>JAFMOC010000230.1:255000-297500 GCA_019802505.1 Corydoras sp. C115
TGATTTCAGAATGATTTCAGTCTGATTTCCGTCTGATGTCAGAATGATTTCTGTGATTTTGGTTTGTGTGTGAAACATTCAGAGGTTCCTGCATCATGAAACCCTAACATCTCAGAGTTCTGAACCCACAGCGAAGGAGCTTAAGCTTGAACTTTTAACCTCCCAGCTTCAGGTCCAGTCCCGTAACCACGGAGACCAGCGCGGCACGCGGAGGTTAACTAACCCGGTTAACTAACCCGGTTATACACACTCTGAAGTCCTTCCAACAACATTCCTTAATGTGATCTTATCTGAAGCACCTGCCCAAGAGCTCAAGCACCAGAGACCCTGAATCTAATTAATCCGTGCTAACAAATCTAATTAAGCAACTATAGACAAAGCGAGCAGACCTGCAGATCAGAGCAGACCCCCCCCCCTTCACCCACTCCCCCCCCCCCCCCACACACACACACACTGTGATGTCACTGTGTATTGCACAATTTAAATACATCCGTTTCTGCAGAATTCCCTACACGGTGATCATAACGGCCTCTGACCTCCTGAAAGCCTGAACCGTTTTCGAGATCAGCAGAGCTGCTGACCGGAGACCGCGCGGAGCCGGACGTAACCATAGCAACGTCAGAGCGCGTTCTCGCATACAGTTATCTGTTCTGATGCACAGTGTTAAGATCTGCTCCTCACAGTGAGAGGGTCCTGGACCTGTGTGTGTGGGGGGGTTCCTCCAGGAGTCGAGGTTTTCTCTTAAAGGATGTTGTATAGACTGAAGATGATAAATTGCCCCAGACCTGGCAGTTTGCCCCGTGGTGGGGTGGTGACCTGTTCAGTTCATTGTTCATTTATTTTTTAATGAATGAATTTTATTAAAGCAGCTTTCTGACCCCCGCAGCCGGAGTGAGGCCGTGCTTTAAAGGTCAGGAACACTGGAAATGACGCCGGCGGCAAATACCTGTTCACTCCGACGCGGGTGAGACCCAGGGGATGAAAGGGATGCCGTTTTCTGTATTATAATGAAGGTACGGGTCATTATATCATCTTTCACCCTGTGGGTGCTGGGATAGGCTTCAGCAGTCACTGATCGGGATAAGGACGTAAACCTTTAATACGAGCCGTGGTTCTGTCAGTGGGGAGGTGGTGTTTATCTGATGTTGGTCTGTCCTGGGGGACGTTCTGCCGATGCTTCAGGCTGCGGTGTTTGTTCGGGGCTTGCCGTCCGCCGGGTCTCGTTGCTGTTGGAAACACCAGCTGAAAGCGCTGCGTGTTAACAAACACTGCAAATGAGCCGCCGTCCTTGAGCCTTACAGAGACGCAGGGACCAGAGAAAAGGCTCGTCCTCACCCGAGACGGGCGATGAGGACTCAGAGCCTCGTCTGATCTTCCACCGGCTGCATTCTGATGAGTCTGATCTGAAACGGCCAGCAGGATTTAATCAGGAGATTTATTTCTGCTTATTTTACAATATCAACCATGTGGGGGCGCTGTCATTAACAACATCAGCTAGGTGTTACGGGGGAAAAAACCTTCATTCCTCTGCACGTCTGAGATGAACATCAGATCAACATTGCAGCCGCACTCCGTTACCATGACAACGATAAAATTAAGATTGAGACGAATCCCAGTCTGGGTGGAGTTGGCATGTTCTCCCCGTGTCCGTGTGGGTTTCCTCCGGGTTCTCCGGTTTCCTCCCACAGTCCAAAAACATGGATCAAGTCAATTGAGTTCTCCAAATTGCCCCAGAGAGTGTGTTTGTGTGCATGTCTGTGTTTGCACAGCGATAGATTGGCGCCCTGTCCTGGGTCTATCTGCCCAGCGCCCAAATGTTCTCCCCTGGATGGGCATGGGGAACCCCACCGTGACCCTAATATATAGGATAAAGCGGAAGATAATGAATGAATGAATGAATGAATGAAGAATCCCAATCTGGGTGGAGTTGGCATGTTCTCCCCGTGTCCGTGTGGGTTTCATCTGGGTTCTCCGGTTTCCTCCCACTTTCCAAAAACATGGATTCAAAGAAAATTGAATGCTATAAATTGCCCCATATAGAGTGTGTGTGTGTGTGTGTGTGTGTGTGTGAGTGAATGTGCATCTCCCTGCAAACCTAATAGAGCTTTAAGCAGAAGATAATGAATGAATGAAATCAAGGTTCTGTTATGAGGCCCGGCGGCACGGGGGCTTAGTGGTTTAGCACGTTCGCCTCTCAGCGCTAGGGATTCACGGTTCGAATCCCCATCTGGGTGGAGTTTCCATGTTCTCCATGTGTCTGCGTGGGTTTTCTCCGGGTTCTCCGGTTTCCTCCCACAGTCCAAAAAACATGGATCAAGTCAATTGAATTCTCAAAATTGCCCCATAAAGAGTGTGTCTGTGTGAGTGAGTGTGTGCCCAGCGATAAATTGGCGCCCTGTCCTGGGTGTATCTGCCCAGCGCCCGAGATGTTCTCCCCTGGATGGGCATGGGGAACCCCACCGCGACTCTAATAGAGGATAAAGCGGGAGATAATGAATGAATGAATGAATGAATGTTATGAGGCCCACAGATCAGTGAGGTCATGCGCCCCCCTCAGGTCAACCGATTCATTTTGTGAAATAAAAATCACAGCTCTGATCTACATCTGCACACACACACACACACACACACACACATAACTCTAATGTTTTCTGTGTAGATCATAAGAAGCGATTTGATTGGATTAAAGACGTATTTAATAAAACATCCAAAATGTCCAGAGCGCTCAGGACGGACTCTGTGTTTTGGAGTCAGTTGGAGGTGAAACAGCTGTCATCATGAACCTGTCCCTCTCTCTCTCTCTCTCTCTCGCTCACTCGCTCACTCGCTCTCACACCCCCGCCATCACGGCCGAGCCTAAACAGATTTATGACACAAATTAAATAAATGACATTTGTTGCAGAAAAGAGGAAGAAGCTAGGACACTGAGAGGTAGAGCTGCAGAACAACAATCTGCTCTCCCCAGAGAGACGGAGGGAGACGCAGTGAGACGCAGTGAGACGCAGTGAGACGGAGTGAGACGCAGTGAGACGCAGACGATGCTGATGAGTGGGGAACAGACTCTGTGATGTGAATGTATTGAAAGTGAGATGCAGTGAGACGGAGTGAGACGGAGGGAGACGCAGTGAGACGCAGTGAGACGGAGTGAGACGCAGTGAGACGCAGTGAGATGCAGACGATGCTGATGAGTGGGGAACAGACTCTGTGATGTGAATGTATTGAAAGTGAGATGCAGTGAGACGCAGTGAGACGGAGTGAGACGCAGTGAGACGGAGTGAGACGCAGTGAGGGCAGACAATGCTAATGAGTGGGGAACAGAGTCTGTGATGTGAATATATTGAAAGTGAGACGTGAGACGGAGTGAGATGGAGTGAGACGCATTGAGACGGAGTGAGACGCAGTGAGGGCAGATGATGCTGATGAGTGGGGAACAGACACTGTGATGTGAATATTTTGAAAGTGAGACATGAGATGGAGAGAGATGGAGTGAGACGGAGTGAGACGCAGTGAGACGGAGTGAGATGCAGTGAGACGGAGTGAGATGGAGTGAGAGGCAGTGAGAAGCAGTGAGATGGAGTGAGACGGAGTGAGACGCAGTGAGGGCAGACGATGCTGATGAGTGGGGAACAGACTCTGTGACGTGAGTATATTGAAAGTGAGACGCAGTGAGACACAGTGAGGTGGAGTGAGACGGAGTGAGACGCAGTGAGGGCAGACGATGCTGATGAGTGGGGAACAGACACTGTGATGTGAATATTTTGAAAGTGAGACATGAGACGGAGTGAGACGCAGTGAGATGCAGTGAGACGGAGTGAGATGCAGTGAGATGCAGTGAGACGGAGTGAGAGGCAGTGAGAAGCAGTGAGGGCAGACGATGCTGATGAGTGGGGAACAGACTCTGTGACGTGAGTATATTGAAAGTGAGACGCAGTGAGACACAGTGAGGTGGAGTGAGACGGAGTGAGACGCAGTGAGGGCAGACGATGCTGATGAGTGGGGAACAGACACTGTGATGTGAATATTTTGAAAGTGAGACATGAGACGGAGTGAGACGCAGTGAGATGCAGTGAGACGGAGTGAGACGCAGTGAGGGCAGACGATGCTGATGAGTGGGGAACAGACTCTGTGACATGAGTATATTGAAAGTGAGATGCAGTGAGAATCAGTGAGGTGGAGTGAGAGGCAGTGAGACGCAGTGAGGGCAGACGATGCTGATGAGTGGGGAACAGACTCTGTGATGTGAATGTATTGAAAGTGAGACGCAGTGAGACGGAGTGAGAGGCAGTGAGATGCAGTGAGACGCAGTGAGGGCAGACAATGCTAATGAGTGGGGAACAGAGTCTGTGATGTGAATATATTGAAAGTGAGACGTGAGACGGAGTGAGATGGAGTGAGACGCATTGAGACGGAGTGAGACGCAGTGAGGGCAGACGATGATGATGAGTGGGGAACAGACTCTGTGATGTGAATGTATTGAAAGTGAGACGCAGTGAGACGGAGTGAGACGCAGTGAGATGCAGTGAGACGCAGTGAGATGCAGTGAGACGCAGTAAGACGGAGTGAGATGCAGTGAGACGGAGTGAGGGCAGACGATGATGATGAGTGGGGAACAGACTCTGTGATGTGAATGTATTGAAAGTGAGAGGCAGTGAGACGGAGTGAGAGGCAGTGAGAGGCAGTGAGACGCAGTGAGACGGAGTGAGAGGCAGTGAGAAGCAGTGAGATGGAGTGAGACGGAGTGAGACGCAGTGAGGGCAGACGATGCTGATGAGTGGGGAACAGACTCTGTGACATGAGTATATTGAAAGTGAGACGCAGTGAGGTGGAGTGAGAGGCAGTGAGACGGAGTGAGACGGAGTGAGACACAGTGAGACGCAGTGAGACGCAGTGAGGTGGAGTGAGACGGAGTGAGACGGAGTGAGACACAGTGAGACGCAGTGAGGGCAGACGATGCTGATAAGTGGGGAACAGACTCTGTGATGTGAATGTATTGAAAGGCCAGGCTGTAATACAGATATTGTGGGGTGATTAGGCATTCGGAACTGCCCCAGCCGCAAACGAGTCTGTGATCATCATCTGTCTCCGCCGTCTCCAAAGGTCGGCCAAGCAATTAGCGCCCTGCATTTAGATGAGCGCGGACCTCAGTCAGGGGTCAGAGAGACAGAACATGGAGACTGCGGGGTGGACGTCCGGCCGGGTTTAAGCTTATATTTAAAGCTCGATGTTTTTGGAGGTGGTGTAATGAGCACGCCTTAACGAGGATCAGCCATCAGACCCTCAGTACAGAGACGTCTGAGGTCCTCTTAAAGTATGAGGACATCTTCGGGAGATGATGACATTAATTAAATGATTAATTTAATGACATTATTTCCAGGTTTGGAAATGGTCCATGAACATTTGTGACGTCAGACACACATGCTAAACGAGAGGCTCACAATCTCTGTTCTAATTCATCCCACAGTGGGGTTTTTAATGGGGTTAAGGTCAGGACTCCTATAAAACACACAACACAACAGAGGATGAGACAAAGCAACACTATATAACAATCCACAATCCAATCCAAAGATCAGGAGCGAGCTGCAGTCTCGAGTCAACAATGTCCTCCTGAACAAAGACGTCCATATGTGGAGGCTGCCGTTAATTAGCTGCAGTTGACTTGGCACACCTGCTCACTCTCCAACACACAGAACCTCAGGGTGGAGGCAAGGTGAAGGGTTCTGAGGACCAATCTGAACCTGAAATGTTCTGAAATAAAAAAAAACATGGGGCAGAATTACTGAGACCCCAAACCCAGACAACAATTCACACACACACACACACACTATATGGGGCAATTTAGAGCATTTAATTTACCTTGAATCCATGCTTTTGCACTGTGGGAGGAAACCAGAGAACTCACAGAAAACCCACCCGGACACGGGGAGAACATGCAAACTCCATCCAGATTGGGATTTGAACCTGGATCCCCAGGCTGAGAGGAGAACATGCTAATCAGTAAGCCACCATGCCCTACTTTAGATATTGATTTATATTTATTTATTGAGGTCACAATGTCTCTGTGACTACCATCATGTGCTACCGTAACACAGACATTAGTACCAGGAGGTGGGTTTGGTTTTAGAACCTTGATCCTCTGGAAACAACCCTGTGTCCACCGTTAAGGATAGTGGAGGATCTCTGAAGCTGAGAAGCTGTTGATCCTGAGATCTTTATTAAGTTCATGACAGGAAAATATGGTTGAGTGTTCGTGTCCACGTCATCTTATGTTAAAATAAATGAATTGATTCCACATCACAGACTCTCCATGGCCGTTATGTTAATTGTTCGTAACGAGGTGCAGTCTGGCCTTGTTGTGAAATATCGAAGCGTCTCTTTGTCCCAAATCTGTCTTCAGTGTAGGCTCCACTGTAGGCTCCACTGTAGGCTCCTGCTCGAACTTCTGAAAGTGAGCAATTCATCGTGTCAGCCTCCAGACGGGTCCAACGGACTCATGATGGATGTTCTGTCAGGAACCTCACTGGAACCTTTCTCATGTCTCCTCTGCAGCTGAAGATCATATCTGCAGCAAAAAGCTGTAATGTGGGTTAGGTTCTCCAGAACGTTCTGCTTCTTAAAGTTCATGTTCATTTGTTCAGTGGAATGGTGTGTTTGTGTGAGTGTGAGTGTGTGTGTGTGTGAGCGTGTTTGTGTGTGTGTATGATCTCATTGTTTATTTCTTCTTTCTCTCACTTTCAGGACTGATATGTGTAGTGAGTTCTCCCCCTGGTGCATTCTGGGAGGTGTTTCTTGTGTTGGGGCACTTTTTGTTTTGGGCTGTGTTGCGTCTCTCTGGCGCCAGCTTTTAGAACAGAGAGTGCAGGGTTCGAGGCTTGCTCTTGTTGTGCTGTATCTAACAATCAGACCTCCACATCCAACATCAGCATGTTCTCACATTTCTCCATCTACTTTTTTTTCATGTCAGCCTGTGTTCCTCCAGCATTAGACAAACACCAGAACGCTGGAGATCAAAGCCAACGCTGGATACAGAGCACCACTCCAAACCTCCTTTTTGAATTTGGTGCTGCTGTAAAGCAGCTGCTGTTTGTTGGATGGAGATGGAGACCCAGCGGGTTAAAGGTCTCACAGAAACCTTTTGAACCATTTTAAGGTGGGTGCAGGGTGTAAACTCCAGCAGCACCACTGTGTCTGATCCACTGGATCCCCTCCAGTCCCAGAACCTCAGTCTACAGAGCATCCATACGTCTGAGGTTCTGATATTTCTGGGTAAATTCCTGATAATTGAAGGTCTGATGTTGTAAACGAGCTTCATTAAAACACCGAGAGCTCTTATCATACAGACTACCCAACATGCCTTGCTCTGCTGTTGAAGGGTTTATAATGCAGAGAAGTATATATATACTCAAGCTTTAAGGAGGTTCATCATGTCTCCCTGAAAGCGTGTCCCTGCTGCAGAACCGTGGTTACACCTCCAAACACCTCTGACAAACACCTCTGACATGGTTCTGAAGAGGCCTCGTCTGTGAGAGGAAGTGAAGGACGCTGGAGAGCTTTAAGCAACCAAACATGTTCTTTGTTTAAACTGTGTGTGTGTGTGTGGGGGGGGGGGGGGTAAATCACAGCCCCATGGCAGCATGAGGTTCTTCAGCGTCTCTACAGAGGCTCACTGGTTTTGTTAAACATGACTTTATTTTATCGTAGTGCCCTCAGCCGACACCAACAATTACAACAGCTACAGTATGAGTTCCACCCTGACGTCCATCTGCTCTTCTACACACTCGGTTCGTCCGCTTTAGTATGTTCTCAGATCAGAACCATGGACAGAGCAGGTGCTTTAGGGTGGTGGGTGGTTTTCATGGTGGTGGTGGTGGTGCAGGTGTTGGAGGGTGTGTTGGATCGGACACTGCAGTGCTGCTGGAGGTTAACCCCTGCATCCACTCACTGTACACTCCACTGCACACCTCTACCTTACTGCGCCACCTTGTGGATGGAGAATCAGAGACGTTCTCCATCCTCTGATCCTCCATCAGTGATCACAGGCTAACAACTAACATAAAATTATGGCGCAGCGGGGGTCTGACAGTTCAGAGGTTCTAACGGCTTCGTGCTTTACATTCAGAGGTTCTAACGGCTTCGTGCTTTACATTCAGAGGTTCTGCAGTCAGTACAGAGTGAAGCTGAGACATCCAGAGATTATTTCCTCTCTCATGAGGAGGCCTCGGTCAAGAGTTTCAGAAACTCTGCTATAGATAGTAAAAGTTACAGACTTATGATTCATACTGTGTGTGTGTGTGTGTGTGTGTGTGTGTTATGGCTGAGAGGTGTCGGACCCTGGGCCCAGCTCCAAAGGCTCGTGCCCTGCTATTTCCAGACGCGATGTTTTGTTTGGAATGAGGTTGAACACTGACCTCGGTGCCCGTCCCGTCAGTCCAGAGGCTTCCACTGCAGACCTTCTATTTCGAGGTGGTGCGCATTTCAGTGCAGCTTCTGTCTGATGTGAAATCAAGGGAGTGTAAAAGGTCTGGTGTTTAAGGAGGCAGTCAGTGATGATGGCAGTCAGACCAAAACCCTGAGTCTGAAAGCGGCTGAGAGTTATGACCATGGTTAGAGGAGGTCCTGGGACAGGTGGGGTTTGTAAAAGCTCCAGTTTGATGATGATGATGATGATGATGATGATGTTTGTGAGAATGTGATGTGTGAATTGAGTGCAGTGTTAATGGTGCAGTTGGTTGAGGTGTTACAGTTGAGGTGTTGGGTGTGAGCTTGGTTCATGGTATTCAGCTTTTCTGAAGCAGCTGGAAGCTGAAGGTGGAATGTTTTATTCATCCTGTCTCATCCCAGTGGAGGACGTTTTTCACACCCGCCGGACGTCTCCGCTCATATCCATCACTGGTTTTGACCACACGGACACATTCTTCACGTCCCTGCAGCACTTTAAAACAGATTTCCCCCGGTGGAGCTTCACTCCGATCTGTAACCTGAGAGGAACTCAGATTGTGGGAGAATGGGGAGCAGGTTCACGGTCACTTTAAATTTGTGTTTGGAGTGAAAATAACATAACGTTGTTCACGCACATACATAAAACTGTAACATTGTAACGTACACATTTATATTATGGGCTTTTTAACTTTCTTCTCTGCACTCTGTACACTGACCAAGCCTGTCATTTAAACAGGGGTGCTCACACTTTCACACATATCATATACACTTACTGGACTGTATTATTAGAGACCTGAACCCGGAGCTCTTTCGGTGGTGGGGGCTGCAGCAGCTGATCATAGCGCTCTGTTGGGGGTGTTGTTGGCCCAGCGTCCTCACTCCCGAGACGGCCAGCCTCACGGCGACGTTTAACGCTCCACAACATCGTCCTTGATGGAGATCGTAGCTTTATTGTTGTGTGTAACTGAGCAAACATGAGAATGGTCCACAAGGCTCTGACTGACCGTGCAGATAAGAACGTCCACCCCCTGCAGAGTCTTAATACTCCTTAATAACCAACGCCATGTCAATAAAGTCGGACTTTATCAAAGCCGGCGTAACACAAAGCAGGTCTTGCAGTATTGACTTAAAGATAGAACCGTGCTGATTTGATTGTGAACCAGCAGGTTCTCCTGTAGAGACGGAGAAGGTCACATGGTAATGTTCCGTCCACTCCATTAGGACAAAGTGCAGCGACTGCTCAGGCAGAGCGCGAAGGACGGCGTGTCTGCCGAGTCAAAACTACATCATCTTACAGAAGGTCATGAAAAATGGAGAGGAAAAGTCTGAAAACAGCAGACGACTGAGAGACGGACAAAAGAGACGGGATAGGCAGAGACGGACGTGTAAACACTGTTTACCGAACTCTCCTCGTCACCCCCCCCCCCCCACACACACACACACTCTAACCACCTGGTTGTGAGGGATTATTCTGCAGCTCACATGTGGTACAACTGGCAAGCTCACATGACATCATGGGTTCGAGTGTCGCTATGGCAACACGAAACTCATTTTCATGAAGCGTTAAAGCTAAATTGATGACAAAAACACAGATCCATGAATTTAATAAACAATGCCAGCAAAATTCTAAGAAGCCATTCTGTATGTTCACTCACCGGCCACTTTATTAGGTACGACCAGAAAGAAGAAGCAAGGCAGACCGAGCTGTTAAAGGGACCTGGTGGATGTGATGTGTAGGAGTGATGTGTAGGCGTGGTGAGTGGGCGTGGTGAGTAGGAGTGATGTGTAGGCGTCTCAGTACTTGTGATTATATAATGTAAAATGAACTAAACATGTCCCTCCACCTCCATCCCGTCTGCAGCATCCTGCCTCACTGATGGAGGATCAGAGGATGAAGAGCACACATGGTGCAGATGAGGTGGTACAGGGTTTATGTAACAGAGGAGAACATGCTAACATCCCACTGAATGATCCGGGAGACTCTGCACCCTCTCCATCTTTGTGTCATACTGTGTCAGACCAAAACCCTGAGTCTGAAAGCGGCTGAGAGTTATGACCATGGTTGGAGGAGGTCCTGGGACAGGTGGGGTTTGTAAAAGCTCCAGTTTGATGATGATGATGATGATGATGTTTGTGAGAATGTGATGTGTGAATTGAGTGCAGTGTTAATGGTGCGGTTGGTTGAGGTGTTACAGTTGAGGTGTTGGGTGTGAGCTTGGTTCATGGTATTCAGCTTTTCTGAAGCAGCTGGAAGCTGAAGGTGGAATCTTGTCGTGCAGAATCATCTGGAAGGACGTCGGATGTCTTGTTAAGTCTAATCTGAACCCTCAGTGTATCTGTCAGTCAGAATTCTGCTGACGGGGCAGAATGTTTCAGAGGAAGTGGCTGTGCTGTTAGAGAAGTTCGTCTGAATGAAATGCGTCTGTTAACAAAAAGCGGACGAGGTCAAAACCATGAGAAGATGAAATAAAGGGCACGCTCTCGGTCAGACGCTGTCCTTTTGTCCAGCGGAAAGTCCAGCAACAGCAGGGCAGAAACACACAGATGGGAACAAATAGAGCAGTGGAACAAGGGGAGGGGTGGGTGCGAGGAAGGAGGGGCTAGCTACGGGATCTTCCTATCAGGTGTGGGCAGAGGCCGGCTACCGGGGAAGGAGGGGGCAGGAGACGGAGAGAGAGAGAGAGAGAGAGAGAGAGAGAGAGAGAGGGATAGCCAGGAAAAGAGGTAGACAGAGAGGTACGCTGTCCTCGCACGGCCGGTGGAACCCGGTTCCTCTGTGAGACGGGAATAGAACTGCATCGTGGAAGCTTCATCCTGAGAGAGGAGCTCCGGGGCCGGGCACCATGTCTGAGTCCAACATCCAGTCCAAGAAGGCAGGTATCCGGGCTGCCGTCATCCTCATTGGACTACTGCACAAGAACAGGAGACACAAGGAGAGAGAGAGAGAGCTGGAGAGGGAGAGAGAGAGAGAGCGGTGGGTAAACTTCTGTCTTCTTCTGCTCGCTGCTTGTGATGGAGTTTGTAGAGATCTTTAGAACTTTCCACCTGCTGTGTCCCGCCGTAGCACAGCGTCCAGATGCTGAGACCTTCAGTCACGTCTCACGGCTGAGCTTCTGTCTTCTGTCTGATCTCATTCTGCTCTCTGCAGCACTCACAGGGACAAGAACCCCGAAACATGTCTCAGCTTTAATCTGAATGCTTATCCAGTAAACCTCGTCTTTAAAGAACTCTTTAGGCAGCTTAACACAACCAATACCTTCACAACCAATACCTTCTATAAAAAACACAACCAACCCACTCTTTAAAAAACACAACCAACACCTTCACAACCAACACACTTTAAAAAACACAACCAACACCTTCTATAAAAAACACAACCAACACGCTCTATAAAAAACACAACCAACACCTTCACAACCAACACACTCTATAAAAAACACAACCAACACACTCTATAAAAAACACAACCAACACCTTCACAACCAACATGCTCTATAAAAAACACAACCAACACCTTCACAACCAACATGCTCCATAAAAAACACAACCAACACACTCTATAAAAAAACACAACCAACACCTTCTATAAAAAACACAACCAACACCTTCACAACCAACACACTCTATAAAAAACACAACCAACACCTTCACAACCAACACCTTCTATAAAAAACATAACCAACACACTCTATAAAAAACACAACCAACACCTTCACAACCAACACACTCTATAAAAAAACACAACCAACACACTCTATAAAAAAACAACACCCAACACCTTCACAACCAACATGCTCCATAAAAAACACAACCAACACACTCTATAAAAAACACAACCAACACCTTCTATAAAAAACACAACCAACACGCTCTATAAAAAACACAACCAACACCTTCACAACCAACACACTCTATAAAAAACACAACCAACACACTCTATAAAAAACACAACCAACACCTTCACAACCAACATGCTCTATAAAAAACACAACCAACACCTTCACAACCAACATGCTCCATAAAAAACACAACCAACACACTCTATAAAAAACACAACCAACACCTTCTATAAAAAACACAACCAACACCTTCACAACCAACACACTCTATAAAAAACACAACCAACACCTTCACAACCAACATGCTCTATAAAAAACACAACCAACATGCTCTATAAAAAACACAACCAACACCTTCACAACCAACACACTCTATAAAAAACACAACCAACACACTCTATAAAAAACACAACCAACACCTTCACAACCAACATGCTCCATAAAAAACACAACCAACACACTCTATAAAAAACACAACCAACACCTTCTATAAAAAACACAACCAACACGCTCTATAAAAAACACAACCAACACCTTCACAACCAACACACTCTATAAAAAACACAACCAACACCTTCACAACCAACATGCTCTATAAAAAACACAACCAACATGCTCTATAAAAAACACAACCAACACCTTCACAACCAACACACTCTATAAAAAACACAACCAACACACTCTATAAAAAACACAACCAACACCTTCACAACCAACACACTCTATAAAAAACACAACCAACACAGTCTATAAAAAACACAACCAACACCTTCACA
This sequence comes from Corydoras sp. C115, assembly GCA_019802505.1. Lineage (NCBI taxonomy): Eukaryota > Metazoa > Chordata > Actinopteri > Siluriformes > Callichthyidae > Corydoras > Corydoras sp. C115. The sequence continues at coordinate 268,052 of JAFMOC010000230.1, forward strand.
ACCAACATGCTCCATAAAAAACACAACCAACACACTCTATAAAAAACACAACCAACACCTTCACAACCAACACGCTCTATAAAAAAGACAACCAACACACTCTATAAAAACTATATGGACAGAACACTGAACCACAAAGTCCACCACCCGGCACCTCACCCGCTTCAGGTCCAGGTTGTGATGATCTGAGGTCACTCACTCTCTGTTAATGACAGCTGTTCTGATGAATGAAGCTCCAGCGTGGGGGGGGGGGGCTCTGTAAGTGTTCCTCAGCTTCTACAGAAACCCGAGCTTTAAATACTTGAGACAGTCGTCCACATGACACACGTGATGAGTGGAGTTGTGGACAGAACCGTCCCAGTCCCTAGAACCGTTCAGTCCTCCCATCGTGACAAGGTCAGCTCAGGTGACCCTGGACGGTCTGGACACATTCAGGATGAACTTCTTCTTTAAAAACGCCGAGTGTTTAATTTCAAAGCATTGTGAATGTTTATGAAATAAACCATGTCCACATGGAGGCGTGAGCGAGCGCAGTGTTTACAGTGCAGCATCAATGCAGCCGTAACTTTAGAGCCCTGTGATCAGACGCTTCCGCAGCTGAACAGAGACACTGCAGAGACATTGCTGAGACGTTCAGGATCAGGACATCTGTTCCTTTTAAATAGAAAAGAGAAAGTTGATGACTATCAGTGTAGTATTGTTAGTTGGCAGTGCGAGGTCACTGATTGGTTGAAATGGACAGGGAAGGTTAAAATGAAAGACAGATAAGGAAACACAAAGCAGGGCCTCGGAACTGAACACACACTCTGTAATTAACATGAATCACTGACCTCCGTCTGCAGCATTAAGGGTTCGAAGACATCGTTATATGAACATGGACCGCTTTACAGCATTATTGTAAACATTACTGTCCACATTCACTTGTCTTTGAATGTCCTCATCGGGTCAGTTACTTTTGGGGAAATGTGGTCAGCGAGATGGATTGCCATGGCAACGATGTCCGAGCCAATCTGTAGCTTCTTTACATTTTCGTAACAAACAGAATGTCTTAACCGGACGTCACCCCTGAGCTGCGTTCTGACCGCACCGCCTTCACGTTTACAGGCATGCAATTACTCTCACCGGCCACTTTATTAGAGACAGGCGATTGTTGTACCCTGGTTAGCTCCACTGATCATACAGATGGGGTGTGTAGGTCTGATGATCAGGACCCCCCCACAGAGCAGGGTTTAGGGTGCTTAGAGTCACCTGCTGTTTTCAAACGTTATGCATGTAAAGTTGTGAATGTGTGTTGTGTTAGATGAAGGTTCCTCAGGCTGTGCAGTGTGTGCTGCAGTGTGTGTGTGTGTGTGTGTGTGTGTGTGTGGGGGGGGGGGGGGGGTCAGGACGCTGGTCCTGAATCAGACAGGGCAACCACATGTCTTTGTGAAGCGCAAGAGGACAAACATTCTCCCTTTGTTAAGTGCACAGGTGCATCGGTTCTGAACTGGAAGTTCCTGTATGTGGGCTACAACAACCCCCCCCCCCCCCCCCCCCCAATGCTGGACGGAGGACAGAGTGACAGAGTTTCCAGTGGGTTGGCTGAGTGGGAGTGGGAGGAGCTTTGGACATTTCCCCCTCTGTTTAATGATTAGCGCTGTGGTCAGGAAATGTTGTGTTCCCAGATCCGCACCGCCGCTCAGCCAATATGATAAGAAATCTAGAACCAGAGCTCTTACAGAACCGGCCCACAGTGTGCTTTTGCTCTTTAAACGGAATTATTATTATCATTATTCATTCATTCATTCATTCAGTATCTCCCGCTTTATCCTCTATTAGGGTCGCGGTGGGGTTCCCCATGCCCATCCAGAGGGAGAACGTTTCAGGCGCTGGGCAGATAGACCCAGGACAGGGCGCCAGTCCATCGCTGGGCACACACTCACTCACACAGACACACTCCATATATGGGTCTGTGAGTCTGTGAGTCAGTGAGTCTATGAGTCAGTGAGTCTATGAGTCAGTGAGTCTGTGAGTCAGAGAGTCTGTGAGTCAGTGAGTCTGTGAGTCAGTGAGTCATTGAATCTGTGAGTCAGTGAGTCTATGAGTTTGTGAGTCTGTGAGTCTATGAGTCAGTGAGTCAGAGAGTCTGTGAGTCAGTGCATCTTTGAGTCAGTGCGTCTATGAGTCAGTGAATCTATGAGTCTGTGAGTTTATGAGTCAGTGAGTCTGTGAGTCAGAGAGTCTGTGAGTCTATGAGTCAGTGAGTCAGTGAGTCTGTGAGTCATTGAATCTGTGAGTCTATGAGTCAGTGAGTCAGAGAGTCTGTGAGTCAGTGAGTATATGAGTCAGTGAGTATGTGAGTCATTGAATCTGTGAGTCTATGAGTCTATGAGTCACTGAGTCAGTGAGTCTATGAGTCTGTGAGTCTATGAGTCAGTGAGTCAGTGAGTCTGTGAGTCAGAGAGTCTATGAGTCTGTGACTCTGTGAGTCTGTGAGTCATTGAATCTGTGAGTCTGTGAGTCTATGAGTCTGTGAGTCAGTGAGTCTATGAGTCAGAGAGTTTATGAGTCAGTGAGTCAGAGAGTCTGTGAGTCAGTGAGTCTGTGCTTGGGTGCAGCAGCATTAAAGCTGGACCAGCGGGGCCATGGTCGGAGTCGGGGGTCTATGTGACCTGCCAGCGTCCTCATCCAGCCGCCGGTCGGGTGATGAGGATAAATGAGGCTCTTCAGTGGGCCGTGTGATGGGCAGCAGACGCTGGGGCGCTCCGGGGCCGGAGCTTTTGATGGAGAAGGCGAGGTCTGTGGAAGCTCCGGTTGTTTGATTGAGGGCTGATTGCTCTGTAATTACAAACACAGTGTTTAAATCCGAGGTCTGAACGGGAGCGAGGCCTGTAATTAACACAGCCGTATGGAAGCCGAGCATCGCGCTCTGTATCATCACTGTGCATCTGAGACGGGGGGGGGGGGGGGGGGTGGGGGGGGGGGGGCGTATCTATACACCTGTGTTCTCTCTCGGTGACGTTGTCTCACTCTAAACTCTGCTCCTGTTTGTCTCTGTAAACTCGTCCTCCGTAACTCCGTCCTTTCTTCTCTCTCTCTCTCCCTCTTCATGCTTAACCGATCTCTCGGCTCGGCTCTCGTCCCGACAGCGTGAGAAATCCATTACGATAAGCGGCCGTCTGATTTCGAAGGGACAAAACAAACACGAGCCAAATCTCCGGGGTCAGAGGGCTCGTCCTTCCAGAAATGAGTTTCACGCCGCCGTAACAGATCGCTTTACATTCATCAGTTCTTCATCCAGGGCTGTTTGAGAGCTGCGCCTCATACGCATGGAGAACAGTATTGGGGACGGAGCGTTGATCAGTGAAGCAGGTGTTTCGTTCGGTTCCGTTGATGCAGGTGTATAATCGATCGCCATGGAGATCAGTCCGTCTGAACAAAGGCCATCAGGAGGACAGATCTGTTTATGTCCATCAGCAGTGAGCGAGTATGATGGAGCAGTGACCGTGAACCTGTGGGTGTAACGTGCAGACGTCCCCAGAGTTCAGACAGTGTTCAACTGAAAACACAGAAACACATTCATTCATTCATTCATTATCTCCCGCTTTATCCGCGGTCGCGGTGGGGTTCCCCATGCCCATTCAGGGGAGAACGTCTTGGGCTCTGGGCAGATACACCCAGGACAGGGCGCCAATCCATCGCTGGGCACACACTCACTCACACAGACACACTCAAATTTTTGAGAATTCAATTGACTTGATCCATGTTTTTGGACTGTGGGAGGAAACCGGAGAACCCGGAGGAATCCCACGCGGACACGGGGAGAACATGGAAACTCCACCCAGATGGGGATTCGAACCGGGAATCCCTAGCGCTGAGAGGAGAACGTGCTAAACCACTAAGCCACCGTGCCGCCCACAGAAACACAGAGTAATGAAAATGAACAGAAACTAAAGTTAATGAGGATTTTAAGTAATTTTTTGGGTTTATTTCTGACTTAATAACTGAACGGCATGTCTATTCTGATTATAATGACCACATTAACATCTCTGAGCTGCTTTAGAAAGAGTTTAGAAAGAGAAATTATTAAAAATCATCTGGTGCCGCGATTAAAACAACAACAAGAACCCATTTTTAAACGAAGTCCTGGCGACGGCACGCAGCAACAGGCCGCTGTTCGTTTGGAGACGCGGGAGAATGGACGTGCAGGACAGAATCAGTCAGTTACACTGAAGGTTTCAAATGGACTTTAATTCCTGCAGCAGCTCGGATGAAACAAGCGCCTACAGCGCCCTCAGAGGACGGTGCAGGAACCGCAGTTTAGAAAATCATTATGGAGCTGAGCTGTTCATTATTATTACTGAACTGAACTCAACCTCTGCAGTGTGTTCTCACCTTTATCACCAGACCGTCTGCGTTTACACACCGGCTCTCTGACCCTCCACTTATCTGTACTGTGTGTGTGTGTGTGTGTGTGTGTGTGTGTGTGTGTGTGTGTGTGTGCTCATCTACTGGATGAGGTGGCATTGTTTCTATAACGGGTTCTCCTGACCGAGCACCCATTTACTCTGAGATAAGCTCTTAATGCAGGGACTGAAGGACAGACAGAAGGACGGACGGACAGAGTGCGGTGTTATTTGGAATTTATTAAAAGCGTTTACCCAGCGATGGATTGGCGCCCTCTCCTGGGTCTACCTGCCCAGCGCCTGAGACGTTCTCCCCTGGATGGGCATGGGGAACCCCACCGCGACCCTAATAGAGGATAAAGCGGGAGATAATGAATGAATGAATTAATGATAAAAGCGTTTAGTGGCGGCACGGTGGCTTAGTGGTTGGCATGTTCTCCTCTCAGCGCTAGGGATTCCCGGTTCGAATCCCCATCTGGTTGGAGTTTCCATGTTCTCCCCGTGTCTGCGTGGGTTTCCTCCGGGTTCTCCGGTTTCTTCCCACAGTCCAAAAACATGGATCAAGTCAATTGAATTCTCCAAATTGCCCCATATAGAGTGTGTCTGTGTGAGTGAGTGTGTGCCTAGCGATGGATTGGCGCCCTGTCCTGGGTCTATCTGCCCAGCGCCCAAGACGTTCTCCCCTGGATGGGCATGGGGAACCCCACCGCGACCCTAATAGAGGATAAAGTGGGAGATAATGAAGAAATGAATAAAAGCGTTTAGGTTTCTTTCTTCATCTGATGTTCACAGAACCATACAGCTGTTCTAAAGGTCCAGATTCCATGTTAACCTCAGAAACAATGATGATGATGATGATGATGATGATCCAGAGTCCACCTTCAAGAAGGCTTGTTTTTTTAGTCTGTGGGACTTTTCAGGGTTCATTCATTTTCAATGGATTTAAAGACAAACCTGCATCGTATGAGTGGAGCTGATGGAGCTGATGGAGCTGGTGGAGCTGGTGGAGCTGATGGAGCTGATGGAGCTGATGGAGCTGAAGTATTGAGACTCGGTTCTTTTGATTCGAGTGTTTTAAAGGATTATGAAAAGTTGGAATAAAACCAAGACTTTTCAGTTCTTGTAAAATCCCCGGCCGCCGTTGAGTTTCTGAACTGGATCTTATTGGCTGCACTTTAAAAGTCATCGATACGTTCATGAATATGCAGATGCATGGAGGAACAGGTCGAATCGAGACCCCAACAAAAATGCGAACAGAAAGAGCGGTGTTTGTACTGAAGCAGGTCTGTGAGCTCATGTCGCGTCGTTGAGAGCATCCTGTCAGCAGCTGGTTCTCCTCGCTCAGCAGGGACTCCAATCAAAAACGTTTTAACAGCACTCTCTATTGATCTGCTCCTCTTTAGGTGCTCTGCCACTAATTATTTCCCAATTAAATTTCCTTTCATGTCGTGTGTAGTGTGGCGAAGCAAATGTAATCATTTTCTCTCTCTCTCTCTCTCCCTGCACACTTGATATCATGATTGACGGCGTGATCAGTGGACAGACCCTGAGCAAAATATTGTTCCCTATAAATAGCGTGAGATTTTGGCAGGTTGCCCCGGGTTGACCCCCCCTCCCCCCCCCAATACACACACACACACACACACACTCCATACACCCCGGAGCCCAGCTCTCAGAGCAACATGAGCTTACTGTTCTTTTAATGTTCCACGTTATGCTGTGTCATTGTTTTGTCTGCCCTGAAAATGGACGTGCAGTAATAATGATGAGCGTGAGGATCATGGCTTTACAGTGGCGTGCAGCGGCGGCGTGGCCGTCGCCGTGATCCAGTAACCCGGATCTCATGACGCTCACAGATGAGAGATGCTTTACAAACGAGACCTGGTCCTGATGAGATGAAGGTTTCACCTCTCACACCAGTGTCCAGCTGATTCAGGATCTGACCTTCAAACAAACTGATTGTTAGAGAAAATAACATTCATTCATTCATTCATTCATTATCTCCCGCTCCATCCTCTACCAGGGTCGCGGTGGGGTTCCCCATGCCCACCCAGGGGAGAACATCTCAGGCGCTGGGCAGATAGACCCAGGACAGGGCGCCAATCCATTGGCAGAGAAAATAACAGCTACATAAAATGTTTCCTCATCCATCCATCCATCCATTCACCCATCCACTCATCCACCTGTGTAACCAATTCTCCAGCCCTTCATTCATCCACCCTGTCACCTCTGCACCGGTATCCACCGTCTGTGAATGAGTCCACCCTCTCACACACCCATCCGTGCGTGATGATTCTGATCATGGTCATGTCATTCAGAGCAGATGGATGGCGCCGTCTGTGAATCAAAGCCAGCAGTGATGTCTTCGTCCCGTGCCGGGTCTAATCTGTAAAGACATCATGTTCAGACCGGCCCGCAATGTGACCCTGAATGAGGACTGAAGCTGTGGTCCAGGGCTGGTGCAGTGTTACATCCATTAGGGGGGAATTAAGTCCATTAAGACAAAGTCCATTAGTGGAGAGCATTAATTGTTGGTGTGGGAGAAGCTGGAGTTCATTAGGGAGTTTCATAACGGAAGCGTATCACATGTGGAATACATCATTCTAATTACAGCTCAGTTAACGAGTCTCTGATCTTAGCCTCGTCATGTCTGTTATTCCTTTTTTTTGGTTTTCATAGTTCTGAGGGCACCACGTTCTACCAGGTTCTTCAGTTCTGCAGACACAGAGCCACCTGGTGCTACGTTTCTGAGTAGCTCTGAACTGGACTGCCTCAAAGCTTCCTGGGACTCAGGGTTAAAACCTCACATAGTATTATGGGATGTCAGATATAAAGAGGGAATAATCTGTGAAATCTGATGCATTATTAAAGCCTCAGTGTGGAAGTAACGACGCTGAAGTGTTCATTTCATAAAAACAAAGCACAGTGGATTATATTCCTTCATAATGACCGAACAGAGAACGAGCTGCTGCTTTTAAAAACCTCCTCTGAGTTTCATATTTACATTTAGATTTAACAGAACCTGAAGCCGTTGGTTGAAGTTAGAGTTCTGTAGTGATGGTTGTGTTGTAGGGAACATTGTGCTGAGCTCGTCATCAGGTTCCTCTGCGGAGGCTCGGCTCTCTCCAGGTTTAGAAGATGTTCAGGAGAATGAGAGTGGAACTGGTTTAGTTCTTTTTGCTTTCGGTTCTGGTCGTTCTGTCTCTCTGTAGCCTCATTTATACTCCCTCTGCGTACGGAAATGTGTGCGTGCGCTTCATGCGTTATAACAGTTACTGCCCCCATACTTCCTTGCGTCAGCTCCGTTGATATGGTTGTTGAACACTACATCCATTAGAGGGCAGTTTAGAGTAAAAATCAAACATGGCGACGGCGGAGGAACTTCTGATTTTGTACAAACTGCAAAAACGACAAAATAGGCAGCGTTCTAGACGGCGGTGGTCTGTGAGGCCACTGAACAGGTCGCGACATTTGGATGGAGAATTTTATTCAATTGTCCGCCCAATGAGGGAAATTGATGACGAACGTCATTTCCAATACTTTCGGATGTCTGCCAGGGCATTCGATAACTTGCTTTGCTTTGTAACAACTGTTTGTCCCTGAGCCCCGGCGAAGTAACATCATATAAATGATTAAAATTGCGCACACACTCGTATAACTGGTCTTCAAAAAGTTCCACCATGTTTTTATTCTTCTTCGTGTACATATGGAAGTGGTCGCATCATGCACTGCCCCCACGGTTTCCAGTGGTATTGCTCCGTCCTGTCCGCATCCGCAAGCTTTCAGAAAACGTGCAAATTACGTACGAAGTGAACGCAGAGTACAGACCAGAGGCTCCGTCCGTATCCGTCTCCGTATTTAACGTTGAGCATAAATGAGCCTTGTCTCTGTCCTTGCGTGTCTTCTTCTTCCTTATTTACGTTCTGGCCCTTTATGCTTTTCCCTTTGTCATCCTGCACCCCCCTGTTCCCTGCTCTCCAACTGAGACTGTGACGCAGGCGCTACCAAATTACCATAGGGAGAGACACAAGGACAGTCGCACTGCACCACACACACACACACACACACACACACACACACACACACACACACACACACGTCTGGTAGGCCTGATACTTTGTCCATATGAGGTAAATACAGAATTACGTGTGATAGAGTTTCAGTAAAACTCCTGTTAGATGAATCGGCAGAATTTATTTGGAACCTTTTTTGAACATCCATCATCATCATCATCCTCTATTAGGGTCGCGGGGGGGTTCCCCATGCCCATCCAGGGGAGAATGTTTCAGGTGCTGGGCAGATACATCCAGGACAGGGGGGGGCAATCTGTCATTGGACACACACACACACACACAGACACTGGGGCAATTTAGAGTATTCAATTCACGTTAAATCCATGTTTTTGGATTGTGGGAGGAAACCGAGGCAACCCACACGGACGCGGGGAGAACATGCAAACTCCACCCAGACTGGGATTCAAACCTGAATCCCCAGGCTGAGAGGAGAACATGCTAATCACTTCACCATTTTGCACGTGTTTTGATATCGGTCTGGTTAACCTGTCTCGCCCCACTCGTTGGGTCTGAATCATTCAGCTGCTCAGTGGAGGGGAGTTGGATTGCTGAGGTGCAGGATGCATGTCTGTCCTCAGGGGGGACAGACATGGACATCCAGGTTCTGTTCTCCACTGTCAGTTGATCTCAGAGTCTTTCCAGTCTTTAGTTTGAGACGTAGTTTGAATTTAGAAATTCAGCCGGAGGGGTTTGCTCTGACGAGAGGGGGGGGGGAGTTTCAACAGAAAGCTAAATGAGAAACTCGCTGCCAAACGATCTTTCACACATGAATTAATCTCATTCAGCGGCGTCATATGCAGGTCACCTGGATGACCGCCATGCTTCTGCTCTCCCTCCATGAATCCTCCGGGGGTCCAAACAACAAATTCGCTGTGTCATGGCCCGGGTCTGAGTCTGTTAATGTCTGCAGTTCAGTAATTTAATACAGAGGCATTGTTTCTGCAGGTTGTCTGGGTTTTATGGTAATAACGTCTTCAGCGTCGCGGGTTTGTTATCGTCGCTCGTCCCGCCGTTGCGTGCGTTTCTGATATGTTTTTTAAGCAGATATGAAACGCGCTCTAATTAGCTTTCAAATTAAAAACTTTCATCCCAAACAAGCCGAATGAACTCGGGGGTGACGCTGCGCTCGTTCTTTATGGACGTTTTACGACCTGTTAATAACGTGACGATGGCGGCGGCGGCGAACAAAGGGCCTGTGTTCCGCGTTTATGGCAGCGTTAGTCAGACGGATCTGAACGTCACCGCCGGCCGAGCTCGCCGCCGACGTTCGCTTCACACGAGTGCTTCGGATGCGAGATCATGTTCCTCTGAGGAACTATTACACGTTCTCCCCGAATCCGGGGACAGACGGACAGGACGCAGTTCCACGGTTTAACGTTTCTCAAACGTACAGCAGAGCAGAGAGACGGCGGCAGATTTGATTAAAGAGGACATCATCTCCATCACCGTCTCCCGTCCGACCGTTTCAGCTTTGAGACGGATGCGATATTAAAACCCCGCACTGAGACCGAAGCAGAGCACACTTTACAGCAGCTTCTACAGCCGCTGCTTTCTCTCCTTTTGCAGCTTTTACAGCCTTCACTCTACAGGAAGTGCTTTGTACAACCATTTGTGGGGTTTTTTTTCCTCCCATCTGTGAGATCAGACTCTGAGGTTGGAATTCAGGATCTGTTTTCTGGTGATACTTTCAGAGCAGAGCATCCTGAGCTTAAAATACTGACTGGAACATTCATTCATTCATTCATTATCTCCCGCTTTATCCTCTATTAGGGTCGCGTTGGGGTTCCCAATGCCCATCCAGGGGAGAACATCTCAGGCGCTGGGCAGATAGACCCCGGACAGGGCGCCAATCCATCGCTGGGCACACACTCACTCACTCACATACACACTCTATATGGGGCAATTTGGAGAATTCGATTGACTTGATCCATGTTTTTGGACTGTGGGAGGAAAGCGGAGAACCCGGAGGAAACCCACGCGGACACGGGGAGAACATGGAAACTCCACCTAGATGGGGATTCGAACCGGGAATCCCTAGCGCTGAGAGGAGAACATGCCAACCACTAAGCCACCGTGCCCTGACTGGAACAGAGGAACTAAAAGAGCAGAACCTGTAGAGGACTCAGTCATGAGGGCTTTCTGGACCGTTGCCGTTAGAGCAGTGAATTGTGGGTTGAGTTACAGAGGACTCAATGACCTTGAGTCAACTCTGAGATCACACACACCTTCCAAATGATTACATACAATTACCAACAAATCAGAACGGCGTGCCATAGTGCTCTGAAGTTTAAATCTTATTTTATTAAGGATTTAAGTCACATGTTCCATTAATGGAAGAATCTAATTAATGTGACCCACTTAAAAATAGGTTTAACGCCAAAATGGCAAACTGGGGCACTGGAGCACTCCTGTACCACAGTGGCCTGGGATGCAACCACACTGCCAAAGAGAGACCTGCAGTCCTCGTTCTGGCTGCTGAAATGGGCATGATGAAGGTAGCACATGGCCACTGCAGTTCTCTTTGGATGGCAGTAGGGGGAGCAGCGTCAGGAGGACAATATGATCAAGTGTCATGAGGGAAAAAAAACCCTCCAAAATCCAAATGTATCAACCTACCAAATCAATACTAACGACGTGGTCGAGATGTTCAACAATTAAATGTCATAAGATGTTCCTGTAAGTCCTCGTTTATCAGAAGGACAATTAAGAAACCACTTGTGATCGTTGCAAACACTGTTAAACAACCAAAGACTGAAACAGTGTCCTCATAGCAAGATAACAGATGGTTAGTGTGTGTGTGTGTGTGTGTGTGTACAGTCTGAGGACTATAAGCCGAGACGTAATGAGGAGAAAACATCGACTAGTCAGGTCTGGAGATGGTAATGTCAAATTTCAGCTCAGGGAATAAAATCGATTTGCAGCTCAAGAAAAAAAAAATTGTTTAAAACTTCAAGGGCGGCACGGTGGCTTAGTGGTCAGCACGTTGTCCTCTCAATGCTAGGGATTCCCGGTTCGAATCCCCATCTGGGTGGAGTTTCCATGTTCTCCCCGTGTCTGCGTGGGTTTCCTCCGGGTTCTCCGGTTTCCTCCCACAGTCCAAAAACATGGATCAAGTCAATTGAATTCTCAAAATTGCCCCATATAGAGTGTGTGTGTGTGAGTAAGTGTGTGCCCAGCGATGGATTGGCGCCCTGTACTGGGTCTATCTGCCCAGCGCCCGAGACGTTCTCCCCTGGATGGGCATGGGGAACCCCACCTCGACCCTAATAGAGGATAAAGCGGGAGATGATGAATGAATGAATGAATGTTTAAAACTTCAGCCTGAAAATAAGATGAGATCAGGTGTCTGACCGTCTGAATAAACATCCACGCCTCTCAGTGGCTTTGTGTTGTGTTTATTCTGATCAAAATGTACCTCTCTGTGTGTGTGTGTGTGTGTGTGTGTGTGTGTGTTTAGGAAACAAGAGATGCTGACCATCTCCAGTGTTCCTCTGGGAGAATGTCCACCGTCTCCTCCCCGCACTGCGCCACCCACGATGAAGGTGAGGACACAAATGCATATCACACATGTGCTCCAAAACATGCCTTTGTTCGAACACGGTCTAAACCGATGTCCCGGAGCTCAGCGGGCTCTGCTAAACCGATGTCCCGGAGCTCAGCGGGCTCTGCTAAACCGATGTCCCGGAGCTCAGCGGGCTCTGCAAAACCTATGTCCCGGAGCTCAGAGGGCTCTGCAAAACCTATGTCCCGGAGCTCAGCGGGCTCTGCAATAACCGATGTCCTGGAGCTCAGCGGTCTCTGCTAAACCGATGTCCCGGAGCTCAGCGGGCTCTGCTAAACCGATGTCCCGGAGCTCAGCGGGCTCTGCTAAACCGATATCCCGGAGCTCAGCGGGCTCTGCTAAACCGATGTCTCGGAGCTCAGCGGGCTCTGCAAAACCGATGTCCCGGAGCTCAGCGGGCTCTGCTAAACCGATGTCCCGGAGCTCAGCGGGCTCTGCTAAACCGATGTCCCGGAGCTCAGCGGGCTCTGCTAAACCGATGTCCTGGAGCTCAGCGGGCTCTGCAATAACCGATGTCCTGGAGCTCAGCGGGCTCTGCAATAACCGATGTCCTGGAGCTCAGCGGGCTCTGCAATAACCGATGTCCTGGAGCTCAGCGGGCTCTGCTAAACCGATGTCCCGGAGCTCAGCGGGCTCTGCTAAACCGATGTCCCGGAGCTCAGCGGGCTCTGCTAAACCGATGTCCCGGAGCTCAGCGGGCTCTGCTAAACCGATGTCCCGGAGCTCAGCGGGCTCTGCAAAACCGATGTCCCGGAGCTCAGCGGGCTCTGCTAAACCGATGTCCCGGAGCTCAGCGGGCTCTGCTAAACCGATGTCCCGGAGCTCAGCGGGCTCTGCTAAACCGATGTCCCGGAGCTCAGCGGGCTCTGCTAAGCCGATGTCCGGGAGCTCAGCGGGCTCTGCTAAACCGATGTCCCGGAGCTCAGCGGGCTCTGCTAAACCGATGTCCCGGAGCTCAGCGGGCTCTGCTAAACCGATGTCCCGGAGCTCAGCGGGCTCTGCTAAGCCGATGTCCGGGAGCTCAGCGGGCTCTGCTAAACCGATGTCCCGGAGCTCAGCGGGCTCTGCTAAACCGATGTCCCGGAGCTCAGCGGGCACTGCAATAACCGATGTCCCGGAGCTCAGCGGGCTCTGCTAAACCGATGTCCCGGAGCTCAGCGGTCTCTGCTAAACCGATGTCCCGGAGCTCAGCGGGCTCTGCTAAACCGATGTCCCGGAGCTCAGCGGTCTCTGCTAAACCGATGTCCCGGAGCTCAGAGGGCTCTGCTAAACCGATGTCCCGGAGCTCAGCGGGCTCTGCTAAACCGATGTCCCGGAGCTCAGCGGGCTCTGCAATAACCGATGTCCCGGAGCTCAGCGGGCTCTGCAATAACCGATGTCCCGGAGCTCAGCGGGCTCTGCTAAACCGATGTCCCGGAGCTCAGCGGGCTCTGCTAAACCGATGTCCCGGAGCTCAGCGGGCTCTGCTAAACCGATGTCTCGGAGCTCAGCGGGCTCTGCAAAACCGATGTCCCGGAGCTCAGCGGGCTCTGCTAAACCGATGTCCCGGAGCTCAGCGGGCTCTGCTAAACCGATGTCCCGGAGCTCAGCGGGCTCTGCTAAACCGATGTCCTGGAGCTCAGCGGGCTCTGCAATAACCGATGTCCTGGAGCTCAGCGGGCTCTGCAATAACCGATGTCCTGGAGCTCAGCGGGCTCTGCAATAACCGATGTCCTGGAGCTCAGCGGGCTCTGCTAAACCGATGTCCCGGAGCTCAGCGGGCTCTGCTAAACCGATGTCCCGGAGCTCAGTGGGCTCTGCTAAACCGATGTCCTGGAGCTCAGCGGGCTCTGCTAAACCGATGTCCCGGAGCTCAGCGGGCTCTGCAAAACCGATGTCCCGGAGCTCAGCGGGCTCTGCTAAACCGATGTCCCGGAGCTCAGCGGGCTCTGCTAAACCGATGTCCCGGAGCTCAGCGGGCTCTGCTAAACCGATGTCCCGGAGCTCAGCGGGCTCTGCTAAACCGATGTCCCGGAGCTCAGCGGGCTCTGCTAAGCCGATGTCCGGGAGCTCAGCGGGCTCTGCTAAACCGATGTCCCGGAGCTCAGCGGGCTCTGCTAAACCGATGTCCCGGAGCTCAGCGGGCTCTGCTAAACCGATGTCCCGGAGCTCAGCGGGCTCTGCTAAGCCGATGTCCGGGAGCTCAGCGGGCTCTGCTAAACCGATGTCCCGGAGCTCAGCGGGCTCTGCTAAACCGATGTCCCGGAGCTCAGCGGGCTCTGCAATAACCGATGTCCCCGGAGCTCAGCGGGCTCTGCTAAACCGATGTCCCGGAGCTCAGCGGTCTCTGCTAAACCGATGTCCCGGAGCTCAGCGGGCTCTGCTAAACCGATGTCCCGGAGCTCAGCGGTCTCTGCTAAACCGATGTCCCGGAGCTCAGAGGGCTCTGCTAAACCGATGTCCCGGAGCTCAGCGGGCTCTGCTAAACCGATGTCCCGGAGCTCAGCGGGCTCTGCAATAACCGATGTCCCGGAGCTCAGCGGGCTCTGCAATAACCGATGTCCCGGAGCTCAGCGGGCTCTGCAAAACCTATGTCCCGGAGCTCAGCGGGCTCTGCTAAACCGATGTCCCAGAGCTCAGCGGGCTCTGCAATAACCGATGTCCCGGAGCTCAGCGGGCTCTGCTAAACCGATGTCCCGGAGCTCAGCGGGCTCTGCTAAACCGATGTCCCGGAGCTCAGCGGGCTCTGCTAAACTGATGTCCCGGAGCTCAGCGGGCTCTGCTAAACCGATGTCCCGGAGCTCAGCGGGCTCTGCAATAACCGATGTCCCGGAGCTCAGCGGGCTCTGCAATAACCGATGTCCCGGAGCTCAGCGGGCTCTGCAAAACCTATGTCCCGGAGCTCAGCGGGCTCTGCAATAACCGATGTCCCAGAGCTCAGCGGGCTCTGCAATAACCGATGTCCCGGAGCTCAGCGGGCTCTGCTAAACCGATGTCCCGGAGCTCAGCGGGCTCTGCTAAACCGATGTCCCGGAGCTCAGCGGGCTCTGCTAAACTGATGTCCCGGAGCTCAGCGGGCTCTGCTAAACCGATGTCCCGGAGCTCAGCGGGCTCTGCTAAACTGATGTCCCGGAGCTCAGCAGGGGCTCTGCTAAAAAACCGATGTCCCGGAGCTCAGCGGGCTCTGCTAAACCGATGTCCCGGAGCTCAGCGGGCTCTGCTAAACCGATGTCCCGGAGCTCAGCGGGCTCTGCTAAGCCGATGTCCGGGAGCTCAGCGGGCTCTGCTAAACCGATGTCCCGGAGCTCAGCGGGCTCTGCTAAACCGATGTCCCGGAGCTCAGCGGGCTCTGCTAAACCGATGTCCCGGAGCTCAGCGGGCTCTGCTAAGCCGATGTCCGGGAGCTCAGCGGGCTCTGCTAAACCGATGTCCCGGAGCTCAGCGGGCTCTGCTAAACCGATGTCCCGGAGCTCAGCGGGCTCTGCAATAACCGATGTCCCGGAGCTCAGCGGGCTCTGCTAAACCGATGTCCCGGAGCTCAGCGGTCTCTGCTAAACCGATGTCCCGGAGCTCAGCGGGCTCTGCTAAACCGATGTCCCGGAGCTCAGCGGTCTCTGCTAAACCGATGTCCCGGAGCTCAGAGGGCTCTGCTAAACCGATGTCCCGGAGCTCAGCGGGCTCTGCTAAACCGATGTCCCGGAGCTCAGCGGGCTCTGCAATAACCGATGTCCCGGAGCTCAGCGGGCTCTGCAATAACCGATGTCCCGGAGCTCAGCGGGCTCTGCAAAACCTATGTCCCGGAGCTCAGCGGGCTCTGCAATAACCGATGTCCCAGAGCTCAGCGGGCTCTGCAATAACCGATGTCCCGGAGCTCAGCGGGCTCTGCTAAACCGATGTCCCGGAGCTCAGCGGGCTCTGCTGCTAAACCGATGTCCCGGAGCTCAGCGGGCTCTGCTAAACTGATGTCCCGGAGCTCAGCGGGCTCTGCTAAACCGATGTCCCGGAGCTCAGCGGGCTCTGCAATAACCGATGTCCCGGAGCTCAGCGGGCTCTGCAATAACCGATGTCCCGGAGCTCAGCGGGCTCTGCAAAACCTATGTCCCGGAGCTCAGCGGGCTCTGCAATAACCGATGTCCCAGAGCTCAGCGGGCTCTGCAATAACCGATGTCCCGGAGCTCAGCGGGCTCTGCTAAACCGATGTCCCGGAGCTCAGCGGGCTCTGCTAAACCGATGTCCCGGAGCTCAGCGGGCTCTGCTAAACCGATGTCCCGGAGCTCAGCGGGCTCTGCTAAACTGATGTCCCGGAGCTCAGCGGGCTCTGCTAAACCGATGTCCCGGAGCTCAGCGGGCTCTGCTAAACTGATGTCCCGGAGCTCAGCGGGCTCTGCTAAACCGATGTCCCGGAGCTCAGCGGGCTCTGCTAAACCGATGTCCCGGAGCTCAGAGGGCTCTGCTAAACCGATGTTCATGATGAGGACAGAGGACTGACACTCAGCCTTTACTGTGACATCATCACTACTGTTATATCATCACACTCTGCATGTGTTAAAAGAGAAGCGCCGCGTCATTACCTGACCGATGGTCCGATCACATGTGCTGTTTTCAAACCGTCCCCATCGTTCAGGAACAGCTGGATTCTGTCAAGCACGGATCCACACACAAATATACGTCATGTGATTCCTGTTCTAGGAAACTTTAAATTGCATTTGTTTGTGTACACACACACACACACACACACACACACACACACACACACTGTCACGCACACAAACACATACATTCTAAAAGCAAAAAGGTGTTGACGGTTCGATGGTAAGGCCTGAGCTGTAAAAGAGGGAAGAGGAACAGGAGGCTGTGAGCGGCTGATAAGGTCTGCAGTGCAGAACACCCCCCCCCCACCCCCCGCGCGCTCAGAACTATGTTTGCTTAACGTATAGCAGGAGAAGAGAGCGGAACCAGAAAAAAAGGGAAGCTAAAGCAAACAGAGCCGCAGACCGGTGGGACCGGTTGTGGAGGGCGTGCGGGAGGCTCGCCCGGCGCACCCGCTGGTCCTGTTCCTGTAGAGCGTCAGGGAATCCACATGCTGGCAACCACGACAAAGGTACAGCACCGCTTACGATCTTCTACATGACAAAGCGCCGAGCGGCGAGACGTGAGCGAGGGTGGAGGCCAGCGCTGGACGTGCTCTGTGATGTGGTTTAGTGGCTGCTGTTCAGAGTGAGTCACGTGGGAGTCCATAATGAAACGGCAGGACAGGATTATTTATGGCTTCATTATTGCACGCAGTTCCAGCGTAGGGCAGCAAGGGCGGCAGCATTGAGAAGCAGGTCAGTGAGAACCTCAGCTGAGAACGTCCTCCACCGTACGGTCAGAAATGTGCTTTCCAAGAAGCAGCAGCCTTTATACTGTGAGGAGTGCAGCGTGACGGAATACAACATACACACACTTCTAACTTAAATACACACACTTAACTCTGAAATATAAGTATTTAACACTGAAATATAAGTATTTAACTCTGAAATATAAGTATTTAACACTGAAATATAAGTATTTAACACTGAAATATAAGTATTTAACACTGAAATATAAGTATTTAACTCTGAAATATAAGTATTTAACACTGAAATATAAGTATTTACTCTGAAATATAAGTATTTAACTCTGAAATATAAGTATTTAACACTAAAAATTTAAGTATTTAACACTGAAATATAAGTATTTACTCTGAAATATAAGTATTTAACTCTGAAATATAAGTATTTAACACTGAAATATAAGTATTTAACATTGGCTCGTTTGTAGTTTTAACTCAGCTGCAGTTTGGGTGATTAGAATTATACAGGATTTTAATAAAGATTAAAGGGGGAGTTTTTAAAGATAAGGTTTGTATGATCTGAATAATAAATAATATCATACACTATTTAATCTTAAGTGTATAATAAACACTGTATGGTGTATAGTAGCTGTATACAGACTTCAGTTGTGGTTATCTACACCCTTTCTCAGAACCCCAATTTAATTATGGTGGTGAGATGAATGATGTGGTACACCATCGAAAAGGACAATATTTAAATCTGACACACAGCAAATCCTGTGAACCTTCAGAACCTTCAGAACCTTCAGAAGTGAATGTGAGTGCAGCAGCTGAATATAACGTACAGCCTGAGTGAACATGGCTTCCTTTAGGCTTTAGGGGGGGCTGCTCTCTGAGGTGTGTGTGGTGCAGCGGGGTGGTGGTGAGGTATCAACGCATGTCTTAAATTATGATGATTTAATAAACGTCATGACCTTATTTGGACTGCTGTGGGGGTCACGATGCGACCTTACTTTAATTCAGAAAATGAAAACTGAACTGAACTGACCCTCGTCGTGGAGAGTGTTAGAAAACAGAGCGGCCGCTTTGCTCGGTGGATCCGTCTCTGAACGTCCTCAGATCTCAGGATTCAGCCGAAGGCCTTAATGCAGCGTGAACCGATATCTCTCTCTGAAAAGACTGTCCCGTGTCCCTTTGGTCAGTGCGCTCTGGACAGTCTGCCGTACCTCGGCCCGGGTTCTTTGTCCTGGGGCCTGTGTTCTCCGGCCCTTCAGTGTATGTCGTTTCCGTTCAGGTCTCCGGGTCTCCAGCAGTCGGGTGGTGGTGGTGGTGGTGGTGGTGCTGATAATCAGGGGCATTGCAGCGTGAGGTCCACAGGGTGCAGACTGAGATAAGAGCGCTCTGCTCAGAGATCTCCATATTATTGAAATGTTATTGTTGATTTCTGAGACTGTATTTCATGCCGTTCCTCCAGAGATTAAAACTCATTCACTCGTTCATCACTGCATTCTGATTCCACTGAAAGGTTATCACTGAACTGCATAATCCAACTTTAATGTTAAATTATTCATTCAACCCTTTAAAATATCAGAGCATCATACATTTCCTTTATAAATAACTCCATATGAACTCCACTGCTGATCGGACCTGCGGTCAGGAACTAAAATCACATCAACATCTTCAGTATTGCGACACCTATAGGATCTTCAGGACATCTTACTCTATGGAAGTCTCCGCTCTGGGATTATTTTTGTTTACAATTTCAAACACTGATGCTGGACGAGAGGACCGGACTCTGTTCCGGTTGGACGGAGTTGAGGTCAGGGCTTTGTGAGGGTCACTCATTATCACCATTGCTCAATGGACATTGGGGTGTTGACCGTTATGTGTTTTTTTTATTTTGAACACAGTGGCAGGGTGATGCCCTTCTCCTTTCAGTGTGGAGTTTGCATGTTCTCCTCACATCTCAGGGAGGTGCGTCAGGTTTGTGTGTGCATGTCTGTCCTGTGAGAGTGGAGAGTCCAGCAGACCTACAATCCTTACAAGGTCAATGAATTAGAAAATGAATGAATGAATTTCATCTACTAAGAAAATGTGACCTGTTTTTTAAATTCAGAGAAATTCGAATCAAAATGAACGATTTCCACTGAAGATCAAAGAAACGTGAGCGTGCAGACAGCTGTCCACATGATGCCGGGTGTCATGCCTCTCTCACGTCTGTTTCTGCTCTCTCCTCAGTCTGCGGAGTTCTTCGACATGCTGGAGAGGATGCAGGTAAGAGCGCCCTGGTTCATCTGTGACTGTGCGCGTGCTTCGTACGGTCTTTCTGCTTTGCCAGGCTTTTATCTGGAGTGTGTACACGGAGAATGTCAGAAAGCTTTATTATTCTGTCCTCAAGCGTAGAGAGAGGCGAAGCACTCCTGTGCGGCCGAGCGAGCGGCGGGGAAGCAATCCATCCTGCCCTGAGTGAATGATCACACAGCACGCACAAATACACTGCCTGCTTTCAAAGCTCCATTGATCCAGCAGTAGGTTCTCAGTGGTGGGTGTTTAGTTAGTGATGTGTGGGGGGGGCTCGGATGGTGGGAGTCGTTCTTAGAGAATCAGAGAATGACTCATGAGTCTGACTTCCAGAGACACTGGTGTGTGTGTGTGTGTGTGTGTGTGTGTGTGTGTGTGTTTGTGTGAGAGAGATCATATCTGAAACCCTGGCTGAAGAACATCAGACCAATACACCGGCGCTCGTCAGAGGAAGCTGATCAGAAGCTGGTGTTTTCTTGTACGCTGCAGCGTGTGATCCGGAGCATCGATCGGGTGAGGATGCTAAAGGTGCTCGTCTTCTGATGGAGGGTCCAAAGAAAAAAAAAGACAACAAAGGCCTCAAGTCATCCAAACACCCCATGAAAGCCTGAAAAGATCAGAGTGTTCAGCTGATCTGAACTCCGTCCAGCCGGCGGGTTGTTTGGAATTTTGTGAAATGGTTCAGTTTTACACAGCGTCGTCGCTGAGGGAGAACATACTAAATACAAACTGATTCTGGGAATCGTCTGGGACGTCTACATGATGTTGAAGGCATCTGTAAGATTAAAGGCTCCCTCATACAGAGAAGCACCTGAGAGGACTTCATGTTTGGACCATGTTTGGATGGTTGGATGGTTGGATGTTTGGATGGTTGGATGTTTGGATGGTTGGATGTTTGGATGGTTGGATGTTTGGATGGATAGATGTTTGGATGGTTGGATGGTTGGATGGTTGGATGTTTGGATGTTTGGATGGTTAGATGTTTGGATGGTTGGAAGTTTGGATGGTTGGATGTTTGGATGTTTGGATGGTTGGATGTTTGGATGTTTGAATGTTTGAATGGCTGGATGTTTGAATGGTTGGAGGTTTGGATGGTTGGATGTTTGGATGTTTGAATGGTTGGAGGTTTGGATGGTTGGATGTTTGGATGTTTGGATGTTTGAATGGTTTGGATGTTTGGATGGTTGGATGGTTGGAAGTTTGAATGGTTGGATGTTTGGATGGTTGGATGTTTTGATGTTTGGATGTTTGAATGTTTGAATGGTTGGATGTTTGGATGTTTGAATGGTTGGAGGTTTGGATGGTTGGATGTTTGGATGTTTGAATGGTTGGAGGTTTGGATGGTTGGATGTTTGGATGTTTGGATGTTTGAATGGTTGGATGTTTGGATGTTTGAATGGTTGGAGGTTTGGATGGTTGGATGTTTGGATGGTTGGATGTTTGGATGTTTGGATGTTTGAATGGTTGGAGGTTTGGATGGTTGGATGGTTGTGCCGCTGGCTGTTGTTCTGTAAAGTGATTTGTTTTGTCAGTAATTTTCTGCCAGGTTTAATCTGTAGGATCTGTAAGGTGGGGGTGGGGGGGGCTGACAGAACAACGGAACAGCTGTTGCTGTAAATCCATCAGACATCCGTCACACAGTCGGAGTCCCTGTGCGCTCATCTGATAATGCTGAGGTCACGTCTTTGATCTCTTACTGATGTGGGTTCAGTGATCGAGAGGCGTGTCCTAACTCTATATCTGTGTTTAAATGTGATGTATGTTTTAATTTTGCACACTTTGAGAAAATCTGTTGATGATGAAATGTTAAAAAGTGAACGATGTGAGATTTAACCTTTAAAGAGTCTTTTTTTAATGACGTTAGTATAAAGGTTATTTTCAGAGGTGAATTGATTATGGATTAGTTTCAGTGGATATGCAATAGGGGGCGGTATGGGGTCTCGGTGTGTACGCTTTAACTTGTTCTTCCATTTCACTTTCTAATGCAACCTTGGATCACGTCAGCTTCCTAAATACGAGGAGACTAAGAAGCACAAGGTGTGAGGACCGTGTGTTTGTGAATGTGCATGTGTGCGGTGTGTGTGCTGTTGCCATCACCTCACTCACTCTGTGGGTTTTTTTTTTTTTTTTGGGTTGCCAGTTGCTGCAGGATTCTACAGACGTCTTAGCATTAACCATCAGATCACTGGCACCAGCAGCTTTTGTCCCTTTCTTTTGATTGGAGGATCTGATGTTCAGACCTGTAGAGCTTCATGTTCCATGACATCGTTTACATTAATTATTAATGCCCACATTACAGTTTTACACCCAACATGTGGAGCAATAATAAACTCCACCAACACCGCTGCGTCTGATCCACTTGCCCAGTAATTGTGTACCTAATAAAGTGGCCGGTGACAGTAAAGCCTCAGATTGTCCTTTAAATGAAACGCGGCTGCTGGAGGAAGGATTTGAGCTGACGTCCAGTTTAGCTGGAATCGTAGAGCTCAGTTCACGCTGACCTAACGCTTCTGAAAGCTCGGGCCGAACTGCCGGGTTCTAGAGCAGGTGTAGGTTCTAACACCCCGCTGTTCAGTCGTCTCATCAATCCCTGTGTGCATGGACCTGCCTTTGAGTCTTTACTGTTTTATCCCGTGTTTAATTCCACAATTCATCCATTCTGCAACAAAAGGACAATCACTTTCATCTCTTCTCAAAGACTTTGATCTGTTTATTGACCGATGGTCCTCTCTGTTCTTATAGGATGATTACATCCCGTACCCACGGATAGAAGATGTAAGTACTGTCCTGCGTCTCAGCTGCTGGGCCGACTCGGTCCTCTCCCTTTCTGATTCGTCCCCCTGCTGTCCCTCCAGGTTCTGCAGAAGGGCGGTCCGTACCCTCAGGTGATCCTTCCTCAGTTCGGAGGTTACTGGATTGAGGATGCAGAAGCGCCGGTGGGAACCCCGACCTCTTCGGACAGCAGTTTCTGTGAAGAAGATGAGGCTGAGACGACGGGTCCTGGGGGTGGGGGGAGCTTCGGCTTCCGGCTGGAAAACAACGGCGCGGCACGCGCTTACCGTAAACACTTCCTGGGCAGAGTGAGTAAACTCCAAATATTATTATAGAACAACACGTCTGTGACCACGCCCCGTCCTCTCAGCTCTGCTCTGTGTGATGAGGATGTTTAATCCAGTCTGTCTTTAACTAACGATGATGATCAAGGCATTGACACACCTCCACATTACAGAGACCTGTACGATTATGACATCACAGTGTAAAGTTAGTCCTTCACCAGCGTCCACTCACTGAGAGGTTCCACCAGGTCAGAGAGGTCAGAGAAGAACGTGTGTGAGGACGCTGATGCAACAGAAATTTACCTTTAAAGTAAAAAACTGAAACCAAAGTCATAATTAATCACTGAATTAAATGAACGATCTTTACTTCTGTTTTATTTCCTGATGGTAGTGCTAGGGATTCCCGGTTCGAATCCCCATCTGGGTGGAGTTTCCATGTTCTCCCCGTGTCCGCGTGGGTTTCCTCCGGGTTCTCCTCCCACAGTCCAAAAAACATGGATCAAATCAATTGAGTTCTCCAAATTGCCCCATATAGAGTGTGTCTGTGTGAGTGAGTGTGTGCCCAGCGATAGATTGGCGCACTGTCCTGGGTGTATCTGCCCAGTGCCCGAAACGTTCTCCCCTGGATGGGCATGGGGAACCCCCCCCCGCGACCCTAATAGAGGATAAAGCAGATGATGAATGAATAATAATAGTTTTCTAACACTTGCTCCGTACAGAGCGTGTGGTGTGAAGGTCATGATGTGATGAGAAGGAATCAAGGTTCCGTTTGAAAAAGGTCATTCCGTTCACAAATCTGATGGGTTTTGCAAACAGAGCGTCATGTTGGTGAGACAGCTCTGTAACGCTCGTCCGTACCACAGAGGTCATCGCATGGCTGCATCGTCCTGACGTCTCCGCTCTGCTTTAATAAGGCTTTGGTTCTGAATCAAACCTGTACTTCAGTCGTTAGCAGATGCTTTTATCTAAAGTGACTTCCTGATGAGAGGACAGCGCGGCGAGTATTTTAATCAGAAGACGTTTGTACGTCCTGCTCTCTGCCACTCGTTTAGAACAGCTTATCGTCGGTAGAGTTGGAGTCAGAGAGCTGATGTTTAAAACCGCCGGGTTCTGCACTGCTGAAGAACCAGAGGAACCATCTCAGCTTCCGTCCTTCTTTCCTCCTCGTCGTTTTAGGAACACATCAATTATTATTGCACGGGCAGCAGTCTGGGTCACCTGATCATGTCCTTAAAGCACGAGGAGGCTGAGGCTCAGGAATTCCTCCGCATCATGCTCAGGTGTGACACTCACAGTCTCCTCATGATCTTTACACATGATCCACTTAGACAAGGTAAAGAGAACGACACACACACACATTAATACAATGAAGCACACACATACACACACACACACACACACACACACACACACACATACAGACATACATTTACATTACATTTAGTGATTTAGCCGACGCTTTTATCCAAGCGACTTACAAATGAGAACACCACAAGTCAGAAGTTATGGAGAAAACCAACTATACTGGAAATTCATCAAACCTGATTGTTATTCGAAGCTGTTTTTTTTATTTTTTTATTTTTTTACAACAGGTATTTGTTAAAGAGATGAGTCTTAAGTAGTTTCTTAAAACTGTTTAGTGATTCTGCCTTACGGACAGAGTTGGGAAGATCGTTCCACCGTTTTGCAGTGGTGAACGCCACAGAGTGAGAATGAGCTCCTCGGTGAGGTGGAACCACCGGGGGGGGCGATCATCACTGGAGCGAAGTGAACGAGTCGGAGTGTATTTTGAAAAGATAGAGTGAAGGTAGGAAGGAGCAGATCCAGAAATGGTTCTGTATGCCGGAGTCAGTGACTTGTACTGAATGCGAGCAGCTACAGGAACCAATGGAGGGACATGAGTAATGGAGGGATACATACACTATATGGGGCAATTTAGAGCAGCCAATTTGCCTTAAATCCATATTTTTGGACTGTGGGTGGAAACCGGAGAACCCGGAGGAAACCCATGCAGACACGAGGAGAACATGCAAACTCAGATCAGGATTGAAACGTGTGTGTGTGTGTGTGTTTGTGTGTGTGTGTGACGTTCAGGAATGTAATGCTGGAGTTCAGAAACATTTTACTTTGTGTTTTTAAAACTTTCAGGTCAAAGACAAAGACGCTTCATGACCGGATTCCACTGGAGGGTCTGCCCCAGCTGCCCAGTGTACCCCAGATTGCAAAGGTGGGTAGAAAATGCCCCCTGCTTACAGCCCCCCCGCCGCTGTGTGAGGGCAGTAGTGTGTGTGTGTGTGTCTGTGTGTGTGATGCTGCAGTGTTCTGAACCTGTGATGTGTTGCAGCTGCTTTGTGACGACGTGACCGGTCTAAGATTTAATCCGGTCCTCTACCCCAGGGTAAGTTTAAACCGCTTGCATTTATTTTCCCTCCCATTTTTCCTTCCTGTGGGTCTCTTGCGCCGCCCCCACTCAGCCAGCAGAGGTCACTGGTGCAGATTTTATTTTTAGCTGACTCCATTCTTAACCAGCAGCAATGAACCAAACCGTAAAGCTTTTAAATGCCCTCCATCACCCCACACTGTTCTAAATGCCCCTTCGCTCTCACTCTCACCGTCTGTGTGGGGCATCCTGCATTGTCCATCTGATCCATCTTCATCATCCATCCGTCCTCCACTTCACCCTCTACTGGACACAGGAAAGGGCCTTCCCCAAAATGGTTTGTCCCAATACTTTTGTCCCTACAGGGCATGTTCCCATTCAGTATTTAAAGGAACCCTCGCAGGTCGATCAGTGTTCTACTTTCAAAAACAGTGCTCTGCTCCTCTCGGGGACTGGTTTAAGCTTTTAATGTTGCCCGTGTATAAAAACAGTGTGCTGCCCTCTTGTGGTGAGAGTCCGTCTCAGCCGTCATCAGTGAGCTGTTGTTCCTCAGTGCTGGTGTGCAGCATGAACACAGCAGGAACGGCTCTACCTGCTGACTTTGTAATATGGGAGGAGGGTTCCGCTCTAATTGCACTGCCCCTCAATACTCGGGACATCTGGAATAATGGGTGCACATGTCCCCGGGGTGCTCTAAAATCCATCTGCTTCTCTAATGCCCAGCAGACTCGCTCTGCATGTGTGCTTCATCAGCGCCTGGCTTATCTCTGCACCCATTCGCCGCTGAATTCTGGGCAGTTTGCAGATACATATGTCTTCCCTGCTGGCTCTCAGCAGCTCTCTGTGGCTCTACCCCTCAGGCGTCACAGCTGATAGTCGGCTTTGATGAGCATGAAGTCAACAACACCTTCAAGTTTGGGGTGATATATCAGAAGTTTGGGCAGGTGAGTGAGACCGTACACACACACGATGTTCAGAAAGCCAACACCTCACCTTTATTCCCTTGTTGTTCTCAGACGTCAGAAGAAGAGCTGTTTGGGAATAATGAGGAGACTCCGGCATTCGGGAGTTTCTGAGTGTTTTGGGAGACACCATCGAACTGCAGGACTTTAAAGGGTGAGGAACGTTCCAACCAAACCTTAGACCTGAAAAGAAGACATTCAGTTAATCACACGGTTACTAACTCACAGTTAAAAAAGAAATTCATTCGTGATGTCCGACACTGATAAGGACCTGACGTACATCATCAGTTCATACTAAATATATCAGTGTGTTCTAGTTCTCGGCACGGTGGCTTAGTGGTCAGCACGTTCGCCTCTCAGCATTGGGATTCCCGGTTCGAATCCCCATCTGGGTGGAGTTTCTATGTTCTCCCCGTGTCTGCGTGGGTTTCCTCCAGGTTCTCCCGTTTCCTCCCACAGTCCAAAAACATGGATCAAGTCAATTGAGTTCTCCAAATTGCCCCTATAGAGTGTGTCTGTGTGAGTGAGTGTGTGCCCAGCGATGGATTGGCGCCCTGTCCTGGGTGTATCTGCCCAGCGCCCGAGACGTTCTCCCCTGGATGGACATGGGGAACCCCACCGCGACCCTAATAGAGGATAAAGCGGAAGATAATGAATGACTGAATGAATGTTCTAGTTCTTTTGTTCATGTCGAGTGCAGATCTGAGCGCCTGAGGGCCGAACTCAGGGACCCAACGAAGGGGAACCTGAAGGTTCCAAACCTGAACCACTGAATGCAGTGCAGTATAGTGAGCCACGCCCCGCAGACTGAAGACCTCTTCTATGGACTCATATTGTATATCTCTGTGTTCTTTAGTTTCAGAGGGGGTCTGGATGTGTCTCATGGACAGACAGGCTCAGAGTCAGTCTACACCGAGTTCAGGAACCGAGAGATCATGTTCCATGTCTCCACCAAACTCCCGTTTACTGAGGGGGATGTACAGCAGGTAGAGTCTCTGATTCCGTGCTTTATACTCCTTCGGTGTTCATGGTTCAAAGTCTCGGTACGATATAGTCGTAAGTTAGAAACTCGTCCACTATAACGTTCTAAAACAGCTTTGGTTCTTGAACCTACAGCTGCAGAGAAAGCGGCATATTGGGAACGATATTGTGGCCGCCGTGTTCCAGGAAGACGCCACTCCATTCGTACCGGACATGATCGCCTCTAACTTCCTGCATGCCTACATCCTGGTGCAGGCTGAACACCCCGACACGGACCACACCACCTACAAGGTAACGTTTAGACCCCTTAGCAGAGCCCTCCCTCACCCGCCGGTGAACCGAGCACATGACAGCGTCTGGTTTGATCTGCAGGTGTCCGTCACGGCCCGTGAGGACGTGCCCCCGTTCGGGCCCCCGCTGCCGAACCCTGCCGTTTTTAAAAAGGTCCAGTTGTGAGGGGAATGCTCGTTTTACTTTGACATGCCCGTTGTACAGAGAGCAGTTTAATGATGTCTGTTGACCCACCACAGGGTCCGGAGTTCCGGGAATTTCTCCTCACCAAACTGATCAACGCAGAGACGGCCTGCTACAAGTCCGAGAAGTTTGCCAAACTGGAGGTGAGTGAGGAGAGACATTACAAAGGACACAACAGCGGTATATAAAGGTACAATCATAACCATCAATACATCAGAGTATCATAACGGTCTGAGTTAGTTCTGATCTGGAGGAATACATCTAAAGCAGAATTAACGAACGTCACAATACAACCATAACTCGTTACAAATGACCTGCACGTCAAGAAGAACCCATAACACACATCGCTCAGCATCGACCCACCATAATCAGAACCTGGACCATCTGCCAAAGCGGCATCATCATGAAGCATGCAGCGCTGCGAGTGCGTCCCGCTGACCACTCACTGACCGTCAGGGATCTTAATGCTGAACCCGTGGAGCATCTGTCGGTCACCCTAACAAGTGGACTTTCCATAGGGAAGGACAAGAGCAGCACTGCTGGATAACCTGCATGATGAGCTGCACAGACAAACACAGGCCACCATCGGAGTGGGGTCCATCACAGAGGAGGACAAACTGGAGAATGGAGCCCACGGGGGTCTTCTGGAATCATTTAAGGTCAGCATGTTTGGTATTAGACGCGATCATAAGGAGTATTTAGTTTACTCTATTGTGAATGTAGATCAGAAGTCCAGACGTAGTGACCGCATTAGTTACAACATACATGTCATGTCCTATCCCGTCATTTACATCAGAATGAGTGCTTTTGAGAATACCGTCGGAGTCGTTGCAGATGTGTGTGACCGTGTGTGTGTGTGTGTGTGTGTGTGTGTGTGTGGCTGTTTGCAGGCTGTGTGGAGGTGTGTAGGGAATATTGCTCGGGCCCACACGGCTCAGGCTGCGTTGATTTGTGTAGCGGCCGTCACTGTCTTCTACCAAATCCAGCAGACACAGATGCTCACTGCATGACCTCACAGCACACTGACCACAGCATGACATTCATTACACTGTCCTCATCATAAATCAATTTATAATCTGCATATAAAACTTTATGAAATAGAAACATGAACATCAGGAGACACTAAAGTTCGGAATTAACTGCAATAAAATGTTTTTTTTAACTGAGGGATCGTCTGGTTTATCTTCCTCGCTATAATGCATTCATCACTGATTTATGGCGCCATCTGCTGCCTAAGTTCAGGAATGACATGTTGTTCTTCATCTGTCGCTTATCTTCTGTATTTATAAATTCTGAAGTCTGTGTGTGTTCTCTGAATAAATACACACTGACCACCACAACCTTTCACATACTTACTCTTTGAGATAAGGATTATTATTCATTCATTCATTATCTCCCGCTTTATCCTCTATTAGGGTCGCGGTGGGGTTCCCCATGCCCATCCAGGGGAGAACGTCTCGGGCGCTGGGCAGATAGACCCAGGACAGGGCGCCAGTCCATCACTGGGTACACACTCACACACTCCAACAAACTCTATATGGGGCAATTTAGAGAACTCAACTTGATCCATGTTTTTGGACTGTGGGAGGAAACCGGAGAACCCGGAGGAAACCCACGCGGACACGGGGAGAACAAGGAAACTCCACCCAGATGGGGATTCGAACCGGGAATCCCTAGCGCTGAGAGGAGAACGTGCTAAACCACTAAGCTCCACCCAGATGGGGATTCGAAGCCACCGTGCCGCCCAGGATTATTATTATTATTATTATTATTATTATTATTATTATTATTATTATTTATTTTTTAGGGGCGGCACGGTGGCTTAGTGGTTAGCACGTTCGCCTCTCAGCGTCGAATCCCTTGGGGGTTTCCATGTCCGCGTGGGTTTCTCCGGGTTCTCCGGTTTCCTCCCACAGTCCAAAAACATGGATCAAGTCAATTGAGTTCTCTAAATTGCCCCATATAGAGTGTGTCTGTGTGAG
>JAFMOC010000230.1:302500-340000 GCA_019802505.1 Corydoras sp. C115
CTGCTTTAGACTTTAAATAGATTTGAAAGTTTATGTGATTTCAGGAATGCAAATTTATAATTTAGCAACAAGGATGAGCCTCTTAGCACGTCAGCAGTTAGTGCTTGAAAGCAGATTAATAACTTAAATAGCTATTTTAATAATAATGCTCATTATATTTAAAAGACTAATCATTTTATAGACTGTCTCAGATCTTTAGGTAAAATAAACATATAACATAAAGTACTCATATAAAAGATACTTCAATGTAAAGATCTAATGAGAATACATCTGACTTCTGTCTCATTTCAGTCTCTATGTAGTGCACTAAAGGGTGGTGTCCTCTCCCTGAATGGTGCCCATACTGGACATGAAGGGACTGACTTTGGGACCTGCTGCATATACTGTGAATAAAATACATTTATCAGACAAATATTATTAAACTACTAAATAAAGAATTTAGTTCAGGTTTCAACTTTCGCAAAATGGTGGCACGGTGGCTTAGTGGTCAGCACGTTCGCCTCTCGGCGCTAGGGATTCCCGGTTCGAATCCCCATCTGGGTGGAGTTTCCACGTTCTCCCCGTGTCTGCGTGGGTTTCCTCCGGGTTCTCCGGTTTCCTCCCACAGTCCAAAAAACATGGATCAAGTCAATTGAATTCTCCAAATCGCCCCATATAGAGTGTGTCTGTGGAAGTGAGTGTGTGCCCAGCGATGGATTGGCGCCCTGTCCTGGGTCTATCTGCCCAGCCCCCCCCCCCTAATAGAGGATAAAGCGGGAGATAATGAATGAATGAGTTAAATACCTATGTATATAAAACATATAAATAAAGTAAGTGTACACAGTGTGCCAATGATTATTAATATTTGACGGTGTTTCTTTATAATGAAATACAGGCGGACCTAGGCGTGTCCCTTATGTCCATTACATTCAGGAGATTCAGAATCATTTCCACAGATTCACAGCGTCTCACAGAAACTCCCACAGAGTCACAGAGTGGAATCTGTTAAGGCTGCAACGCGGGACCCGTTTCTCATGGGATGTCATGAAAGCCCTTAAAGGTGCAAGTAATGTACTAGGTGTCCTTACACTTCTGTCCTTTTCAGGGTGTAAGGTGACAACCTAATTGTCCCAAACGTCCATTTTTCAGAAAGATAATGAGTAGTGGGGCTGTGACTTTGCTCTCTGATGTTCTTGAACTCTCAGTTGTTTTGCTCTTGCCGTGTGGTTCGCCTGTGGACTCTGTGACTCGTGAATGTGTGATTCTTCTCCTTTTATCTATAACTGCACTTTCTGAAGCGTTCGGGGAACAGGATCTGTTCGTCTGCACAATTCTCTTAAAGCAGGATTTGCTGCGTGGTTGCGCAGTATGTGCGCACATGTTCAGTTGCTTAATGTGAGGTGAGAGGCTGAGGAGTGCCGGTGTGAGGAGCTACCACGGCTCAGGAGTTTTTAGTTTGAATGCTGGAGGCCGACACCAGTTTATACTGACATAATTTATTGCTTTTGAAGTCAATGTCATGTAAATGATCATTTCAGATGTAGTCCAGATAAATACAAATAATTTATGAAGAAGTCTATACCTGTATATGTATATTTGGTTAGGTACTGTGCCATTAAGAATTTATTATAAATAAAAATGTTGTATTTTGTGCGAAGGCTCTGAATTATTGTGAGAAGAAACCTTGTGAGGGCTTCATGAGGATCTTTAAACATTAAAGCAGTTTTTGTTTTTGCTTTTTTTTAATACAGTATTCATCGGGTGACAGTCTGTTAGATAAACTCAGTTATGGGTGGGAGGATCATCATGTTCATGTCTGGTGGTGCCCCTCTCTGAGGGCTGATCCTGGATCTAAATGTGGTTGATTTGTGCTGAGGAGGTGCATGGGGCATTTGCATTGGGGGGGAGCCTCAGAGGCTGTAATCCACCACTGTCGGCTATAAAGTACTGGTGTGTGCTCTGTGAGGTAAAGTAACGCATCAGTTTAAATAGCTTATTTTATTAAACAAATACAATGAAATCTTAAAAAATATTCAACATCACAGAATAAATAGACTGATCACAGAACCACTGGATTCATTTCTTTATCTGAAACACCGGGGAGAACGTTAAACGGCTCCGACTGATTCCCAAACTCACCGACTGCCAGCAGGACACAGAGAGACATGAAGATGTTTACAGAGGTTACACACCTCCACCATAACACACCTCCACCATAAACACACCTCCACCATAAACACACCTCCACCATAAACACACCTCCACCATAACACACCTCCACCATAACACACCTCCACCATAAACACACCTCCACCATAAACACACCTCCACCATAAACACACCTCCACCATAAACACACCTCCACCATAACACACCTCCACCATAAACACACCTCCACCATAACACACCTCCACCATAAACACACCTCCACCATAAACACACCTCCACCACAAACACACCTCCACCATAACACACCTCCACCATAAACACACCTCCACCATAACACACCTCCACCATAAACACACCTCCACCATAAACACACCTCCACCATAACACACCTCCACCATAACACACCTCCACCATGAACACACCTCCACCATAAACACACGTCCACCATAACACACCTCCACCATAAACACACCTCCACCATAACACACCTCCACCATAAACACACCTCCACCATAACACACCTCCACCATAAACACACCTCCACCATAAACACACCTCCACCATAAACACACCTCCACCATAAACACACCTCCACCATAAACATACCTCCACCATAAACACACCTCCTCCATAACACACCTCCAACATAAACACACCTCCACCATAACACACCTCCACCATAAACACACCTCCACCATAACACACCTCCACCATAACACACCTCCACCTCCCCATGGAGCTCAATGGACAGACTGCAGTGTGGAGTAAACCGTCGGCTCTGCTGGTGTGACTCTTGGTGCTCTTCTTTCACCTTCAAGAACTAAAGCTGCATACATCACCTGAATAAAGAACACAGTGAGAACAACACACAATGAGAACCACACACAGTGAGAACCACACACAGTGCGAACAACACACAGTGAGAACCACACACAGTGAGAACCACACACAATGAGAACCACACACAATGAGAACAACACACAGTGAGAACCACACACAGTGAGAACCACACACAGCGAGAACCACACACAGTGAGAACCAAACACAGTGAGAACCACACACAATGAGAACAACACACAGTGAGAACCAAACACAGTGAGAACCACACACAATGAGAACAACACACAGTGAGAACCAAACACAGTGAGAACCACACACAGCAAGAACCACACACAGTGAGAACCACACACAATGAGAACCAAACACGGTGATTACAGAGAAATAAAAAGATAGCTAGATGTAATTTTTTTAACAAATACCTGTTGTAGAAAAAAAGGGGGGGGGGGGGGGGGGGGGGGGGTCATCAAATAACAATCAGGTTTGATCATTTACAGTGTAGTTGGTTTTCTGCAGAACTTCTGACTGTAATGTTCTCATTTGTAAGTAGCTTTGGATAAAAGCTTCTGCTAAATGTAAATGTAAATGTAGATGTAAATCTTTAATGTGGGTCACTCTACACTGGGACACCTCTTCTGGCGTTTTTCCTTTTTTGCAGTGTTTACATTTTCACTTCTGTAAATGTTTTTATAACATTTCAGTTTGTCTAAGAATTGAAGATTAAAACGCTTTCTCATCTTCATGCTACCTTTTTAAATCTGATGCTTTGTTCAGGACTCACGCCTGCACTTTTTTTAAACTCATTTTAAAAACATTTCCAAAATAGATTTTAAACTCATGGAAACTTTGGAAAGATTTGAAAAGTTTAATGGGAACGTCTTTAACAGTTCAGGGAAAGCTGATGGTGCTTTAGCGCCACCTGCTGGTTCGGCTGTTCGTGGAGCCGTTAGTGAAGCAGGACACAAAGCAGCGTTTGTAAACGAATATAAACTCTGAATCTGAATCAGTCGCTTATCATTTACATTTACTGTGTTTGGAGTTTATGTTACATTTGTAAATCAATTTCATCAGATGGCGGCACGGTGGCTTAGTGGTTTAGCACGTTCGTCACGTTCGTCTATCGTATTCCCGGTTCGAATCCCCATCTGGGTGGAGTTTCCATGTTCTCCCCGTGTCCGCGTGGCTTTCCTCCGGGTTCTCCGGTTTCCTCCCACTGTCCAAAAACATGGATCAAGTCAATTGAATTCTCAAAATTGCCCCATAAAGAGTGTGTCTGTGTGAGTTAGTGTGTGCCCAGCGATGGATTGGCGCCCTGCCCACGCCCGAAACGTTCTCCCCTGGACGGGCATGGGGAACCCCACCGCGACCCTAATAGAGGATAAAGCGGGAGATAATGAATGAATGAATGAATTTCATCAGTTATAGATTATTATATGAAGTATATGAAAGAACCGACATTCAGATTCAGATCCAGCTATAGATTCAGATCCGGATCCAGATTCAGATTCAGATCCAGATTCAGATTCAGATTCAGATCCGGATTCAGATTCAGATTCAGATCCAGATTCAGATTCAGATTCAGATCCGGATTCAGATTCAGATCCAATGTCTTTCGTTTTTGTAGTTGGACTGTTTTTGGGGTTAAATTCTTGATGGATTATGTGCGGTTAGATTTGAATATGTTATAGATTCATGTTTAAGCGTGTCTGATTAACCACATCATTAAAATTAGAAATCAATTCCTTTTGATTAATACTCACTTCTGCTGTGGGTTTCACTCGAGCAGCAGCTGAAACAGAAAGAGGAACCATTACTCACGTACAGGCTCTCGTTTTCTATTGCAGGGTGTTGAGGGCTTTCTGGAGTTTACAGTTTTAAAGTAAAACCTCTGATTTATTCTCATATGAACAATTGGAAAAAAGGTTACATACTTCTGCTCATATTGTGCTGTTTTTATGTTATAGTAGTTAATGATGGTGTCATTTCACGTAGCACTTACAACTGACGCGAGGATGTGGGGGCACTGGAGGTGCAGGTCGCTTAAAGGAGGAAAGACAGAAGGCGAGGATGAGGAGGCAAAGGAATAAACTGACCGCACCACATACCAGCAATCTGTACGAATGGTTCCGCCCTGACGACACTGCCAAATACAACAAACACGAGTCTCAATCACATTATCACTAATACTAATAATAATAGTAATAATAATAATAACAATAACAATATACAGTATCAGAATATTTATGTAAATGTCATTATATTTCCAGTGATTTGTTTAATTCTTCCCAAAATATGGAATTATAACAAATGAGAATGAAGTGAAAGCCTGAATGATAACTCTGATTGAAAGTGAATGTGATTCATAAAAGATATAGCATAGCAGCACAGCACTGTAGGAGACACTGAACAACGCCCCCCAGCGGTGACCTTGCTTATTGTAGAGACAGAATGACTTGCGCAGAGTTTTTAAAGTTCTTTTTTTATTTCTCAGCATGATTTCTTTACATGCTTTATTTGTATAGACTGTGTGAAGTATTGGGACACACCTTTCATTCATTCATTCATTATCTTCCGCTTTATCCTATATTAGGGGGGGGGGGATTCCCCATGCCCATCCAGGGGAGAAAGTTTCGGGCGCTGGGCAGATACACCCAGGACAGGGCGCCAATCTATCGCTGGGCATGGGACACACCTCTAATTATTAAATTCAGATGTTTTATTTTCATCCACATGTAAAAAGTAGTGCATTGTGTCAGAGTTAAGGGTGATCTTGTGATCATTTTTCGAGTGTTTTCGAGTGTTCGAGTGTTGTGTAGTCATGGATTGTTTCATGACACAGAGCTTTTCCATCGATTTAGCAGCAACTATAGAAGCTTTCCCATCCACAGGAAGCTTATTTCCTGCAGCACATCTTTAACACCTAGTGGAATTTCTAAACTTTGAAATGCCTCAGGGGTCCGAGTTAATATCCCTGTGTGTCTGCACGTTCCCCTGCCACCCAACCCGCAGAACGCCACTGTGAGTAAAGGATCTGTGAATTTAAATGAATGTGTTTATGAGCTGAGAGAGAGAGATGACTTACTGTTCGCGGTCACATTGATGTTTTTAAAGTGTCCAAAACTGACCACTGACTGGAAGTGTATCCTGCAATGGTAACTTCCAGAATCGGAGCAGTTGATGTTGTGGATGGTGACCAGCAGGCGGGTTCTATTTACTGTGAGGGTTTGGTTGAACAAGTGAAATCGTGCTGATTGGTTGAGTGAAGTGAACTGTCCTCCTTTGGCGATCCCCCAACCTCCTGTCCAGTTTTTCTGTCCACAGTGCTGAACATCACAGGACAGACTGATAGATTTGCCCTCAGGCACCAGCAGGTTTTCACGCTCTGCCAACACTTTAAACTCACAGCCAGTGATACACACTGAACAAAAGTATACATACTCAGTTAATTCCACGAGATTAAGCTTAGAGAGAGAATACTAAAGCATTCAGAGAAACAACCTCAGAGCCAGAGCGCCTCAAAAACCCCTTGAAATGAATCATTTGCACGGATTGAACTTGTATAGATCAGTTGTTGTGATTGTATGTATTCTTCTGTTCTTTCTGTTTTTTTACTTTGTGGTATTCATCCTTTACTTCTTTATGATTTGATTTCATGGGGGTATAATGGTGTAACTATTAAACCTCACTTCATCAGTTGAGAGTAAAAAGCTTCAGGTGTTCTTAAACATCTCCAGTTTAACTTACAAAGTTGAATTCTCCTGAAACGCTTGTTTTCTGACCTCAGACCAGGTCTGCGTTTAACATCTGAAAAGCTGGTCCTTTCCAGTCTGATCTAAACCAATGTGGTTAATGAATGCAAAAGAGGAAATTCAGATCTTTGAGTTGAGTATTAGAGGGTACGGCCCGTGTTAACGCTCCATGTTTGCACATTTTGGTGGGTTTGAACCCATATCTTCAGGGTCAGTCAACACCCTAACCACCGAACCCCAGTGAGAGGTCCAACCACACCAAAATGGCTTTCAACTACACTTTAATTCACCAACATTGTGATCGGTCCCCTAATCCCCTATAGGTCACATTTAAATGACAATACAGGAACCAGCAAGACTTCTAAAAATAAAAATATATCAGTTTAATCTGAAATCATTCATCATCTTCTTTAATATCATTTCACACAATGGTTCATTTTATTAAATAATAAATCTTCACATTTACAATCACACGTGTACGTTTTCATAGTAACATTACGACAAACATGTTAACACTCAAACACGAAACACCAGACTGCTGTAACTTACTTTGGAGATGCCATGATAAAAAAGCCAGGACAGTGGACAGCCGTCCAATGAGCTGTGTCATTGTGAATGTTCTCACAGATGTTTCCAAATCAACAGAACGCTGTGAGCCCTTCAGGGTGCCGCTGGGTGTGGTGAGGTGAAAGTCCAGCCCACGCTCTCTGAGGCCAAGCCCACTTCTGTTTCAGAGCTCTTGGTTTTCAGGTCCATTGTGTGTTCAGTTCATAAGGAAGGAAGTGCACACGGTTCATTTCCACCAAGGAAACAGATCACTGCGTTCCTGTACAAACAAAGCAGGAGCATGAAACCGTCCTGAGTGTCATCCGAACACCAACCACCAACAACGTTCAGTTCAGCTCCACTGATCATACTGATGAACTCTGGAGTCCTCCGTTAGTCCTCCGTTAGTCCCCTTCACTCTGTTCTCTGAAGAATAGGACCAAGGACAGAGCAGGTGTTATTAGGGTGGAGTTTTTAATCCCAGTATCCCCTCACAGAGTAAAAACACATTTTAATTCCACAACAAAAAAATGTCCACAGTGATCATTCCAAAGAGCTCTGAAGAGTCTCTGCATTATAAAAACTATTCAAACCACACTCTAATGTTCAAAATCAAATAACTCCGCTTCCTTCTCTTTCCAAAAAGCAAAGCTACGATCTATGTATTTACAGATTTCATCATCACTGAAGCATGAGAAGTCTGTGTGTCCACTCGTCTTATGGACCGTCTCCTCTTGAGCTCCAGGCTCAGCCGTGCTTCTGGGTGCTGGGTCCCTGGAAGACCTGCCAGCTTTAGAGACCTTTGTTTTAGCCCCAAAGAACTTTGCCTTGATGTCTTCAAAGCCATCCTTCCACTCCCGTCTGCCATCCTCGATGTCTTTTAGAACAGCCTGATGGAAGTCTCGAACCGTCTCCCATGCAAAATCTCCCACATGATCGAAGATCTCAAAGCACAGCAGGTGCCTCATTTTGCGTTCCTCTGGAGGAAGGTCCTGTTCCAAAATCTGAAAATATCCCAGCATGAACAAGTCCAGGGTCAAGCTTTCATAGGGAATCGGAGCGCCGTCCACTCGAGGGAGGAAGTGTTCGGGTGAGTATGTGATTGCCTTCTGTTGAAGCCTCCGGATCTGACGTGAGGGAATCCCAGAGATGATGGATCTCCAGTTGTGGATCATTTTGTCGATAGCGCTCCTCTGGCGGTACAGACAGTACAAAGAGCCAGAGCGGTGCTGAGGATCTGGAGTGGACATGCTGTGGGTCATCCTGCGGTTATCTGGTGAACTCTGTTCATTCAGTTCTTTCATTTTGGCTCTCATTGAGATCGCATATGCAGACTTTTTCCAGTGACCCAGAAACAGAACCACGATCCGTTCTTTGCGCAAACTGGTGGTCTCTACCACTTTGGGAACTTCCTCGCTGCTCCCATGTCCATGTTGCACCTCACTGACCCCGTCAGCCGGTGAGCATTTGGGGCCGATTTGCTGCTTTATATTGGGCTTGGTTAAATTGTTTACAATTCCAGAGAATGGATAAATGTTCCCGATTCGCTCTTCGAAGGTGGATCTTAAAGTTTGCACAGAAACCCCTGAAAGCTTAATCTCCATTTCCACCATCTCTCTTCTGTCCCTGGATCTGTCCGCTTGACTGGAGTACAGTGATGCTAGGTCGTCCCGCGGGGCTTTGTTGTCCTTTTCAGTCTTGTCTGGGAGGTTGCTAAGCATCAGGGACATGTTCTTGACCATCCCTGATATACGACTGCACCACACAGGCAACGCGATGGAATCCATCACCCCTGGCTTTGGGAACTGGGTGTTGAGGGTGATGTTGACGATGGGCGCGGGCAGGAGGTTTTGGAGCTGCTCCACCAATCGAGTTAACTCCAGTTCATAGGCCTCACACTTCTTTTGAAGGGAAACTGTCTCGATCTGGCCTTCCATATACATCAGGTCATCCTCGGTCAGCAGCTCACCGAATGGACCCAGTATGGCGTTGTGGAGCCGTGAGTATTTCCAGCCGTCCATTTCTTTGTCATCCTGGAATCATAATTGACAGAAGAATGTAAAAACTGATCAAAGTAAAGGAAGCAAAGCCCGGTTCCAGAATTGGTTCTCTCTTTCAGATTATTATTAGAATTATTTTGGTGTCTCTGCAGCAGCTTTAAATGGACCAATAATTGGTCACGTGGACAAAACATTAAAGCCAGTGTGAAACCTAAGCGTGTGCTTCATCTCACACGTCTTTATATGAAGGATGATCGATGATCTTCACCTGTACTGCTTGCTCTTCATGGTCCTGAAGTCTGGCCTGAAGCCTCCTCACCATCACCTGCCTTTTCCACTCTGCGATCGGCCTCCCGGTCTCATCGTGGGTCGGTACCAGCGAGTCCATGTCACTCGGATTCAGCTCCCTTATCGGGGGTGGAGCCAATCCATAATCTCCTTTCTGCATAAAAATCAATGTGGTCATTACAGTTGACATCACGAATGAAAGGTTTTACACTCGTACATTAGATACTTGCCGAAAGTCCAGTGAAGACTGCGGTTATTCCGGCCTGTTTCCACGACCGGGAGGTCTTTATCTGAGGCGTGATGGTGCCGAGGTCCTGCGGCTGCTTCCTCATGTTGGAAACAACTACAAGAAAGG
Source organism: Corydoras sp. C115 (assembly GCA_019802505.1). Taxonomy (NCBI): domain Eukaryota; kingdom Metazoa; phylum Chordata; class Actinopteri; order Siluriformes; family Callichthyidae; genus Corydoras; species Corydoras sp. C115. The sequence goes on from JAFMOC010000230.1 coordinate 312,424, forward strand.
GAAACATTATTTAAAGGATTTTAAAATATTCATGAGTGGGGGAATGAGGCTCCCAGTGTGCATCAGGGCAATGCTGGGGTGACATCCTGATGTCATGTCCTGTGTCACTGCCACAACTCCGGTAAGGTCCATGTTCATTAAACAGGTTGTGCTGCATCAGCAGGAGAGCGGCTGCAACTTTAAATTAAGATCTTAATGAACTCTAAAACATGAAGACGAGATGCCAAGCTCAGCGCAGTTCTACAGATGAAGGTGTGGATGTGCAAACTGACCTGCTGAAGCCCGGTGGACATGTTGAACTGAGCTGACCCCCGATCTGGAGTTTAGAGATAGAGGTTCTGGGTTCAGCCGGGAGACTCGAGGCAGAGGAAGAACCTCGTTCACCGGCTGCTGGGAACAAACAACAGCAACCGAGACTAAAGCCAGAGGTTTTCATCTATGATCCTTCCATTGGATCTTTGTTAATGTTTCCAAACGGAGCACTGTGTGAAGGTGTACACATGAAACAGAAGTTCTAATGCACTCGTTAGAAGATGATGTGACCTTTAGTTCTGAATGGATTGTGGTTGAAGGAGATGTGGAGGTGTCTGATCTTTTGGAACGTGCGATGTGGCTTCTGTAAGCGTCTGCTGGACCGGTTACCTTGCTGTTCTCCATTCCAGAACTTTGGCTGTTATCTCTGAACTGGTCAGGACCTGGAGAACCTCTGGCTCTGGGTGTAGAACCCTCCTGTTCTCTGAGGATGAACTCCAAAGGAAAATCTCTGTCCTGCGACTCAGACAACTGAAACCCAAAAGCACAAACCTAAAGTTACACCACCTTGTGCATTTCTGTCTTCATGCTTTCTATTTGAACTGTCTTCATATTTTAAATAAATCCATTCTCCAAATTCTAATTTACCACAACTTTATTTAAAATATACAGGGAAATAAAAGATGGACAGTTGTTCATCTTCTTGTTGAACAGGGGTCATTCGGGGTCATGCCTTCTCTGATTGGTGTTTTTTGATCATTGTGATGGCTCTTGCAGTTCTGCAGGCTCTTTTAAATGTGAGAGAAATGCAGTGTAAGCTCGGGTGTTTTGTAAGATGTGTAACCACTAAAGGTCTTATACACACAAACCACCACCTTGTGCACCAGACATTGTCTATAGGGCAAGAGGATAAAAGGGATCAGATTGCTTTTTTGATAGGATGAGTCGGGTTACCCGGTGCAGCAGTGATTAACTCATGTCTCATCTTAAAATTGGGGGAAAGTGAAACAGCGCCGCAACTTAACGTGACTGCTGTACTGGAACACAATCGCACATGTAATTAGAAATTCAGAAAGCAGACACAGGGATTCTCAGATTAGAAGTTCCACCAGACTAAAGGTATTGGGGCATCTACAGGACCTTTTACGGCATCACATCAGACGTGGGTCCCCCTTTGTAGTTATCGCAGGTTTCACTCTTCTCTAAAGGTTTTCTACTAAAATTGGGATGTGTCTGCGGGAATGCTTTGTCTGTTATTCAGGAAAGCATCGCTGAGGTCAGACAGCAAGTCGTTCTGGACCTTGCGTTGCGCACCGAAGCACTGAACCACAAAATGGCCTCGTCCTAACTGTTCACTCGTCCTAACTGTTCACATAACGGTGGAAGCAGACGGTTGTCCAAAATGCTTGCGACATGATGAAACACCTGAATCCAGTGATTTAGATGTGTGTCCATGTTTACATCTGCACAGATGTACAATTACAGAATTACTGTAATTTAAAATGTACACAATCCAACAAAAGAAGAACCAATATAATATCAAATGATCTGAGAACGTCATTAGATGTTAAGCGAGTATGAATACTCTACATGTGTATTAATATAAAACTGTGTATAACACAAGTTGAAGAAGCTGGAGGTTATAAACATCTTAAACACTGTGTAAATGTTACATCTTCAAACCATCTGTGGTCGATCAAATTTGACCTGCTGCTCTGCAAATGAACCACGTAAAGAATAATCTTTAAACATTGATCATTAATATGTCTGTATATTCAGGTTTATCTATTTGCAGGATGTAGTTTTAAAGTTTATCCTGAGACTGCGTTACTGACGTAATAATGATGTACGATATATATAACATACATAACATTTGTTAAAGAAATACTTACAGTGCAGTGATACGAGCCTCACTGTGCACCACCGTCGGTCACGGAACAGAAAGAAATGCACAACGCTCAGATCGGCAATGTCCTGATTATCATGCACAGAACGAAGACCTCAGCATCACTCTCACTATTGTCAGAAGTTCTTGGTAGCGAGGTGGTGTTGAATAATTAAACACGTGGGTTAAGTATCCTGTTATTTCTCAAAGTCAGGAGGGGTCTGATGTCCATGTATAGGGTTTACGGTACTGAATGTACACAACCTGGCCCCCAACACAGAGGAATGGTTATGTAACTGACAGCTGCTCAGTGAACTGAATGTGTGTTCAGTGCACTGTGGTCCTTAAAGCCCTGAGCTCAATGAATTATTAAAACTGAACCCAGTTCAAAACACGTTAATACACATCACTGAGTATAAACGGCTTTGGTTTAGAAGATCTGATGGGGCTTTAAGTCTGGGCAGCATTTTATATAAGTTCAGAAACTGTCGGCGGGGTGGGGGGGCTGATGCTAATTGGTTGATGTAGTCATCGGTGGTGATAAAGTTCAGGGAGTCGTCGATGTTTCACAGTGTCATATTTTAATTGTGACTAAATTCTGACAACATGGAAAGAATTTTATAGAATCTCATTATCCAATCAGATGGTGCAGAAAAAGTCAGCCCCACCTCCTTCAGCCCGACTAAAATATCCCACTCTGGTTCCTCACTGTATCCAACTCCATAAACCAAGAAATCTGAATTTTGCAGTTCATTAATGTTCCTCTCTTTTTAGAGCCAAGTTAAAAATTTATAAGACAGGTCGTTCCACCCCTTTAATCTGATTGGCTGAGCCGTGTGTCCAGCCATGACATCATTAACAATACCACACCCCTCTGAGCTTCACATTGGTATCAGTGTGTGATATACAATACATTCATTTAATTATAAAATATAGATTAATATAAACAGAGGGTGGCACGGTGGCTTAGTGGTTAGCACGTTCGCCTCTCAGCGCTAGGGATTCCCGGTTCGAATCCCCATCTGAGTGGAGTTTCCATGTTCTCGCCATGTCTGTGTGGGTTTCCTCCGAGTTCTCCGGTTTCCTCCCACAGTCTAAAAACATGGATCAAGTCAATTGAATTCTCAAAATTGCCCCATATAGAGTGTTTCTGTATGATTGAGTGTGTACCCAGCGATGGATTGGCGCCCTGTCCTGGGTCTATCTGCCCAGCGCCCGAGACGTTCTCCCCTGGATGGGCATGGGGAACCCCACCGCGACCCTAATAGAGGATAAAGCGGAAGATAATGAATGAATGAATATAAACAGATCAGCACTCAACCTGTTACACTGTTTAGAAACTGCATTTTGTATCTTGGCCACTAGAGGGCAGCGTTAGATCGCTTAGTAACAGAATTCTGGTTTCTCTTTTACGATCAGCGTTCACTTTATAAACCGGACTAGATGACGTCACAGACGATCAGCTTATTAATGATTTAGTTTTTAATAAAGACATTTCTGAAGCTTGTTTTTTATTACAGTGAGTTTGTAAGTGTTTTATTAAAGCAATCAGACTCTCGAGGTTGTGTGTTATTGTGAATAAATCACGTAAAGAGGTGGCGCTGTTCTCCACTACACGCCGGGACTCATAACACCTCTTTATGGGCTTTATTCAGATTAAGGCCACGCCCCCTCGTACCGTATTAGTTTAATATACTATAAGGACAAAAGTATTAGGACACCTACACATTACACTCCATGTTGAGTTGGTCACCTGCAATAGCTCTGACTCTTCTGTGAAGGCTCTTAATTATTTGGGATCGTGTCTGTGGGGTGTTTTGCGGCAGCAGTAGGGGTGGCAGGATGCCAATCTAGTCAGAATATAAATACAATCTTATTCATTCATTCATTATCTCCCGCTTTATCCTCTATTAGGGTCGCGGTGGGGTTCCCCATGCCCATCCAGGGGAGAACGTCTCGGGCGCTGGGCAGATACACCCAGGACAGGACGCCAATCCATCGCTGGGCACACACTCACTCACACAGACACACTCTATATGGGGCAATTTTGAGAATTCAATTGACCTGATCCATGTTTTTGGACTGTGGAAGGAAGTCCAAAACCCACGCAGACGCGGGGAGAACATGGAAACTCCACCCAGATGGGGATTCGAACCGAGAATCCCTAGCGCTAAGAGGCGAACGTGCCAAACCACTAAGCCAGCGTGCCGCCCAATACAATCTTATATATATTTAAATAATAAAATGTAGTTTTGTTGCTATGCACTCATACCCGTCACCCACCTGAGCAGATCGCAGGAGAGAGGCACACCTCCAGTGACCGTTGTACTCCGCCAGCTGCACCGCGGTGAACCCGTCCAGGTCTTCCTCATGAGGACTCACATGATGCTGCAGCAGGATTCTACAGCACTGACACACGGCAGATGGCGACGGTTATTTAAAGGTTATATTCATGCTGTTCCAAACAGCACGTTCACGTGATGACACACGCACCTGGAGTTCCCCATTCTCTGCAGCATCGTGCAGTGGAGTCCCTCCCCAGTAATCCGTCATGATTTTGGCTCCCATGAGTAACAGGCGTTCCAGAATGCGATGGTAACCCTCACTTGCAGCAAAGTGCAGGGCTGTTGCTCCGTTTCCATCTCTACCAGACAGATCCACATCCGAGAAGGACGCCTGCCGAACAGCAGCAGGACAGATGCCTTTATAAACCTCATAGACGTTCAGATAAACCCTGAAATGAATGCGTGCGCACTTACAAGCCACAGCACCACGGCATAATGGCCCATGTGCACAGCAGCGTGCAGGACGCTCATGCCATCCTGTGCTTGCAGCTGGACATTGGCACCGCAGTCCTTTACCAAAAACTCCACCACATGCAAGTGTCCCTGTTGACATGCCAGGTAGAGCGGGGTGGCACCTGTACCCATCTGCCGGTTCACTGACCTGCAGGGTTTACTGTATTGTTAATTATAGAGGAACTTATGACATGTTCATTTATTAAAACCACGACGGCTTTTAATAATGCAGTGAGCGCTGAGCATTTTCTAACGTCTGAGCCGTGAACACTGCTGGCAGACCAAATGGAAATGTAGAAATAAACTCACATTTAAGACATGGAGAGTGTTTTATGCCGGACCCTGCACAACCCTGCTGAACCATGTACAACCCTACAGAACCCTGCCCAACCCTACAGAACCCTGCCCAACTCTACAGAACCCTGCACAACCCTGCAGAACCATACAGAACCCTACACAACCCTGCTGAACCCTGCACAACCCTGCTGAACCATGTACAACCCTACAGAACCCTGCCCAACCCTACAGAACCCTGCCCAACTCCACAGAACCCTGCACAACCCTGCAGAACCATACAGAACCCTACACAACCCTGCTGAACCCTGCACAACCCTACAGAACCCTGCCCAACTCTACAGAACCCTGCACAACCCTGCAGAACTAATACAGAACCCTACACAACCCTGCTGAACCCTGCACAACCCTACAGAACCTTGCACAACCCTACAGAACCCTGCCCAACCCTACAGAACCCTGCCCAACTCTACAGAACCGTGCACAACCCTGCAGAACCATACAGAACCCTACAGAACCCTACACAACCCTGCTGAACCCTGCACAACCCTACAGAACCTTGCACAACCCTACACAACCCTACAGAACCCTGCACAAACCTACAGAACCCTGCTGAACCCTGCCCAACCCTACAGAACCCTGCCCAACCCTACAGAACCCTACAGAATCCTGCACAACCCTACAGAACCCTGCCCAACCCTACAGAACCCTACAGAATCCGGCACAACCCTACAGAACCCTGCACAACCCTACAGAACCCTGCCCAACCCTACAGAATCCTGCACAACACTACAGAACCCTGCTCAACCCTACAGAATCCTGCACAACACTACAGAACCCTGCTCAACCCTACAGAACCCTGCCCAACCCTACAGAATCCTGCACAACCCTACAGAATCCTGCACAACCCTACAGAATCCTGCACAACCCTACAGAACCCTGCACAACCCTGCTGAACCCTACACAACCCTACAGAACCCTGCACAACCCTACAGAATCCTGCACAACCCTACAGAATCCTGCACAACCCTACAGAACCCTGCACAACCCTGCTGAACCCTACACAACCCTACAGAACCCTGCACAACCCTACAGAACCCTGCACAACCCTGCACAACCCTACAGAACCCTGCACAACCCTACAGAACTCACCGGGACCCACAGTGCATATGTTGCCCCCCCCCCCCCTCCATCTGCCCTTCATTACTGCTGAACACTTTTAAATGCTGTTCACATCCTCCGTCTGTTACTCTGTGAAACCTGAGCGAGCTGAGTAAATGCTTCATTTTGGGTAACTGTAGACACCTCTCAGTGTGTGTGTGTGTGTGTGTGTGTGTGTGTGTGTGTGTGTATACCATGGTGAATGAGACACAAGCAGTTTGAGACACGTGAGATCCCCACTGGCTGCAGCATAGTGAATAGAAAGGGCTCCACATTGGGTCTCAAGTTCAGTGCTGCCCCCTGCTGCCAGGAGCCAGTGCAGTGCATCTGCATGTCCAAACCTCGCTGCCAAGTGCATCGCCGAGGCCCCTTCAGCATCCTGATCCTGCAGATACAGAGCCGTTTAAAATGACTTTTCTGTTCATAAAAAATCAGACGACGGCTTGAAGCCTTTAATAATGAGACGTCTATAGAAACATCCCTTCGAAAAAGTTGTCACTTTTAATCTTTTCATCTTAAAAATACATAAAAACAAATAAAATGCGCGCAAATTTGCTCAGAAATGTCCAACATTTATCCTCGGTATTCCTTTGACATTCTCTATCCGTCGTCCGTTCACGTTTACATCATTTCAACATCATTTCAATGCTTTTTAGCATAAACTCTACTTAATTCTTATTAGTGAATTATTATTATTTTTTACTCCATTTTTAAAATTTAGTAAGAGGAACAATAAGAATGCTGACTGATCTAACATTTCATCTCTCACCTCGATCCCGCAGTTCCCGTGTCCCAGCAGCCACTGCAGCTCCCGCACATGTCCGGTGGCGGCAGCGTCGTGGGCCGCGGTGGCTCCATTATTCGCACTCATGTTTCCTTGGAAGTGGGCCTCCTCCACCAGGAAGCGAAGACAGTCCAACTGACCAGAGCGGGCAGCATGATGAAGAGGGGTCGCACCCTGCTCATCAGCCATGCCCGTCTGCAGACACCCAGACGTCTGCAGAACCCTGAGAGTCTCTAAATCTCCCTCTCGTGCAGCCTGTATCACCCTGGACAACATCCCTGTGTCCAGCAGCCACCTAATAAGCGATCTTGTCGGGATAACCAGCCTCGACTGCCGACCACAGCCCTCCCTTTATCACTCCCTCTTTGATATTGGAACCCGATCTGCACCTCCACCTCCCTGAGGGATGGACCGTACGTACACCGCAGAGGAAGACAGAAGCATGTGAGTGCCCCCCTCTGCGTCCTACATCCAAAACTGTACCGATTTAAAAAGAATTCAGAACATACTCCATAGCCAAGGGCTTTCAATAAGAAACCATACTCCTGCTCACACTGTGGGAGGGGCTTCACTGTACAAGGACATCTCAAAGCATTCACACGGGGAGAAACCATACTGTTGCTTACATTGTGGAGAGACGTTTAGCTGGTTTTCAGGTACACCAGCGCATCCACACTGGAGAGAAACCATATTTTAGCTCAGAATGTGGGCGGGGCTTTACTGTACAAAGTAGTTTCATACGACACCAGCGCATTCACACGGGGGAGAAACCATATACCTGCTCACAGTGTGGAAGAAATTTTGCTGAGCAAGGTAATCTCAGGGCGGCACGGTGGCTTAGTGGTTTAGCACGTTCTCCTCTCAGCGCTACGGATTCCCGGTTCGAATCCCCATCTGGGTGGAGTTTCCATGTTCTCCCCGTGTCTGCGTGGGTTTCCTCCGGGTTCTCTGGTTTCCTCCCACAGTCCAAAAACATGGATCAAGTCAATTGAATTCTCAAAATTGCCCCATATAGAGAGTGTCTGTGTGAGTGAGTGTGTGCCCAGCAATGGATTGGCGCCCTGTCCTGGGTCTATCTGCCCAGCGCCCGACATGTTCTCCCCTGGATGGGCATGGGGAACCCCACCGCGACCCTAATAGAGGATGAAGCGGGAGATAATGAATGAATGAAAGGTAATCTCAAAAGACGCATTCGCATTCACACCGGAGAGAGACCGTACGCCTGCTCTCACTGTGGAACGACCTTTCGGTATAAAAATGCCCCACTGTGGGTTCTGACGTGGACGTGCAGTCACTTCATTCATTCACCTCTGGATGGACCGTTCGTTCTGGCTGTTTGAGATCACGCTGAAGATACCACCTGCATCTTCAATACGTTCTCCTAAATTACATTTGTGACATGGATGATAATAAAACTTTCATTCATTCATTCATTCATTATCTCCCGCTTTATCCTCTATTAGGGTCACGGTGGGGTTCCCCATGCCCATCCAGGGGAGAACGTCTCGGGCGCTGGGCAGATACACCCAGGACAGGGCGCCAATCCATCGCTGGGTACACACTCACACACTCAAACACACTCTATATGGGGCAATTTAGAGAACTCAATTGACTCGATCCATGTTTTTGGACTGTGGGAGGAAACCGGAGAACCCGGAGGAAACCCACGCGGACACGGGGAGAACATGGAAACTCCACCCAGATGGGGATTCGAATCGGGAATCCCTAGAGCTGAGAGGTAAACGTGCTAACCCACTAAGCCACCGTGCCGCCCTTATTTTAAATCAGTCTTCGTGTTTATTCTAACGATGTTTGGGTGGATTGCGCCACCTACTGGACTGGATCGAAATGAACGGATGCAGTGAGGAGCAGTTCTGGAGAAGCTTACATATTTTTGGTACCTGAAATAAAAAGGACTTTTTACAGCAGAGGTGTTTGAGAGTTATTTTAATCACTGCACAATTTACAAATCACCATTTCACATGCTCATGCTCAAAAACCAAACACAGATACATCATGATGTGTCACCATCCCAAGGCATGCTGGGTAAAACCATCACCTTTTTATAATAAAGCACGTTCCCGGTTCGAATCCCCATCTGGATGGAGTTTCCATGTTCTCCCCATGTCTGCGTGGGTTTCCTCCGGGTTCTCCGGTTTCCTCCCACAGTCCAAAAACATGGATCAAGTCAATTGAATTCTCAAAAATTGCCCCCATATAGAGTGTGTCTGTGTGAGTGAGTGTGTGCCCAGTGATGGATTGGCGCCCTGTCCTGGGTGTATCTGCCCAGCGCCCGAGACGTTCTCCCCTGGATGGGCATGGGGAACCCCACCGCGACCCTAATAGAGGATAAAGCGGAAGATAATGAACGAATGAATGATGGTTATATAGTAGAATATGTTTCTATAGTAACTGAACGGGCACGGTGGCTTAGTGGTTAGCACGTTCGCCTCTCAGCGCTAGGGATTCCCGGTTCGAATCCCCATCTGGGTGGAGTTTCCATGTTCTCCCCGTGTCCGTGTGGGTTTCCTCCGGGTTCTCCGGTTTCCTCCCACAGTCCAAAAACATGGATCAAGTTAATTGAGTTCCCTAAATTGCCCCATATAGAGTGTGTTTGAGTGTGTGAGTGTACCCAGCGATGGATTGGCGCCCTGTCCTGGGTGTATCTGCCCAGCGCCCGAGACGTTCTCCCCTGGATGGGCATGGGGAACCCCACCGCGACCCTAATAGAGGATAAAGCGGGAGATAATGAATGAATGAATGAGTAACTGAACGTTGTCTTCAAATGAAAGCACTTCACTTTCAGGGGTTTTAAGTTTTTAATTACAGATGAATCAATGCGACCTCATTCAGTTTTCACGTTGGTTAATAAAATAAATAATAAACAAACCATCTAAATATTCCAAGCTGGATATTATTATTATTATTATTATTAAAAAGATAAAGTTAAAGTTCTGAAGAAGCAAAACATTCTGAGTATGACGCCCCCTTCACTGACGCCATGTGGGTTTTTTGAACAGCTAGCCGACTTCCACATTAGACGAACTGACGCCGTTCGTTTCCGGAGTCGGCATGCTTGAGTTCTTGAGGTTAACTGAGGTCCTCGCTGCCCTGCGAGGACGTCCCGGCGCTTTCTGTCCCGTGTGAATGCGCTGGTGCAGTTTGAGATTACCTTTAATACCGAAGCTCTTTCCACAGAGCGCGCAGGTGTAGGGCTTCTCTCCGGTGTGGATGTACCGATGTTGCTGAAAATGCGTCTGCTGTGTGAAGCTCTTTCCGCACTGTGTGCAGGTGTAGGGCTTCTCTCCGGTGTGGATGCGCTGGTGCAGCTTCAGATTGATGTGCTGAGTGAAGCTCTTTCCACAGTGTGAGCAGGTGTAGGGTCTCTCTCCGGTGTGGACGCGCTGGTGCCGTTTCAGATTGCTGTGTTCGGTGAAGCTCTTGGCGCAGTGGGGACACGCGTACGGCCTCTCTCCGGTGTGGACGCGCTGGTGGTTCAGCAGGCTGCTGTGCACGGTGAAGCTCTTCCCGCACTTTGTGCAGTAATAGGGTCTGTGTCCGGTGTGGATGAGCTGGTGCCGCTTCAGATTGCTGTGTTCGGTGAAGCTCTTTCCGCACTGTGGACACGCGTACGGTCTCTCTCCGGTGTGGACGCGCTGGTGGTTCAGCAGGCTGCTCTGCACGGTGAAGCTCTTGCCACACTGCGAGCAGGAGTACGGTTCTTCTCCCGTGTGAATGCGCTGGTGTTCCTTCAGATGGCGCTGCAGAACGAAGCTCCGCCCGCACTGCGAGCAGGGAAACGGCTTGTCTCCGGTGTGAATGTGCTGGTGTCTCTTCAGATTGCTCTGCTGAGCGAAGCTCTTCCCACACTGTGGACATGAGAAGGGCTTCTCGCCGGTGTGAACGCGCTGGTGATCTTTCAGCGTGCCCTGCCTGACGAAGCTCTTTCCGCACTGCGCGCACGAGTACGGCTTCTCTCCGCTGTGGGTGCGCTCGTGAGTTAAGAGCTTGCTCCTCACGGGGAAACTCCTCCCACACTCTGCACAGCAGAAGGCTGTCCTCTCAGAATGGAGGCGCTGGTGTTGCGTCAGGCGATGGGGCTGATTAAAACTCTTCCCACACTGCGTGCAGGCGTGCGCGCGCTCTCCGCCGTGGACGCTCTGATCACCCTGCAGATCACCCTGACCCGAAAAACTCTGTCCACAGTCCAAACAGCTGGAGCTTCTCTCCTTGGCCATGAGAGAGTTTTAGTGACGGAGGACACCGGGATTCCTGTAGAGAGGACAAGACTGTTGGAATTTATTGAACATTCATTCATTCATTATCTCCCGCTTTATCCTCTAGTAGGGTCGCGGGGGGGGTTCCCCATGCCCATCCAGGGGAGAACGTTTCGCTGGGCAGATAGACCCAGGACAGGGCGCCAATCCATCGCTGGGCACACACTCACTCACACTCTATATGGGGCAATTTGGAGAATTCAATTGACTTGATCCCTGTTTTTGGACTGTGGGAGGAAACCGGAGAACCCGGAGGAAAGCCACACAGACATGGGGAGGACAATTTATTGAACATAAAAGACATAGATTGCATTAATTTATCTTAACTGTTTGAAAGTATGTAATCTATGTGTTTTAATGGTTCAACTGAACATGCAAAACAAAACGCAGGACCGATTATCTCGGGACATGTTGGTGCATTTTTAATAAAACATGTCATTTAATAACAGGGATTTCTTTATTAAATATTCAATTTATAATACAAATGAACCATTTACAACTTCTATAAAGTCAGGTTATAAGTGTGTAATGTGTGTGTGTGTGTGTGTAAGATGAAAGCAGTGATAGTGAATCAGAACCTGATGGTAACGTTACAGCTGATTATTATTATTGTTATTATTATTATGATTAGGCGGCACGGTGGCTTAGTGGTTTAGCACGTTCTCCTCTCAGCGCTACGGATTCCCGGTCCGAATCCCCATCTGGGTGGAGTTTCCATGTTCTCCCCATGTCCGCGTGGGTTTCCTCCGGGTTCTCCGGTTTCCTCCCACGGTCCAAAAACATGGATCAAGTCACGTGAATTCTCCAAATTGCCCCATATAGAGTGTGTCTGTGTGAGTGAGTGTGTGCCCAGCGATGGATTGGCGCCCTGTCCTGGGTCTATCTGCCCAGCGCCTGAGACGTTCTCCCCTGGATGGGCATGGGGAACCCCACCGCGACCCTAATAGAGGATAAAGCGGGAGATAATGAATGAATGAATTATTATGATTATTATTATGACTATAATTATAGTTATTATTATTATTATGACTATGATTACGATTATTATTGATTGTAACGCTGTGTGATGTTTCATTTTGGAACATTTGAATGAGAACTCGTTAATTTATCAGACTGTAATAAAAATCAGATGAATAATTAAATCACATTTCAATGAAAACATTACCTTCTGTTTAAGTGACGGCGTCTCCTGCAGCTGATTACACACTGATCACCAATAAAACCATCAATACACATCAATAAAACCTGATAACGATCAATAAATCAAATGATAAATCAGATCAATTTAATAAAGTTTAAAACAAAAGGCGTTTTTATTGAAAACATGCTGCAGTAAACACTCCGGCGGCTTCTTCCTCTGATGGTTCAGATGTTTGTATGATGTCTGTAAGCTCTATGTCGCCACCTTCGGGACTGGAGGATAGAGCCGGCTCACCTGACGTGTCTGTACGGATTACTGATCAGAGCATTTTAAGCGTTTCTTTGTTACGTTTAACGTCTGTACGGACAGCATCAGTGATTTATTAATTAATCAAACGATTTACAGAAGCGTTAAGCAACTTTAGATTTAACATGTCAGACATTTACCGTTTGCATTTTTAATGTAAACTGGTTTTAATAAGGGCAGCACGGTGGCTTAGTGGTTTAGCACGTTCTCCTCTCAGCGCTAGGGATTCCCGGTTCGAATCGCCATCTGGGTGGAGTTTCCATGTTCTCCCCGTGTCCGCGTGGGTTTTCTCCGGGTTCTACGGTTTCCTCCCACAGTCCAAAAACATGGATCAAGTCAATTGAATTCTCTAAATTGCCCCATATAGAGTGTGTCTGTGTGAGTGAGTGTGTGCCCAGTGATAGATTGGCGTCCTGTCCTGGGTCTATCTGCCCAGCGCCCGAAACGTTCTCCCCTGGATGGGCCTGAGGAACACCTTCCCCACCCCCCGCGACCCTGATAGAGGATAAAGCAGGAGATAATGAATGAATGAATGGTTTTAATAAATGTAAATAAAATGTACTTCATCATTATACAGATCATAAACAGGGTAAGATCATACACCCGATAAACAAAATATAAACGAATAAAAAAATTTCAGATTAGATTCTGATTTAGGACGTAATTCTGCTTTAAACTCTTCACAATAAATGTTTGAACCTCTGATGTGTATTTAAACATCTGTATCGGTTTGGATTTGATGATCTGAACAGAAACATTAACTTTACTCAAATATGTTTGAAATATTAAACTCATCTTTTAAATATACTTTAATTTAAAGAATGGGAGAGCGGTGATGGTTTCCATGGTGATGGGGCGTCGTGCTGTTCAAAGAACTGAAACAGAAATCTGCTTTCAGATCCTGAATGTGCTGCTGCGTTTATTCTGTAAAATCAGAGGTTATCACCGAATAAGACTCCAGTTAATGTATTTAGAAGTTTAATTCAGTTAACAGCAGTTCAATATAAAGTACTATTTTCTAATATATTTTTACCATAGAAATAAAGAAATTCTGGTTTATTTTTTTTCTATTTTTGTGATTGTGATTGCGAATATCCAAAATAAAGCGAAAATATTGTTTATTGAGAATTCAAATGACTTGATCCATGTTTTTGGACTGTGGGAGGAAACCGGAGAACCCGGAGGAAACTCACGCAGACACGGGGAGAACATGGAAACTCCACCCAGATTAGTTATCAATTAATATACAAACAGCTTAACGTTAACGACATGATGGAAATGAATGTGTTCAGCTGTTAACCTTCACAGAGCTGATGAGGCTGATGGTGCTTCTTCACATCAGGTTTGGAACTTTGAGGAACCTCCAGATTTCATGTAAATGAGACGTAAACAGACAATTTATAACGCAGCATCATCAGCATTCAAAACAGAAGGACCCAGACTCGCGTGAATGCGTGTTCTGCACATTTATTTCTTGTCCAACAAAGTGTTCAGTGTCCACAGACTTCAGAAGACACAGGTCCAACACTCTGAGCACAAACACACTACAACGCATTTCACTGAGGGTACAAAGAGGTTACACTGTGCACCGCCCGAATTATATACACAGCAGAAATGAAGCAGCAGGAAGTGCACTTTAATAGAGCAACTTTAATAGAGCTGGAGAATGAGTGAGCGAGCGAGCGAGTGAGAGAGAGAGAGAGATTAATGAAGGGAAAGATCAAAAGAGAAAAATCTACAAAATCTAATCTGAGTGAATTATTGTTTTTACTCGACAGATAAATGCTACAGATTCAGGAAACAAAGATTTCTGAAAAATGCATGTGTTCAGAGAGAGAGAGAGAGACACAGAGAGACAGATGGATGTCATGTTATGAAAACACCAGATTCATCTTTAATGAAACGACCAGCATCATGAACTCAGGTGTGAATAGAGAGAGAGAGAGAGAGAGAGACTGGGGGGGGGGGTCATGCTCAGTGGGTTTGCTGACCCATGGCATGATGTATAAGAGATCATGGAGGTTGAATGTTCTCCTCTCTCAGGTCTTAATGTGGGTGGTTGAGTGGGCCATCCACTCTCTCACTAAACCAGAGACACGATGCAGGGTGGAGTGCATGGTGGAGTGCAGAGTGGAGTGCAGTGGAGTACAGTGTGGAGTGGAGTACAGTGTGGAGTGGAGTGCAGGGTGGAGAGGAGTGGAGTGCAGGGTGGAGTGGAGTGGAGTGCAGGGTGGAGTGCAGTGGAGTGCAGGGTGGAGTGGGGTGGAGTGCAGGGTGGAGTGGAGTGCAGGGTGGAGTGCAGTGTGGATGAGACGGTATGACTACACCCCGATGATCACATGACTGCATGGTGCTGCAAACCGTCGACGAACCCTTTAAATGCCACTAGCACACTTTATAAATGCTCAAATTATTACCTATAGGTCTAAATTACTATGATGTACCACAGGGGGGCAGCAGTGAGCTCTTTATGATCCGCCGGCTGTGACTGCCGTTTTTATTCAGGTGGATAACATACGGGTGTTTTCGGAGCAACTACGATGATAACATTCAGCACTAGAGGGGGCTAAAGAGCCTCATGCAGTTTGAGAGTCGCTCACTGCTCATCTCTACAGGATTCATTTGAATGAACTGATGAGCTGATGATGAGTGAATGAAGCTCAGAGGAATGTGCTAAACATCACAGTACAGAAGCAGAAAGCTGAGTCAGCGTTCATTTACACAGCAGCAGATTAACTCCTCCTTTAAGCAGAGCGCGGCGTTGTTATTATTATTAACGAGCAAAAAGCAGGACTAATGCAGGATACGGGAGAGTTACAGTACTTATGAACGACCTCTACACTAATGCAGGTTCACACACACACACACACACACACACGCGCACACACACACACACACACACACACTCACACAGGTAAGGGTGGTAGAGTTGATTAGGCAGGCACGGTGCGTCTTTACACCTGTATTTACATCATCACGTCGTCACATACGTGTGTTCGCTCCGATCTCGATTCCTCAGCAGAAGAAATTGGGATCTGGTTGCTTTACATCCGGATCTGCGCTGGTTTGGTTCTGGAGAGCTTTGACCTGCGGGGGGGAGTTCATTCATAAATTAAATAAATTGATTAAATTGGGTCATTTATTGGACGCTTTTATCCAAAGCGACTTACAAGGTGAGCACAGGGTTCATCACAACATCCCTGGAGCAATGAGGGTTAAGGGTCTTGCTCATGGAACCCACACTGGTAACTTCAGTGGTCCTGGGATTTGAACCCACAACCTTCAGATTGATAACCCAACACCCGAACCACTGAGCTACCCTGCCCACCATTCAACCACAAACCTGATGTACACCAGCTTCATTACATCCTATTCCAAACTTTTAGTGTGTGTGTGTGTGTGTGTGTGTGTGTGTGTGTGTGTCTGATGGCTGCACCCTGTTCGGTTTCACCTCTTCACCCACCTCATCATTAATGGGGGGTGTGGCGCTGAAATGATGCTGTTCCGGGGCGCCATCTCAACTATGTACCCTGCAGTATCTGCCTCTTTTAGTTCTGCTGCTCTAGTCAGTGATGCCGGAGTCACATGATGCACTTTGTCAATTAATTACTTATTAATTAAATGCCGTGCTTTATTATTAGCTCTAACTGCCTTCCTCGTCTGTTGCTTTTGAGGTGTCCCCCGGCTTCCTGGAGATCTTCATCCATGACTCTGCTGACGAATACTGGATGGAACCTGAATATCAATTGGACTGGCGGTCCTGCAGGACGCCCCCTAATGGACTCACATATGGTTTTCCAGTTGTTAGAGTTTTTCCATTTGTTTAATATCTGTACATGGCTGTCCTACACTGTCGTTGCTGCCTGGCCGCTCAAGAAGGACGAGTCCCCCACTGAGTCTCGGTCCTCCCAAGGTTTCTTCCTTAAATAACAACATAAAAGGGAGTTTTTTCTTGCCACTGTCGCTTCGGCTTGCTATTTGGGGGTTTAAAGGCTTTTCATTCTGTAAAGCTGCTTTGTGACAATGTACTGTTGTAAAAAGCGCGACATAAATAAATTACTTGACTTAACTTGAATTTCCATTCATGAGCTCTAGGATAGACTGCCCCCCCCAACTTGTGACATAGTAATTAGGATAATCAGCAGGGACACTGAATGAATGAATGAAGGAGCGCTGATTGTATGTAATTATGAGTTTAATTAGCTGTTCTTCAGATCTTTATCGGTTCCTGACAGAACAGTGCATGTTGTACCTGATGGTTCCAGCCAGCAGAGGGTTGAAGGCGTAGAGCCAGTCGTGCATTTCTTTATCGTTAGTGGCCTGCAGCAGGATTCCACGACGCTCAGTAACCACGGCGAACGTGTTGGGAGTCTGGAATCCACAGACAGACAGACAGACAGATAGACAGATAGACGGACAGACGGACAGACAGACAGACCGCTCGTCAGTGAACCGATAGGACAGATGGACGGCTGATGGGTCCGATCGGTACGCATTGCCCTCACCCTCAGTAAGCCATGCTGCTGCTCCTCACTGTACTCCACTTGTGCAGAGGACAGGTTGATGACCGCTCGCTCCACACTGTCTCTCTCAGAGCGGTACAAATAGACATACGGACGGCGGACCACCACATAGCGCTTCACCCAGCCGTTAGTGTGAGGCTCCAGGAAGTGCAGGTAACCTTTCTTAGACACGATCGGACTGCAGAACCAAAACACAATGACCTGAAAGAACCCTTCAACTACACCAGACCACATATCTCTGAAGAGAGAGAGAGACAGAGAGAGAGACAGGGAGAGAGACAGGGAGAGAGAGCAAGAGAGACCGAGAGAGAGACTGAGAGAGAGCTAGAGAGAGAGAGAGAGAGAGAGAGAGAGAGAGAGAGAGAGAGACAGAGAGAGAGAGAGAGAGAGAGAGAGAGAGAGAGACAGAGAGAGAGAGACAGAGAGAGAGAGACAGAGAGAGAGAGAGAGACAGAGAGAGAGAGACAGAGAGAGAGAGAGAGAGAGAGAGAGAGAGAGAGAGAGAGACAGAGAGAGAGAGACAGAGAGAGAGTCTGCACCTGACACGGATTTCTTGAATGTTGGGTATGAAATTGTAGATACGATGTTTCCTTTCCTCAGGACTGAAAGGGTCCAAATCAGGACTGGAGGCCCCTGAGTGAACCTCTGTACTGCTGCCAAAACACACACACACACAAACACACACACACACACATACACACATACACACATTATAGTTCATCCCAATGGTACGACCAAATTCTTGTCTTTAACACTTCAATCACAAACTGACCTCAGGTCAAGGTTGCCATAGTGACCATCCACCAGAGAAGGACACGTAGAGGATGGAGTGAGTGTGCTGAGAGCAGAGGATGAACTGTCCCTTATTAGAGATGCTGACATCTCTGACAACTATCACACACACACACACACACACACACACACACACACAGGTTATCAGCTGTTTATTGATCACAGAACGGCACATTTTGATCTCAGTCAGGAGCTGATTCAACATCATATTAATAAACAGTTGATAGAACAGCAGGGTTCTGATAATTAAGCCACGCCTTTATGAGCCTCATCAGTCTGTAGCCCACCTGCATCAAGGTTGGACATGCTGTGTGTGTTCAGGTCTGCTTTTCCGTATACCTCAGTTATAGAGTGATGGTTTTAGTTACTGTTCTTTTTATTAACTTGATTAGAATAAACACATAAATTAATTAGAATAAACATTCTACTGAACAAATCAACACGATGTTTTACCTCAGCGTAATAATCACGTCTGACGACAACCATGTGATGCGTCACCTGCTAGAGTTTCTGCCATGTGATTGGCCGGGAGTGTAAGCTGCATATTCTCATGTGTGTTATAATGAAGCTTAATGTAATGAATTCTGAGTCAGATGTATTATTGGGACACAGCCGGTGGGGGGGGGGGCAGCTCACCTTGCTCTCACTGGCACTGCTGCTCACCTGGCTGTACTGCCTGTCGAAGGTGTGCATGAGCAGACGCAGACACTGCAGGCGCACACACACACACACACACACACACACACACACACACACACACACACACACACACACACAGTGAGGAAAACAGGAATCAGTACCGTAATGAATGACATTAGGATTCTGTGATCACCTTGGCAGCCAGCTCCCTCTGTCTGTCATTGGTTGGATCTAGAATTGGACTTCCTGTAGGATTAGGGAAGGGCGTGAGGGCCTTCGGAGACTCCATCAGGTCTCTGCTGCACAGAGAGTCATGGCTCAGCCACGATGACTCCAACTTCTCTCTCAGCAGAAGATAATGTCTGGTCTTCTCCACCTGAAAGAGATCAGAATCTGAAGAGTGCAGCGGAACAATCCGAAAAACTTGCAGTTTGTTAGATTTATAATATAAATTGATATTATAATATATAATAAGGTTTATAATATCATTTGTGAGAAAGGAAGCAAAATGTACAGAACCTTTTAAAGCTCTAGTTCCAGTCGATTTGATTGAACTCATTCATTCATTCATTCATTCATTATCTCCCGCTTTACCTCTATTAGGGTCGCGGTGGGGTTCCCCATGCCCATCCAGGGGAGAACGTCTCGGGCGCTGGGCAGATACACCCAGGACAGGGCGCCAATCCATCGCTGGGCACACACTCACTCACACACACACACACTCTATATGGGGCAATTTTTGAGAATTCAACAGACTTGATCCATGTTTTTGGACTGTGGGAGGAAACCGGAGAACCCGGAGGAAACCCACGCGGACACGGGGAGAACATGGAAACTCCACCCAGATGGGGATTCGAACCGGGAATCCCTAGTGCTGAGAGGTGAACGTGCTAAACCGCCCAGTTTTGACATTAGAGGAGAGAAAATCAGTGCTATTTGGAAAACAGCCGCTAGAGGGTGCTGTGTAAACACACATCATTTGCAGGCATGTTGGGTTCGTTTAGATGACCGGTTTCAGAGGTTAAAGGGTTAAATGTAAACTGTGTTTACAGTGGATTGACTAAACGAAAACACACTGTCTTAATATTCTCTAATTTAACAAAGGGTTGATATGTCTCACTGTAAAACCCGTGTTTAAACATTTTAATTTTAAATATAATTCTGAATGTAGGCTTTGTAACAATTTTAGTATTTTTCAGTCATTTCTTCCTTTATTTCAGTCTGATGCGACTGACCTGAAGCAGGGCAACACGCTGGGACTGAGGAAGAGTGGTGGAACAATGATAGATGTCGGTGGTGAGGTCAGTGGTGATGTCGGTGGTGATGTCAGTGGTGAGGTCAGTGGTGAGGTCAGTGGTGATGTGGATTCCGTACCTCCTGCAGGAGGCTGAGTTTCTCGAGCTCCCACTGATGATCCAGGATCAGACTGTCACTGCGAGGTCTCCATCCCGCCAGGTTCTCCTCTCCACGCACGTATGCGACAGAGGTGTCCAGCACACGGCGACGTCGTCTCTGCATCCCTGATGACACACACACACATCAATCAATCTACATCTCTTAATTCCTCAGTGCATGTTTCAAATCCGAACTCGGAGTCATTTAGTGGGAGGAGCTTCCAAATCATGCAGAGTTAAACTTTCTCTTTTTGAATAATAAATGATTACATTTATAAAATTGCTTTAAACTGAATTATATATATATATATATATTTATTTATTTATTAAACTATGGAATATTATAAACACACACACACACGATCATGTTAATGATTTGAGACGCTGTTAACTTTCTGTGAAGATATTGATTACGTATCGATTGATCTGACCTCTGAACCTTCTGTAAGAGTGCAAGTGATGAAACTTATTACATCACAGATCAACATACCTGGACTTCCAACATCAGCTAGATGACACAGACTGAGCTCATACACTCCAGTAACACGATTACTGAAACACACACACACACACACACACAGAGGTCTCATTAGGGTGGTGGATGATTCTTATCCAGTGGAGTTTAGCCCTGTATCCACTCACTGCACACTGTATTATACACATCCACCTCACTGCTCCACCCTGTAGATGCAGGGGGACTAACAGAGTGTGTAGAGGAACAGATGGACTACAGAAGGGAACTGTAGAACTACAAACCCCATCAGTACGACAGAACAGAGCTGTGTACTTGATAAAGAAGACGGAGGTGGAAATGTAAACTTTAAGAAGATCAAACCAACATAAGATTCTAAACGTAATGAATAGTTCTGGAACCTCTCTGAGGGGCGGAGAACCCCGGTGCTGAACAGGTTTCTGATGGAGCGCGAGGCGGGGAGCTTGGCATCTCTCGAGTAGAACACCATGCAGAAGTCTTTAGTGATGACGGTGGGCTGTGTGCAGTTCTCCATCTGAACGTCAGACAAACATCTCAGTATTAATTATTATTACGAGATCGTCATCATCACGCGCTGCATGAGAACAACATTCTGCAGAATGTAAATGTCTAAATGTTATCGATGATGAGCAGTAGATCATCGTGTCTGAGGAACGTGTTCCACCACCTGAATGCAAACTCTGAATTTACAGACAGGTCTTTAGTTCTGTATTAATTTAAACTGTATTATTACAGATCCTCTCAGTATCGCTGGCTTTGGGTTCTCCTGCATGTTCCATCTGTAATCATTGTTCTGTTGTTGTATCTTCTCTGGAGTATCGCACTCCGTTTAGCATTTTAACTGCGGGTTCTCTGTACAGTCTGAAGGTCATTTCTTCAGTACACATGGACGTGAGGCTTTACCGCTAGATAAGCTGACAGGGTGATGTAGATCTTCTCCCCGTACGGAGTGACCCGGTTCAGGAGCAGAGAGTTGTGCATGGAGCTGTCCCACGCGGCCTCGAACCGATAAAACGTTCTGCAGAAGAACACAAATCAGAATAAAGCTTCAGCTCTGTTCAGATCATGAACACAAGGTCCTGCTGGACCTCAGAAAACACGATTCAGCACATTTCCTCAACACTGAGAAACTTCTTCTCTCATGTGACGGGTCTTTGTGTTCAGTGTTTAAATGAACACCTCCACCTTTACTCTGATGATCAGGACCCCGCACAGCAGGTGTTGTGAGGGTGGTGGATGATTCTCAGCATGGTGGTGCACGGTTGAACCCTGTATCCACTCACTGTACACTCTATACACACCTCCACCTTACTGCGCCACCTTGTGGATGTAGAATCAGAGACAGTTGGTCATCTCATCTGCACAGTGTGTGTTCATCCTCTGATCCTCCATCAGGGATTCAGGATGCTGCAGACAGGATGGAGGTGGAGGGACAGTTTGGGTTGGTGGATTATTCTCTGTCCAATTGTGCTACTAAACTCCAGCAGCACTGCTGCGTCTGATCCACAGGTATGAGACACACACACACACACACCTGCACCATCATGATGAGGAACATTCACCACCCTAATAATCCCTGCTCTGTGGGGTCCTGATCATCAGAGATCAGAGTAAAGGAGACAGCTGAGTCTGCAGAGGAACAGAGGGACTACAGAATGATATGAATACATGAACACTGTAATAAACATGCAGCATTACAGAGAGAAACAGATACCTATGATCAACTCCCATGGAAACTCTGAGAGGACACAATCAGAAAGACTCAGTTAGACATGGATCACCATCTTCATCATCATCATCATCCTAACATTAGGACACCGTTTTTTAACGAAATGAAATGTAATGAAACAGCAATCCTTCTCCCTTCAGTCCTGCTCTCTGCTCCCTAAAGGGTGGTGCATTCTGGGTGATTGTGTTACTTTTTGTGTGTGTGTTTGTGTGTGTGTGTTTGCAGGTACCTATCATCGTAGGAGGGTTTAATATAAGCTGAAGAGAGGATGTTGAGTGACAGGATGTTGGGATCGATGATGGTTTCGTCAGCCTCAGGTGTGTTACGAATACGGCCTGAACAAGAAAACATCACAGAAACCCATTACAAACAATCACAGATACAACTAATAAGATTGAAATCTAGATTCAAATGTGTTAATCATTAAAGTTACCAATAACCAGCTCCTTCACTTCTTTCCACTTCATGTCGTTTCCTGTCTCATGAGCAATCGTTACCGTGATTCTTCTCTGAATGCCCTGAATAAGAAATACAGAAGTTTTATTAAGGATCTGAGAAAGCTCTCTGTGTGTGTGTGTGTGTGTGTGTTTACCTGGTGCAGCAGGAATGTACCATGACATGGCATTCTCACTCTGTGATCAACCACGGCAGGAATGTAGCTGAGAAACAGAGGAATATTTGATTTTTTACAGTGTTAAAGGATGATGATGTCATAATGTGACGGTCAGTACGTACTCTCCATTAGCCTCCAGCTCACAGATCTCAAAAAACACCATGAGATCATATTTACAGTGACACGGCCCGGCGGACGAGCGCGCCATCGCCGTCAGCTTAGTGGCTGGAACTGAGAGACGAGTCATATCAGCAACATTAATAATAATAATAATAATAATAATAATAATAATAATAATAATAACAACAATAATAAATATTAACAACATTAATAATAATAATAATAATAATAATAAATATTAACAACATTAATAATAATAATAACATTAATAATGGCATTAATAATAATAATAATAATAATAACAACAACATAATAATAATAACAATATAATACAAAAAACAATACAACAAATAATAATAATAAATATTAACAACCTTATTAATAATAATAATAATAATAATAATAATAATAACAACATAAATAATGGCATTAATAATAACAACAACAAAAACAACAACAATAATAATAACAATAATAATAACAATAATAATGGAATAATGATAATAATAATAATATATTAACAACAGCAACAACAACATTATTATTATTATTATTATTATTATTAATAATAATAATAAGAAGAAGAAGAAGAATGGGATGATTGTAGGGGTACCTGGTTTGGACAGAGGCATGATTCGGGGGACCTGGCGTCTGGGGGGACGCAGAGGACTGAAACACACGACCATGTTCACACATTAATATCTGTGTGTTGAGTGACTGCGGGGGGGTGGAGGTGGAGGTGTAATGCAGCAGATCAGACCTGATCAGATCTTTACAGAGAGGAGGGAACGGCTGTTTCTGATAATGTCCAAACACCTCGAACACGATGGGCTGAGTCTTAATGTACTCCACAAACGACTTGGTCACCTCCACTGTGATCTGCAACAGGACACGAGGTTCTTTAATTAGGACCCCAAATCATTCACCTGAAACGGACTGCTCTGATCAATTACAATCAATAATAATAATAATGATTTCAACTTCATCAGCAGTATCATCCAAACTGAACGCTGAGCTTTATGAAGGTCTTTAAAGGTGAGAGGAGCTGATAAAATAAAGAAATTTAATTTAAATAAAGGTGATTATGATTGAGGTGCAGTCGTGGTCTTTACATTCTGGACGTGGTAGAAACCCAGCGGTGGACCTCGGCCCGTGTTCTTCAGCGGTTCTGTGGAGAACGCCTCATCATGTCTGTGGATGAAGCTGAACAGAAGAACTTTACTCAAACACCTAAAACAAGATTATTGAAAGGCTTCTTTGATCGATGATGTCATAGATCTGATCTGCTGTAGAAGTGCAGGGTTAACTTAATATATAATATAATATATAATTATATATATATATATATATAATGATATAATATAATCTGCTGAAGCCTTTATACAGACTGTAAACTGCTCT
Source organism: Corydoras sp. C115 (assembly GCA_019802505.1). Taxonomy (NCBI): domain Eukaryota; kingdom Metazoa; phylum Chordata; class Actinopteri; order Siluriformes; family Callichthyidae; genus Corydoras; species Corydoras sp. C115. Next base: position 337,026 of record JAFMOC010000230.1, read on the forward strand.
GTGTGTTCAACACTGAAGGCTGAGGACAGAGTTCACTCCACCTGCTACATCTACACCACTGAATTACTCACTACATCTCATCAACATCTCATCAACATCTCCATAAATACAGATCAGTGTTTAATAATTATCTTTCAAATGAAATCAGCTAAAATGCAAATAACAGCAAGGCCTACTGACGGACAGACAGACCAACCTATCAGCAATCAGACCATCAGACAGAGCGAGTAAGTGAGTGAATGAGTGAGTGAGCGGGCGAGCAAGAGGCAACAGATACTGACTTGAACTGGCAGAAGATGTCGGCGTACTCTGCAGAAATGCTGGACGCCTGCAGGACAGTGACTCTGAAGGTGAAGATGCTGCCGATCTTCAGGTGCTGCAGTGATTTGTCCTGCATGGTATCTGCTGCATCTTCAACCCCCACCTTCTGAGGACTCACCGGTTCCTCTGGAGAAACTGAAACACAGAGAGAGAGAGAAAGTGCACACAGATGAGTATGAGTGAGTGAGTGAGTGAGTGAGTGGGTGAGTGAGTGTAGAAGCTGTACCTGTGTTGTTGTTGACCTCATCAGCTGAGAGGTTCAGGTCCATGGTCTGTCCTTCTCCCTCAACGATCCTCAGTTCCTCCTGAGACGAGGTGCAGTGAGAGAGTCCACCCGATTCTGTCTGAAACTGAAGACGAACTCCATGAGCGTCCTCACATGGGTTCTACATGAAGCTTCGGCTCACACCAGCATCGTCATGGTGATGAGACATAAGGTCACAACAAACCTTCTCAAACTGCTGATCCTCAAAGGAAATTTTAGCCGTTCCCGATTGTCTGACACCGGAACCATAATCTGGGGCTTCTTCATCAGCTGTGAGGAGAAAGACGAGTTAATGAGTACAGATGATGATGAGGATGATGATGATGATATTTAGTAGTGTCTTTGTTTTCGTTATATACATATAGCCTTTTGTCAAATAAAATCAACCTAATTTCTAGAAAAAAAAAAGAAAAACAAAAAAAAGGTTTTCTTTTGTTAGAAAAACAAGTAAAATATATTAAAAAAACTTTTTTAAAAACCACGCTTATAGCGCCATCTTGTGGTGAAATTTTAAATGATTCGACTATCGACTACAGGGAAAATCTGACGAATCAGATTTGACTATGTAAATCCTTAGTTGAAGACACCCCTAATATTTAGTAATCCAGCATCAGTCAGATGTCAGTCCACAGCTGCCTCTTTATATTGATTGGCACCCCCACCGTTTCCTCAGGTCTGTTATTAAATGCATCAGGTTCAGCCCCGAGTGATGTATTACAGACAGTCTCTTTAAATCTAAAGCAGAACATTAAAATCAGATGGTGGATGTATGTGCACTGTACCCGAGACAGACTGCACCGCCACCCGCAGGAATCCCTTCACCTCCCCCTTCTCACTCACTATCGCCACCCGGTGCACCAGAGGAACGGGGTACAGCAGGTTACTGAGATACACAAACGCCCTGCAGAACCATGAAAGAGAACCAAAAGAGAAGAGCATGAGAGAACGGGCGGGGCGGGGAGATAAACGAGGGAACGACAGGAGCAGAGAGAACAAAAAAGATTTCAAAAATAATAATTAAGAGATGAACAACGTGACTGAAAGGCTGAGTCAGCAGGAAGAGGAAGACGAGGAATTGTGAGGAGAAGAGAACAAAATGATAAATAAAGGAAGTTCAGAGTGTGGGGGGGGGGGGTCAGATGAGAATGAACAGGTTCAGAGGTCAAAACACAAATCAATCAGTCCATAAACACACCGACACACAAAAGCAAACAAAAGCAAAATAAAAGCTGCTCAGAACCACAAACCCTCCACCATCCCGTCACACACTGTACCATCCAGAGGTTCTGAATGGAGAGGGAACTGTTTCGGTACTACGTTCCTGTTTTAGCCGTTAGACGCAAAACTAAATATTAGTTTAATAGTTTTAGAACATTTAAATAAAAGCATGTTTAATTAGACTTTTAATGGAATAAGACTTTTATGGAACAATACAATTCATAATATACAGAATGACAGTTCTACACTAGAACACTGAGGGTGAACTGAAGGTGGGGCGCTATAACTTATATTATGTATTATTTATAACTATATTTTAATATCAGAGCTGATTAAATGGTCATAATTTTTTTTTATATATTTATTATATATTTATAACTCAATAATCGTTTTGTAAAGGTCACAGGTGAGTTGTTAGTAAATGATCTGATGATCTGCTCGTTTTAAATGAATAACGATCTGATTTTTTAATAATACACTTATAAATATTAATCCATAAAATGTGTTGATGAGATTAAAATCCTTTTTTATTAATGAATGAATGTTCACTTCATCATCAGACCCTGGACCTCTGACCTCATGAGTTGTCCCATAAAAACCTTATTTCAGGACCATCTTCAGAAGTCCATATGAACCTCTGTTTATACTGAAACCTCTGCTCAGCCAATGGGAGCAGACACCACAGGAGGGAGCCAGAGGGGAGGAGCCTGTCACAAGATTGGTGAGGCGCAAAGTTACAGCATGCTCAGATAAACAGAGGAGTGATACAAATCAAAGTCCAAATCTGTCCGTCTGAAAAAAAAACAATAAAGAACCGAAAAGACAGAAAGACACATGGACATCACAGCTCAGGTGAGAGGAGACGAGCAAAGTGTGACATCACAGCTCAGGTGAGAGGAGACGAGCAAAGTGTGACATCACAGCTCAGGCGAGAGGAGACGAGCAAAGTGTGACATCACAGCTCAGGTGAGAGAAGGCGAGAAGAAATTTTCAGAATTTGAGAATTTGAGATCTGGCATGCCTTTAAAAATCACTGCAGTCGAAACCAGCTCTCTCATCACGAGATAATACAACCTCACATTCCAGAACCTCATCACGAGATAATACAACCTCACATTCCAGAACCTCATCACGAGATAATACAACCTCACGTACCAGAACCTCATCACGA
>JAFMOC010000230.1:347500-352500 GCA_019802505.1 Corydoras sp. C115
AACGACGAGCTGCTGGACGTGGAGCTGGACGTGGAGCTGGTTCAAAACCGAGACTCCAGATCAAAGGTTCTAAATGAAATGAAGAACATGCCTGCTCTCTGTGATGTTTGGTTTCTGGTGAGGTAATGGATCATTTTTTTGGAATGAGAGCGTGTGAGATGTTCAGATCCATCACTCTGAACTGACCTGCACACCGCTGACTGACCAACTCAGAAACGTAGAGCTAAAGCTGGTGTGTGAGTCAATCAGAGTGAAGAGCCAAGAACCTCCAGATGTGAAAGTACAGAACTGAGGAACTCTTACCTTCAGCCTCTCTATCGCCTCCTCGCTGCCCGGGAAGATGATGCGATCGTGCAGGTTGGCGATGGATCCGGCTCGGCTGGACATTGTGGACAGGGAGGGGGAGGGACTCATCCCCGTCATGGCATTGGTCACTGTGAAGAGATCACGCCTTTGATTGACAGCCTGGAGGTTACTGACATTAGTGACGCAGAGGGACAGATCTGTCCAAAAACATTTCAAAAGAGAAGAAAAGGAACAGGAGGCGGAACGGGGGGGGGGGAGGAGGGGTCAGAGAGATGGAGAAACATGGAGGCAGGAAGCAGGAGTGGAGGAGAAACCATGAAATGAAGCTTCATCATTTCAACACAAACGCAAACAAAAAGATCAGAAACCTGAAAACCAACGAAAGCAATAAGCAACCGGTTCTGATGTTCCGCTGCCTTTTAACCAAAAGAGATGCACACGGCACGCAGGAGGAGGTGGGCGGAGCTACCGAAAATGACCTTCCAGACTTCCATCAGTGTTTAAAGGCATGTGTTTAACACTTTTTTGTTGATTAAAATGCAGATTTGTAAATGACCAGTGACGATCAGCATTATGACCCGGATACAGCGGCGGTTCTGCTCTGTTTGTTACCTCAGCATGCAGCAGAACAGAACCTGCAGCTGTGGAACGCCAACATCTCCCTGATGTTCTGAAGGTTCCGAACCTATGAAGGGTGTGAGATTGTTCTGATGTTTCCTGAATGTTTAAAGCTGTAGCAGCACGCCCGGCGCTCTGATCACACCCCCTCGGCAGCTCATCATCAGCGCCGTCATTCTCAGCGGGTTCTGAACGTTTGGATCAGTTTGTTTTTTTTTTTGCTAAATTTCAGTTTCGATTGTATTTTCTAACGAGAGCCGGCCCTGTGAGGTGGTGAGTGTGAGGTGCAGAGACATTCTGTCCTTCGGTGTGATTGTTCTGGCGTGTCTCTGGTCTTTGTTTTTATAATGTATTTTGTAGAGTTGCTTTGTGATGAATGATGATTGTTGTCTCTAGGGGTGAGCTGCAATATTCGCTGATTCGACGATTCGATTCGGAGAACCGTAGTCGACTATGAACCTCATAGTCGAATGCACCATTTTGACCACATGGGGGTGCCCATGGCTGCTGCTAAGCATTAGTTTTTACATGAAATGTCTTTGTTTTTGTTATATATATAGCCTTTTGTCAAATAAAATCATCCTAATCATCCTAAAACTCATTGATCTGAGTGTTTTAGGAAAAAAGTCCAGAACGGGGATCCCATTTACGGTGCTCTAGAAAAACAAGTAAAATATTTTTAAAAATCTTTTTTAAAAACCACCATCTTGTGGTGAAATTTTAACTGATTCGACTATCAGTCGACTATAGGGAAAATCTGACGAATCAGATTCGACTATGAAAATCCTTAGTTGAAGACACCCCTAGTTGTCTCTGAGTTGTTAAGACTTTTGAACGGTGTGTTTCCTGAAGCAGCATGTTGTTGTTGTCATGTCAGATGCAGCCAGTGTGGTATGTATTTTTAGCAGAATGTGGTGATCCTGCGCTCCATGCTTTAGCTTGAGTGCAAAGCAGAAGCACCGAATGCAGAGAGAATACACAGATTTCAGAGCAGAGAGAATACACACATTTCAGAGCAGGGATTCCAGGAGCCACGGCGCGAAACGCTGAGAGAAACAGAAAGCAACAAGGTTTACAGTTCATTCAGAATCCTCCGGCACCACGCCTCCTCCGGGTTCAGCATCAGCAACACCATCGATACATCAGATCAGAGACTTCAACCTGTCCTCCCTTTCTGACGCCACCTTCCCTTTAAATAATGATGGTTGTAAATAATCTGCATTTCAGTGAAAGTTCTGCCCCTGGTTGCAGATCAGGGAGGTTTTGGAACTGCTGGTTCTGTGCTCTCTCAGAACCTCACCGTTGAGGGTGTCTGATCTAACACCTTGTCCTGGAGGAACAGGACTGAGGCTTTGGTCTTGAGTATAATTAATGATAAAATGAAGACTCACTCTCTATGATGTCGCCGAGACCCTGTGAGTAGAGCAGGTCCTTCAGACGAGCCACCTCCTCTTTCAGCTCGCGCACCAGGCGGTTGTTGGGATCTTCATTGATGACGGCGTTGCAGCGGATCTGCTTGGCCCGGTCGGCGTATCTGAATCAGGAGAGACGGCAGCACTGCAGGTCACCCGGACGCTCTCCACTTATCACATCTGAACCTGAAGATCAGACTGACCTGAGGGTGCTGAGCGTCTCATCGTAGTTTATATCTGCAGGACTCAGAGCTGCCACCATGGCGGTGCGCGAGTTTCCTCCTGAACACAGAACCAGCACAGAAATCACAATTAAATAACAACATTAATGACATCACACACTCAGAAACAGAGCGTTCATCCCGTCAGCCACGCCCTGTCCAACTTTGATCCCTCATGCTACCTCCAGCATGCTTCACATTAGGATCTGAACATTTAGATCCATCATTCAGAATATGATGTTTTTAAACAAAAAATTATTCATTCATTCATTCATTATCTCCCGCTTTATCCTCTATTAGGGTCGCGGTGGGGTTCCCCATGCCCATCCAGGGGAGAACGTCTCGGGCGCTGGGTAGATACACCCAGGACAGGGCGCCAATCCATCGGTGGGCACACACTCACTCACACACTCAAACACACTCTATATGGGGCAAGTTTTTGAGAATTCAATTGACTTGATCCACGTTTTTGGACTGTGGGAGGAAACCGGAGAACACGGGGAGAACATGGAAACTCCACCCAGATGGGAATTCGAAGATGAGAGTGCTGAGAGGCGAACATGCTAAACACTAAGTCCCTAAAAATTTTTATATTATATTTTATATTATATATTTTATATATTATTATTTAAAATTATTATTACTATTATCATTACTACTTTCGATATCAGGACAGTTTAGAACAGTTTGTTATACTTTTTGTTAATTTGTGTAATCAGAATGTTTAATGATGGGTACCGAGGTTCTCTCGGAGCAGCCAGGTGAGAACCGAATCTCTGTAAGGAATGAAACTCTCCACCTTCTTTTTCTTCTTGTTCTGCAGAAAGAAACAGAACATTAGATGCGAGCTCCGCCCATCCCAGTCTGATTTGGGAGGTGGGTCTGTGGTTGGAGGCTGTTTGCTGAGGTTCTGAGAGTGTTCACTCTGAGGGTGAGTGGAGGGAGAACCGAATGGAAGGTCAGGATCTGGTGTTTAATCCGGTGCTGCAGACGGAAGGTTCTTAAGCAGCAGAACTTTACTTTAGGTTCTGAAACACTTCCAGATCTGAGCGGGACCGGGTCTCACTCCATCACCGCCCCAAACTCCACCTCACCTCAGCTCTGAAGTCGGCTCACCTTGTTCGGTAAGGAGTCCTGAAAAACAGAAATCAGTCCATTTAGCAGAATAATCCAGATTATGAAATGATAACAGCTCTGACTCAGATTTAATCTGCTCACCACTTCAGCTAAAGCAGAAATGACCTTTCCCAGGGTCGTCAGGGACTTATTAATGTTGGCTCCTTCCTGTAAGACATGCTGCAGGTTACACCTCCACCTTCAAACATTCACACAGCACAGCCAGAACGTTCACACTGTGTGTGTGTGTGTGTGTGTGTGTGTTTAAACCCGGAAAGTTTTAAGTTTGATTTAGTGTACAAGAAAGTCTTATTACTGACTATAATCTGTACTTTTTATTTAGTGACTTTGTGTCTTGTATGGGCGGCACGGTGGCTTAGTGTTTAGCATGTTCTCCTCTCAGCACTAGGGATTCCCGGTTCGAATCCCCATCTGGGTGGAGTTTCCATGTTCTCCCCGTGTCTGCGTGGGTTTCCTCCGGGTTCTCCGGTTTCCACCCACAGTCCAAAAAACATGGATCAAGTCAATTGAATTCTCCAAATTGCCCCATATAAGAGTGTGTCTGTGTGAGTGAGTGTTTGCCCAGCGATGGATTGGCGCCCTGTCCTGGGTGTATCTGCCCAGCGCCCGAAACGTTCTCCCTGGATGGGCATGAGGAACCACCGCGACCCTAATAGAGGATAAAGCGGGAGATAATGAATGAATGAATGAATGTCTTGTATGTTATAATAATGTTGTAATTTATCATGTAATGTTTCCTAATCACTCCACATTTAATGTAAATGTTTAATCGCACATAAAGAACAACAATTATAAATGTAAGCTGTAATCAACTTCAGACTTAATTACCATACTCATGAATTCATGTGAGAACAGGCCACGCCCACCTATATATCCGTTAATGGAGAATGGAGAGTTTGTGAAGTGTCTCTGTGTGGAAGGAGCAGAGCGGGGGGCGGGGGGAAGTGTTGATTCTCACCTTCAGTCGGGTTCCCTTCGCTCCGGTGGAATCGGCTCTCTCACTTCCTGCCAGGTCCACCAGGCTGATCTTGCTGACCTGTTCCAGGAGGACGGTGAGGATCAGTCAGGGTAACCTGCACATGCTCAGATCTCTCTAATGCACACTGTCAGGTCGGGGGGTGCAGGGTTCACTTGCAGTTCAAAAGTCTGTTATGGTTTGGTTTGGTTTTCTTTGGGTTTGGGGAAGGTGGGGGGGTCTGGAGTAAGTTTGGGACAGTTGGATTTAAAGTGTAAGTTGTAGAAACTGTATTGACTTTGTTCAAGTCAATACAGGGGGGGGGGGGGGGGGGACGACCCGGTGGGGAAT
>JAFMOC010000230.1:357500-385000 GCA_019802505.1 Corydoras sp. C115
ATACTAACCAAACCACATTAACAAAAACCTAATCGTTAACAATTCATTCATTCATTATCTCCCGCTTTATCCTCTATTAGGGTCGCGGTGGGGTTCCCCATGCCCATCCAGGGGAGAACGTCCCGGGCGCTGGGCAGACAGACCCAGGACAGGGCGCCAATCCATTGCTGGGCACACACTCACTCACACAGACACACTCTATATGGGGCAATTTGGAGAACTCAATTGACTTGATCCATGTTTTTGGACTGTGGGAGGAAACTGGAGAAGCCGGAGGAAATCCACGCAGACACGGGAGAACATGGAAACTCCACCCAGATGGGGATTCGAACCGGGAATCCCTAGCGCTGAGAGGAGAACGTGCTGACCACTAAGCCACCGTGCCGCCCATCGTTTACATTACTCAGATTTAATTATTAAATGAAGGTGTTTTATTGAAACTAATCACCACAGAGCACTCTGTGACTGCACCTCCATCACATGAGTGTTAATGCAGAGCTATGGATGAATCCACCACCCTAATAAACCCTGCTCATCACAGATAACAGATTCCTGTAGAGGAGCAGACGGACTACAGAATGGAATTTGTTGTTCCATCTCTGACTCTCTCATAATCAGACGAACAGAACCAAACCTCTGTCAGGAGGTCGAGGGGAACCTTGTTTAACCCCTCTGCACGCCGTGGCGGTGAGATGTGGGCGTGGCTGTGAGATGCGGGCGTGGCGCCCCACCACAGTGCAAAGGCCTCGACGTGCACAAACAGCCCCGCACTTATTTACAACTCGACTAAATATTGACGTGAGGGCCGAATAAAGTCCATGTTCTAGAGAAACGTACATTTACACATTAACTACAGAAACACGAGAACATTCAGTAACTCACTCCAGAACACAAAATTTAAGGTTCCGCTGCACACACGCACTCTTATAATAAAGAAATTGGAAGTGTTAAATGAACTTCATGAGATTTACAGACCTGTGTTCTCATGAGCTTCTCTCGTGATTCGGTCTGTAATGCTCGTGAACTTCTCTGAAACCACCTCCGATTCAGTTTCATCATCGTTCCACGAACACGCAGAACCGTCTGCTTCAGAGAAACAACCAGGGGATCGATAACGCAACAGGAAAGAGGCATCAACAGTTCTTTAACAGGTCAGCATTCAACCGTTTGACAACAGCCCAAATGATAATCAACATTCCAATTCATGTCCGTTCTGAGCTCAGAGCAGGTCGCTGTGCCTCCTAAATTAACATCGTGTATTTCAACGATATTTTAATCACATCTGAGGTTAATGAGATGATTATTGGTGTGAGTGCAGATGTGACTTTACATTTTATTTCTTGGAATCATTTTGGTGCAAATTAATCTGGTTTAAGTTTAATAATAATAATAATTATTATTATTGGATTATTATCGGTTGTGTGGTTTTAATCTTGAGGTGAATCATCGGATTTAATCCTCATAACCTTCTGATTGTAGACTTTTGACTCAATGGTTCAATGACGTGAAGAATGTTATTCTGTGTGTGTGTGTGTGTGTGTGTGTGAGTGTGAGTAAAGATCAATGACTGTGGACTGAACTGAAGCCTCACATCACTTTGAGCTACAACACTCTTGTTGTATTAATCCCACTGCTGATTCAGATCCAGACCTCGGTTTCCCACTTTGAGGGCGGGTCCATGTGAGTGGGCGGGTCCATGTGAGTGGGCGGAGCTCAGTGAGACCAAACCATCAAACAAGTAATCTTCTGAGTTTTAAGACAACATGCTAAACTGGACTGGTGTAATTCAATAGACGTAAAGAGGCGGAGCTAACTGGAGCAAAGCGCAGAGTGACGCAGAGTGACGCAGTATTAACGAATTGTGACATGAAATTTAAGATTAATAATGAAGTGATGGACTCTGATGGGAGGAGCTAATCCTAATCCAGGTGGAATGAGAGATCTAATCAAACAGGTAACACCAATTACTGTGGAACCAAAGCGACAGCAGATACTGAGCCATCATCAGAACACCACCACCAAGCAACGGACGGGATAGGACTGTTCTCTGAGTTAACATTATGTAGAAACAGCTGTGATATGTTAAGATAGAAAGTGATAAAGTTTATATTCAGGTCGGTAATCAGAGCCTTAAGGTTTGAGGAGTCGTGATTGGTGGTTCATATCTCCAGTGAAGGTGCTGTGGTTGATTATCTCCGTGAGGGTGGAGGTCGTGAACATGACTGAGAATAATAACTAATCCAGAATAACAGAGGAAGCAGGGGTCCTGCACTCAGTTAACGTCCCGTTACATAAGAACCGAGGTGCAGAGGATGGAGCGGGTGGAGGACGGTGGGACGGGGCCCGAGCGGTGACGCACATCTAACACACAGCCGCTGAGGGTTCAAAGACCTGTTTGGTTTTAAATATTTGCTGAATCTCGAGTTGGAGTTCAGTGTCGGTCAGTGAACAGGTCGCAGCATGTTACCCCTCAGCTCCGTCCACAGGGCCGCGCGCCTCCTGGGGCAGAAAGCAGCCGCTCTGGAGTGCTGCTCCGTGCCACGCAGGAGTTCGTCCTCGTCCTCGCTGCTGGTGCCACCCCCTGCGTGCATGCTTCAACCTCTCGAGGTGCCCTTACGCTACCTGTTTGGACCCGGACCCTCGAATGTGCCCCCCCGTATACAGGCTGCTGGAGGGAGACCCATCATCGGGCACCTGCACCCAGAAACCTACCAGGTAACATTACAGGAACGTTCACCCACCAGATACCAACAGGAGGGTACCTGGTGGTCTTTTAAATAAATCCGCAGGAGAGAGCCCAGTGGTTCAGCTGTTCCACATCATTACACCATGATTTCATTTCATCAATAAATAACTTTAGATTCAGAAATCTGACGCTTCAGAGCAAACTTTGGTTTCTTTCTGTCTTTTTTTTATATAAAACAGATTTTCGCTCGTGTTCAGTGATTCTGAAAGTTCTTAACTGACTGATTTATTTCTGTAGATTATGAACGACATCAAGGACGGGATCCGCTACGCATTTCAGACCCGTAACCACATGACCCTGGCCATGAGCGGCTCGGGGCACACGGCCATGGAATGTGCCGTTTTTAACACCGTGGAACCAGGAGAGAGCGTGCTGGTGGCTATAAACGGGGTGTGGGGTGAGAGGGTCGCCGAGATCGCAGAGAGGATGGGTACGACGTAAAAAGAACGCATCTAATATTCTTTTTATAAACTTCATACTGAAATTGATGTTATGTGTAAATATATTTAACAAGCTGATAGGAAAAAAAAGTTGTGAATGTGTGTTTGTGTAATGTTGTGAGTAAGTAAGACTATATAATAAATGTTGTTTTTTAAATGAGCAGGTGCTAAAGTTCACACACTGATAAAATCACCAGGAGGATATTTCACTAATGAAGAAATTGAAAAGGTAAAAAAAAAATCCCAATAACATTATATAATACCAAAAATGGAGAATGTACTTCTTTTAACACATTGTACACTACTTTTTTTTTCTTTTTTTTTTTTTAATAAACTGCTGCTAAACACACTTGGTATATGTTTATAACTGCGGACATATCTTGTCCTTGCGGCTCACACCACTAGGGGGCGACTAGGGGGCGACTGTTCCCTTCCATTTACTGAATGTTTATTGTTCTGTACATTGTATTAAGTTAAGTTATTTATTTATAGAGCACTTTTTACAACAGTACATTGTCACAAAGCAGCTTCACAGAATGAAACGCCTTTAAACCCCCCAATTATTCAAGGAAGAAACCTTGGGAGGACCAAAATTCAGTGGGGGGACTCGTCCTCCTTGACCGGCCAGGCAGCAACAACAATGTAGGACAGCTATGTACAGATATTAAACAAATGGAAAAACTAACAACTGGAAAACTATAGGGGAGTCCTGCAGGACCGCCAGTCCAATTGATATTCATTATTGTATTTATTGTAATTCTTGCTTTATGTTGGGTTGTGTAGTTGCTGTTCTGTGTAGAACCCTGTTTTTGTTGCACTGTATATTGTACAACACGTTATACTGTTAGAATAACAAATAAAATGCTTGAATATTTGCTCCAATTAGTTACACCTTTTGTTTTTGATGGCCGATACCTTATCGTGGTGGTGTTGTGGTGGTGGTGTGGTGTTGTTGGCTGGTCTTAGGCTGCTGCAGGTTTAACGGAGCTGAGCAGGGTTCAGAGTAGAGACCAGACAAAACGCAGCACCTGGTCCTTCAGGTTGGACGCCAGGGAATCACCGAACTCTATAAAACAATAAAAACACAGCCGATACTCTAATTAATACATTTAATTACTGCAGGTTGCTGTAATGACTAAATAAGCATGTAATTAATACAATCATGATATGTCTGATGTTGTGTACCTCTGTCACAGGCGCTGACCAAACACAAACCGGTGCTCTTCTTCCTCACACATGGAGAATCCTCAGCTGGACTGGTGCACCCTGTAGATGACATCGGTGACATGTGCAGGAAGTGAGATGCACGCGCACACACACACACACACACACACACACACGTCACTCTGTATCAGAATCAATTCAGTATTTAATTTAAAATGACTTGTTAAAAATAAATAGTTGAACATTTTGCAGAACGTCGCTGTAGTTTCTATTTTGGGGATTCTTGTAAACTGTACAGCAAGAATAATAAAGTTTATTCATTCATTCATTCATTATCTCCCGCTTTAGGGTCGCGGTGGGGTTCCCCATGCCCATCCAGGGGAGAACGTCTCGGGCGCTGGGCAGATAGACCCAGGACAGGGTGCCAATCCATCGCTGGGCACACACTCACTCACACAGACACACTCTATATGGGGCAATTTTTGAGAATTCAATTGACTTGATCCATGTTTTTGGACTGTGGGAGGAAACCGGAGAACCCGGAGGAAACCTACGCAGACACGGGGAGAACATGGAAACTCCACCCAGATGGGGATTAGAACCAGGAATCCCTAGTGCTGAGAGGCGAACGTGCTAAACCACTAAGCCACCGTGCCGCCCTAATAAAGTTTAATAATTGTTAAGTTATTTTAATTCCTATGAGCCTTATCGAATTAAAATGTGAAAGCTCATTAATGAAACATTTGTTTAAATGTGAAAGTGGAGCTTCAGAGTGATGTACAGCGGGCTGGGGGGTGTCGGTGTGATTGCAGGGTGAACTGTCTGTTCTTATTGGATTCTGTAGCGTCTCTGGGGGCTGCACCACTTCACATGGATAAACAAAGTAATTATCGTTATTATTATAATTATTACAGATTCGTTTAGTGATTGAATTCTAAATAATATTGTTGATGTTTTAACAGAGATTGACATCCTGTACTCCGGCTCACAGAAAGCTTTAAACGCTCCTCCTGGCACTGCACCCATTTCGTTTAACGAGCGAGCATGGTGAGCTTCACCACGTCGGAGATCCGCAGAAGAACTTCCAGAAAAATTCTTCATTCTATATGGTTCACAAACAGAACGTACACTGACGAAATGAGGCAGACCATGTCTATGATCTCCATAATTACTTAAATAGTTATTGGTTGATAAAAGGTGCTCAGGTTCTGCTGGACTGAGTAGAAGGTTCTAGCTGCCGGAGGTCTCAGCAGTGCTCCATTCATGATCAATCTAACATCATGTAGAACATCATGTCATGGTTCAGTTAATTAGTAAACATGAGGGTCCGTATTACAATTCACATTCTAGAACATTCTATAAAAATGTAAATCTAATGAGAGTGATCTGTCTGGAGGTGTAAAAAGAGCAGCAGCTTATTTTATAAAGTTTATGATCATCTGAACGAAGCTACAGCTTTTATAAAGTCCTGTGATGGTGCTTGATGCTGCAGATCACATGTTGTGTTCCTAATATTCTGTCCCCTCTGTAATCTGTTCTCATCGTTCAGTAAAAAGATGTTCAACAGGAAGACGAAGCCTGTGTCCTACCTCCTGGACATGTCTCACCTGTCCAATTACTGGGGGAACGACGGTAAACCTGCTAGAGAGTAAGTACAAATGTCTTTAGAACCTGAGTAGGATCCGGATCAGAACCGACTTGGAAGTTCGTTTGTTTACTGTGTGCTGTAGATATCATCACACCGGTCCTGTATCAGGGTTCTTCACCCTCAGAGAGAGTCTCTCCATCCTCGCTGAGAAGGTCAGAGTCGCTTCATCACTGTATGAGAAACAAAGACACTCGCTTACACACATTCAGCATTCACAACTCACCTGAATGAGGATGCGAGAGCAGCCGTACCTCCATGAAAGCGAGTGTTCTGAATGTTTCAGGGTCTGGAGAACTCCTGGAGAGAACACAGAGAGGTAGCACAATATCTATGGAAGGGTTTAGAAGACCTGGGATTGGAACTCTTCATCAAGGACAAGGTATAAGACTCGGCTCTGCAGATCCTGACCCGAAACAGTCGACATCATGTTTCTATGCGTGTGTGTGTGTGTTTAAGGACTTAAGACTTCCCTCCGTCACCACCATCGCTGTTCCTGATGGCTACAACTGGAGGGAATTACTTACATACATCATGAAACACCACCAAATGGAGATGACCGGAGGACTGGGGCCCTCGATTGGCATGGTGAGGAACAACATCATGTTTCGGTTAAAAAGCAAGCCGGGCTTGCTCGCCTGGCAATCCCGTTTCTCATTTACATAAACTGAAGAAAAGCACAGTCTTTATCCTGAGTGGACGTGTTTGTGTCTCAGGTGATGAGAGTGGGACTGATGGGCTACAACTGCAGTAAAGTCAACGCTGATAAAGCTCTGAACGCTCTGAACGACGCGCTGCAGAACTGCAAAAAACACAAGGCCTGAGAACGGTGCCACGTCAGAGCCCCTGTGAGAGAGACACCCTCCCCCCCCGCGCTGCATGGGACACTGTGAAATCCAACATGTTCCTGAAAAATCAGACAATAAGACGTGTTAACATTCACAAACGTGATCGGTTTAAATAAAAAAGAATGATCTGAAGAGAACACACGCTGCCATCGCAGATTACAGAACACTGAGAACATTAATCCAGTTCCTCACCGGCACGGAACCCGCTCCAATCAGGAACACCCTATAACCCTTTAACTCGGAGCAGTCTGGATGTGGTAGACTAGTTCCACTTTACTAACAGCGCAATAAAAACTTAAATAAAATGAACGCCGTTCTAAAGAAAAGCGTACTTTTTGCTGCACAATATTCACGTCATTAAGCGTTGTTATTCAGGACACATTTTTTGAAGACTTTTTGGTTGTCAAAGTAAAAGAAACTAATAAATAAATCCATTTGGTTAATGGATTTAATAATTCCATTCTTTATAAAGACTGTTCAGTCGTGTGTCTGTTCAGCAGCCGGAGTGTTTTATATGTAATAAACCCAATCGATGCCTTCAGTGAATCAGCTGAGGAGGAATTATTACTCTTAAAGAAAGACCGAAGCGGGAAACCTTTAGTTAAGTTAACCTGCAGTAACTCTGGTTCACTTGTCATCTTCAAAAAGTGAACGAAATGGGAATGGAACCCAGGACCTTTTGAGCCCAGCAGCAGGTATTTAAAATGATGATGATGTCATGGTCATATGATGTTTACAGACTCACTTTATTCTTCTCTGAACAGAAGGAAAGTCGTCAGCGCACGTTAGGATCTCTGTGAGTCTGAGAGAAAACTGTGAAAATGAAAGCAGCAGTTCAAATAAAAACTCCACAATGAAATGAAACTAAAGGCCAACGTCGCTGCGGAACACAGAGCTTCAGAACATCAGCAACTCAACATTAACACTGCGCCTACCGATGATCAGTGAACGTCAGTTCGAGGAACTATTATTGAATATCTACGGATTGTTCTGAAGAGTTGATAACTCAATGAGAACAGTTTTCTTTGTGGTGATTACTGCTGGTTTTTAAGTGCGCGTTCACTCGAGCCAGCCGGATCCAGATCTGCAGGTAGTCCAGTAAGTAGAGCCGCGGGTTCTCCAGACACTGCAGAACCACTCTGACCTTTCCGACTTCATCCCCATACCTGATCACATAGTACTCGGCCTTCTCGCTGTCGTACGTCACGGGGCTGTGAGGAAGGAGGGCGACCGGCGAACTGACGCACCACATCGGCACTTTCTTCTCATCCAGAACCGACAGAGTCATCATGCAGCAGTTCTGCAGGAATTCATGTAAAATCAGATCTTTCATTCCAAACCTAATGAATCCTGATAAACTCAACAGAGCTGCAAAACAGTCCAGAGCAACAGCATCAAACCATCTGCCCCTCAGGTTCGTGAAAATAAATCAGAAATCATTCAACAATGAAAACTGTGCTCCACCTCCATCCTGTCTGCAGCACCCTGCATCACTGATGAAGGATAAGAGGATGGAGAACACTCTGGTTCTACCTCTACAGGGTGGAGCAGTGAGGTGGAGGAGTACAACACAGTGTACAGTGAGTGGATACAGGGTCTGATGCGGTCGCCGTAGTCTGAACCAATGGAAATGTATGTGGTGATTTATTGGAACGTCCCATAAAAGGTGGATTAACAGTGAGTGAGAGAGGAAAATCACAGTTACAATGAAAATGATCTGAAGATGAATGAGATCAGACGTGTGCAGCTCAGGGTTTCGATGTGAATCGGTACCTTGATGTCCCCCTGCAGATCCTTAGCCTTCCAGGGAAAACTGATCTTACTTGAGAAAGGACAGCGCTTTGGCCATGGAGTCATGTTGCTAACATCAGCCGGTCTGAAATACGCATAGTCCCGCTGGATCACATCTGAGAACACAGTGCAGACTGCATCAGAACAGCTGGACTGATCAGAGGTAATAAAGGAAGGCTTTATTAAATATTCAATAATTTATCACAGTATTACACAGAGCAGCTGTGGACATTGAAGAAATCAGCAGGAATCATTACTGGGTCCCAAGGGAACACCTGGAGGGTCAGGAACACCGTGGTGCAGCTAAATATTTCATTCAAGTTTTTAACAATTAAATTAAAAAGTGATGACACTTTGAGAACTTGTGGTTGAGCGGCGGAACGCTCAGTGCTCACTACTTTATCTGCATTATTCCGATGTAATGTGATGTAATTAAAGTGGAAAAGGATTTTTATTTGTAATGCAGTAAAATCTAAGTGCTTCTTTAAAGACAAAAAAAGGTGAAACAGAATCATAAACAGATAAAACTATACAATTTAAATAGAATGTGGTGGCAGCGCTGAGAGAGGGTTACCTCTCTTAATCAGCACCTCTGAGTAGTGACACTGCATGATGGGTCTGACAGCATTGTGTAGCAGGACAAGGAGTGTGTAACCATGGAGATAGTAATCCACTGTGACATCACTGGATAAGGAGCTGATCTCTGCTGGTCTGTATGGACTGCACACAACACACTCAGACTCGATGACGGCGCTGGAACATCTGAGGAAGTCTTAGTGTAACATCTATAATTAAAACCCTGTACCAGAACACAGTTCCCAGAACACTTCGCTCGACCAGGTGGTGGAAGTGCATAGTCGCCATGATGAACGCAATCCTCCAGGAGCCCTGAAAAAAACACAGAAAACCAGAGAAGGTCCCACACCGGATTACGATGGAGATGTTTCTGTAATCACTCAAAGGGAGCACACTGAAAGGTCCTTCTTAAATAAGCCCCAGCAGCGGGGCCAAGGGCCCGGTCTTAATTCGACTCCAGATCATAGTGACAGGAAGCAGCCATACCCTCCACACCCCCACTGTGATCCCCTCTCCAAACTTCAGCAGCTTCACCAGCTGGTCCGACCCATAAAACATCCACTTCTCAGCTTTACAGACCTCCAGCTTATTGATCAGGGAGCGCCAAGGAGGTCTGAGAGAGAGAGAGAGAGAGAGAGAGAGAGATACAGACAGACAGACAGATAGAGAGAGAGAGAGAGAGAGAGAGAGAGAGAGAGAGAGCGAGAGAGCGAGAGAGAAAAACGCGTGGAACCAACACCAAATTTATATCACACGGCTTTATCACAATAACCAATGACTACATCATCTCTCTCTCTCTCTCTCTCACCCACATACACATCTGATGTGTATCTTTTTATGAAACTTGGTGATGGATGTGTAGCATTTGGAATGATGACACACCTGTCGGTTGTGGAGGTTTCAGGTGGATGAATGACTCCATAGAGGTGCAGGGATAGGACCTGGCGAATGTGCGGCCACGTGGCACTATTCCAGCACACGATGACAGACGAGTCAGAGAAAAAAGCTTGAGTCTGCTGGTACATGTGCTGAAGTCCATTTGTGAGGATGAGAGAGATCTCCCAGCGCACTCGCAGCTTCCTGCAGCAGAACCATCATTAAACCTGAGAACATCTGAAGAACATCTGAAGTGCTACTGAAAGGCTGTTCCCTCAACACTAACAGATCCATATTCACACTCTGACCCATTTATACACTCAGTAATTACTCAACACTGGGTGGAGTTTCCACGTTCTTCCCGTGTCTGCATGGGTTTCCTCCGGGTTCTCCGGTTTCCTCTCACAGTCCAAAAACATGGATCAAGTCAATTGAATTCTCAAAATTGCCCCATATAGAGTGTGTCTGTGTGAGTGAGTGTGTGCCCAGCGATGGATTGGCGCCCTGTCCTGGGTCTATCTGCCCAGCGCCCGAGACGTTCTCCCCTGGATGGGCATGGGGAACCCCACCGCGACCCTAATAGAGGATAAAGCGGGAGATAATGAATGAATGAATAATTACTCAACATTAATTAGTATCATGTAGTAAAGTTCATGCGAGAACTTTTTATGGATTTGTATCCAGAATCAAATCGGTTTTGAGTTTGGTTGGTATCTGAGGAGGAGGAGGAGTGTTTTCTCATGAGATGTATGATGTCATTATCATTTACGAAGACACAGTGGTGACCTTCACTAAAGTTAAACATTGTTCATCATTATATACAGCAGGATCCCCCCCCACATCGGGGAGTTCGAGGTGTCTGGTGGACACCTGTCTTTTGGAACTGACCTGAGGACCTCCTTGGTTTGTTGAGGCATGGCTGTGTACGAGTTCAAGTCCTCCAGCTCTTTCTTCCAGTACAGATCTTTGTTGCAGCCCATTTCTCTGAACAGGAGCTTTTTCCAGAAGCGTGCTGACAGATCCTGCTCCTCGGCATTCCCCCTGCCCTTCATCACAGTCAGCCACGACCTCCACTTTTTGTTCTCCAGCTCATACAAGTTGTACCACATTGTCCTGTGAGAGAGTCCTGAGTGACCACACTAAGGGTCATTCATCACAGACATTACAAACAGAACCGGCACCACCTACCGATCATTCGCTAGACGATAAAACTGCCTGTTCACGAAGCCCACGGAGAAGAGAGACGCAGCATCCAAGCAAGAGAAAATCTTCATGATGATCTCAGGAGGTAGTCTGAAAACAACAACACTGATTCTCCAAAAATAACAAATCTTTTTTAAAAACCAGAAGGTCCCTCACATACCTATCAAAGTAATTCCTCTGATGGAGAGAGGAGGAGGAGGTGCAGACTTCAGAGTTCAAATAAGAGAAGGACGGAGACGGATGAGGTGGAGAGAGTTCACAGGTCAGAGCCCTGAATCAGAACAACATTAACACAACACTCAGGTTATCAGATCCACCCCTCTGCTCTCCACTGATCAGACAGATGGGGTTTGTAGTTCCACAGCTCCATTCTGTAGTTCTCTAAAAACACTGATCAAACACACACACAAACAAACTCATACACACACACAAACATTCATACACAAACAAACAAACACACACTCAAACAAACTCATACACAAACACACTAGTACATCAAACACATACACACACACAAAAGCAAACACACAAACATTCACACACAAACATTCATACACAAACACACACACAAACAAACTCATACACAAACACACACACAAACAAACACTAGTACACAAACACACAAAAGCAAACACACAAACATTCATACACAAACAAGAAAACGCACACACACACACAAACAAGCAAACACACACACACACACAAATAAGCAAACACACACACACAAACACAAAAGCAAACACACAAACATTCATACACAAACAAGCAAACGCACGCACACACAAACAAGCAAACACACACACAAACAAACTCATACACAAACACAAACAAACACACTCGTACACAAACACACTCGTACACAAACACACACACAAAAGCAAACACACAAACATTCATACACAAACAAGCAAACACACACACACACAAACAAACTCATACACAAACACATACACAAACACACTCGTACACAAACACACACAAAAGCAAACACACACAAACACACTCATACACAAATACATATAAAGATTCATACACACACACACACACACACACACACATAGAAGCAAACACACACAGTCAGTACCTTGGTGGAGCTCGTTCTGTGTGGAGCTCCTGTTTGAGGTTCATCTGTAGATGATTCTGTTCGACGGTCATGACTGAAAACTTTAAAACTCTGAAATAATACTTTAAACCTAAAAACAAAATCCCACATTACTGAGAGTCATGAGCAGTGTTTCAAATCTCACTTAATTCACACTTAATATCACAAAATGAAGACGTTTCAGACTCATACCGCTCAGTGCCTCAGTAAACTACACTCTCTGAGGTAAACTACACTCTCTGAGGTAAACTACAAACTATGAGGTAAACTACAAACTATGAGCTAAACTACAAACTCTGAGGTAAACTACAAACTCTGAGGTAAACTAAACTCTGAGGTAAACTACAAACTCTGAGGTAAACTACAAACTCTGAGGTAAACTACAAACTCTGAGGTAAACTACACTCTCTGAGGTAAAATAAACTCTGAGGTAAACTACAAACTCTGAGGTAAACTAAACTCTGAGGTAAACTAAACTCTCTGAGGTAAACTAAACTCTGAGGTAAACTAAACTCTGAGGTAAACTAAACTCTGAGGTAAACTACAAACTCTGAGGTAAACTAAACTCTCTGAGGTAAACTACACTCTCTGAGGTAAACTACAAACTATAAGGTAAACTAAACTCTTGAGGTAAACTACAAACTCTGAGGTAAACTACACTCTAAGGTAAACTAAACTCTGAGGTAAACTACACTCTGAGGTAAACTACAAACTATGAGGTAAACTAAACTCTGAGGTAAACTACAAACTATGAGGTAAACTAAACTCTTGAGGTAAACTACACTCTGAGGTAAACTAAAAACTCTGAGGTTCTGTAAGAAAACGAGAACAGCGCTGTAAATGAGAACACCTGTAAGATCCGATAACATTAACTAAATCCGTTTTGTCAGCTTCGGTTTGTGTTTCTGTTATCGCTTTACCAAAATGTTTTTAATCCTGTAATGTTGACTACATTTCCCAGAGATCATTGCTATGAAAGGGGGCGTGTCTGTTCGACAGGTTGCATTGTTTACCTGTTTATGACCCGGTTTATGGCTCGCGGTGTTTCATCAAACAAAAAGACTGATAATTAAACTCGGAGTTTAATCTGATCTAATCTGATCTGATCTCTGATCCGACATGACCTGTCCCGTCACTCAGTGCGGTGAGTCAGCAGAAACCGGATCAGTTTATTCAGATTGGAGCGTTAGCCGTTAGCATGAGTTATGTCTCAGAAAAGTTACATCTTAAGTTTGTGAAATGATTCAGAGTTTCTTGCAGTTCGTTTTTATGTATCGAAATAAAACAATTTACTCATTCCTTCATTATCTCCCGCTTCATCCTCTATTAGGGTCGCGGTGGGGTTCCCCATGCCCATCCGGGGAGAACGTCTCGGGCGCTGGGCAGATAGACCCAGGACAGGGCGCCAATCCATCGCTGGGCACACACACACTCACACAGACACACTCTATATGGGGCAATTTGGAGAACTCAATTGACTTGATCCATGTTTTTGGACTGTGGGAGGAAACCGGAGAACCCAGAGGAAACCCACGCGGACACGGGGAGAACATGGAAACTCCACCCAGATGGGGATTCGAACCGGGAATCCCTAGCGCTGAGAGGCGAACGGGCCAACCACTAAGCCACCGTGCCGCCCCCTGCACCAAACACAACAGAATAATCTGAATCATTATTATTAAGCAGACTGTGATGTTTCAGTTCCAGCTGCTCCTCTGAACGCGGCCATGATGTCTCTGGACTGGCTGCTGGGGACGTGGGAGTCTGATGAACCTGGTGAGGGTTCGTATCCCTCCATCACTCCGTTCCGTTACACAGAGACTCTGCACTTCAGCCACGTGGGACAACCCATCATCAACTTCATGTGAGCATCATCATCATCATCATCATCACCAGCAGCAGCAGCATCAGTGATCACAAGATTAATATTCACCTCCTGAAAGCGAGTATATGTAATATTTATTCCTTTAGCAAACTATATACCATTCATTCATTATCTTCCGCTTTATCCTCTATTAGGGTCGCGGTGGGGTTCCCCATGCCCATCCAGGAGAGAACGTCTTGGGCGCTGGGCAGGTACACCAATCTATCGCTGGGCACACACATACTCACACAAACACACTCTATATGGGGCAATTTGGAGAACTCAATTGACTTGATCCATGTTTTTGGAATGTGGGAGGAAACCGGAAAACCCGGAGGAAACCCACGCGGACACGGGGAGAACATGGAAACTCCACCCAGATGGGGATTCAAACCGGGAATCCCTAGTGCTGAGAGGAGAACGTGCTAACCACTAAGCCACCGCGCCGCCTAACTATATACCAGATCTCTGTATTTAGTCAATGAAAATTAAGAGATACAGGGATAAAATTTTAAATTAATGCAAAAATCAGAATCTCTTATTATTTTTATCAACGACAGAATATTGTAGACTGCAGTAAATCTGTTTAAATAAAACCTTTCTCACTCTTATTCTGGAGAGGACCGTAAATTAAATACAATTACATAAAACGCTGATCTGTACTGATGTTAACAGAGCGTTTTGGGTCACTTTTGTTAAACTGTGCTGATTTTAATATGTATTTGTGAATCAGAATCTGATTTGTCTTTGGATGATCTATTTAAATGTATCTCATGGGATCAGATAGATTGTGTGCAATGCAGTAATCTCATCATCAGAGCTGCATTAGTGCTGATTCAGCATGCTGGGTCAGATTTATTCCTGTGGTCCTGTTGTTACAGGTTTAACGCTTTTCATCCTGAGACCAAAAAGCCACTTCATCGAGAATGTGGCTTCATCCGGCTCCAGCCGGGAACCAACAACGTAGCCTTCATCATCGCTCAGAACTCTGGTGAGAGAGTGCAGAAAGCCAGCGTGACAAGAGACGATTAATAATGAGAAATAATTCATAATAATAATGGGATTAAGAGAAACGTGATGAGGGATTATGGGTGATGATGAATTATAATGAGCTTGTGTTTGGTGTAACAGGATTGGTGGAGATTGAAGAAGGAGAGCTGGTAGACAGGACACTCACTCTACAGAGCAAATCTCTGGCCAGAACATCATTTGCTAAGCAGCCTCATGTCCAGCAGGTCTGAGACTCCCTCTAAAGGATCACGATCAGGACTGTAATCTGATCCTGAACTAATGGACTTGGTTCATGTTAATCCCGATCTCACAGGGTTCTGATGTCGTTGTTTGAACAGATCCGCAGGCTCATCCAGCTCCGATCAGACGGCAGACTGGAGCAGACCGTCTCCATGGCGTTGGAGAACCAGCCTCTGGTCCAGCACTTACACATCACGTACCGCCGAGTCTCCTGATTCATCTCCGTCCATCAGGGCAGCGGTTCCTCCGTCCTGTTCCTGCAGAGCACCCGGAACACGATTCATTACGTTTCATCTCATTAATAATCCAATGCACAGTTCAAACCAGAATCCTGTGTTTAACACTGATATGATCTTTATGTCAGTTTGCTTCCAAATGTTTAGAACAGAAATAATTACTGATATTTCTACCCATTACACTGGTGTTTTTTCATACTGGGGATAAACAGGCGATATTAAAGGGTTTATTTGTTTTGTTTAAATTTTCTGTAATTAATGTCATTTTATTAAAAGGTTGAGGAAAATCTGCAAACACTATTTAATCATTTCTTGCCGTAATTGCAGAGATTATTTGAAACAAATCTTGACCAGTACAGAAAGCTCAGGATTTAAACCCAGACTCTGTGTTCTGAGAGCAAACTCAGCTCAGGGTCGGGTTCTGTTCAGAACTATAAGAGGTGAGATTAGAACCCAAACACACACATGACTTTACTGAAGCTTTATCTGTAATTAACATCCTCATTATTTATGCAGCACACAGATAAATCCCAAAATACATCAAATCGGAACAAAGACCCATAAACACTGACTAAATTTGCAGATCTTTATTACAGCAGCATATCAGGAAGTTGAAGAGCACATGCGGGAGAATAAAGTTTAAAAAAACACACCACATAAAAGTCTTATTTACAAACACACTACAATAAAATATGTACATGTATAAACATGAAAACTGATGTTTGAGTTCCAAATGGACAAATTCACCAAAGAGGACTTTTATTCTGCAGAGTGGTTTAGGTTCCCACAAGGCAGGGTGCAGAATAAAGTTCTAAAATCTGGAGAATCATGTTCCACTCACATCAGAGCGTCAGAGACACCACCAGAGAACACAGCAGGAACACTCTGGAGGTGGGGGGGATTGGGGTGTATTAAAGGTGAAAGCCTCAGCTCTTGACTGATTGGTTGATTCAGAGTGAGAGGAGAGGCTTTGCCCTCATTTTAAACAGCTGGATGGGTCGTGGCAGAGGTGCGAGTTTAACGGTCACTTCATCAGATGGATGTAGATGATCTTCAGCAGCTGCTTCCAGCTTAGCAGCACTGTGAAGATCCAGTGAGGTGGAGCAGGACCTTCAGCCTTCCTCACACACTTCAGAACATCCACCTGAAATCAGAACACACGCTGCAGCGTAAACTCAAAGCTCCAGCATGAGAACAAAACGAGAAGGTCCTCCTTCTGAGGGTTTCAGTTCCCAAGTGGAGCTGATGTTCTCACAGATACTCATTCATTCATTATCTCCCACTTTGTCCTCTATTAGGGTCGCGGTGGGGTTCCCCATGCCCATCCAGGGGAGAACGTCTCGGGTGCTGGGCAGATACACCCAGGACAGGGCGCCAATCCATTGCTGGGCACACACTCACCCACACAGACACACTCTATATGGGGCAATTTTTGAGAATTCAATTGACTTGATCCATGTTTTTGGACTGTGGGAGGAAACCGGAGAACCCGGAGGAAACCCACGCGGACACGGGGAGAACATGGAAACTCCACCCAGATGGGGATTCGAACCGGGCATCCCTAGCGCACACTGTTTATCATTTTTTACACACACTGCCTCAAACTCTAGGTTTTTAAATAATTATGTATGGTTTTCTTATTATATTTTTATTATTACTGTTGAATCATCTTATAAACCTAATAAATAGCTGTAAACTGAATCATTCAGACGGAGTGGTTCGTCACGGCGCTGCAGGCAAAGTGCATGCTACAAAAAGCAGCAGTAAGAAAAGGAAGTGGATGCTTTACCCAGCCTCCTCTTCTCCTGAGCCAGGGTACCAGACGCTTCCTTACAAATTCAGCAAGACTCTCCTCAATGGTCTGCACCACAGCTGGACGACCCTGACGCACGCAGTCCACCGCCAGCCCTCCTGCCACCAAGAAGATGGCCACCACCTTTCCCCATGTGATTCCTGATCAAAAGCATCGGCATCATTAAGCTTCATCCATGTCCCGTCTTTAATTTGAAAAAGATATAAAACGACAAAACTTCATTTGTATGATCAGTGGAACTCACAATGCACAGAAGAATTAAAAACGAAGATCTGAACAGTTTATTAAGGGTTAAATCCTTTCCCTAAGATTTTTAAAGATTCAGGCTGAATCATGAAGAAGGATAAACACTGTCCTGTCTGTGTATAATTAGCATGTTCTCCCTTTGTTCCTGTGTGGGTTTCTCTTGGAGCTGTAGTTTATTCTTACGCTTCAAAAACATGCTAACAGGTGAAGGTGTGAAAGACTGCCTGCTTTATGGACAATGTTCCACTGCCCTTAACTTACAGTGCTGGGATAGGCTGCTACAGGTCCGGCACATGATGCAGATGTATAATGACAGGACGATCGCACTTCATTCATTCAGTACGGGACTCGAACCTTTAAACTAAAGTTCCTTCATCATTCTGAATCAGAGACACTCACCCAGAGAGAGAATCTCTGAAGCCACGGCCAGGAAGGCGTCCGACACCACCACGTCCACCAACACCGAGATACCCAGCTGCCTGGAGATGTTCCGGTACACGTGTGGTCGCAGGTTCTCCAGTTCATCAGCTGAACACATCAGCAACAAGTGAGGAGTGAGGTCAGCCCCCCCCCCTCCTCCCCCATTTATCACAGAACCAAGTTCAGTTCCAGCTGTTTCATCTGCAGGACTGTTGTACAGATGTTTAAGGGTTCTGATTACTCTGGAACTCTGCAGTTTGGTAATGAAGTGAAGCATATAGATCACCCACAGGGGAATCAATATTAGAGCGTTGGGCTATCAATCTGAAGATGGGGGGGGGGGTTCAAATCCCAGGTCCACTGAAGTTCCCAATGTGGGTTCTTGAGCAAGACCCTTAACCCTCATTGCTCCAGGGATGTTGTGATTAACCCTGTGCTCACCTTGTAAGTCGCTTTGGATAAAAGCGTCCAATAAATGCCCAAATGTAAATGGAATATGATTCATTCTGTAAGAACTGAATCAAATCGCATCAACACGTAGAGGAATCGACTCTAAACGACTCACATGTTCGAGCCACAAAAACGCTCTTCAAACGCTAAACCGGTGCAGAGCCTCGAGCTGGAACATCTGAACATCCGGAGGGAAAGCCTTTGAGCTCTTACCCAGCTTCAGCAGGACGACGGCGGCGTCTGAGAACGTCGCAGCAGGTCGCAGGAGCTCCACTTCAAAGCAGCTCAGTCCTTCTCTCATGATCCTGGAGAACAGGAACTCTCTCCACAGCATTCTGGACTGGAAGACCAGCTCCGGTTCTGAGGGGGTCTGCAGCTCGAACATCTTCATCAGAGGAACAGGTGTGGAGGTTCGA
This sequence comes from Corydoras sp. C115, assembly GCA_019802505.1. NCBI lineage: Eukaryota > Metazoa > Chordata > Actinopteri > Siluriformes > Callichthyidae > Corydoras > Corydoras sp. C115. The sequence goes on from JAFMOC010000230.1 coordinate 376,588, forward strand.
GGCTGCCTTCAACTCTCACACCTCATCTTCAGACCTGCGGGCTCCTGGACGCGGCGCGTGCGTGCAACATCCGGGAGCTGAACCCAGCGTCTGAGCGCGAGCGTGTGCGTGCAGGTGAGCTGCTCATCAGGTTCAGGTGTGACCTGCAGACTGATGCTCTCTCTCTCTCTCTCTCTCTCTCTCTCTCTCTCACTCCCCCCCCCCCCCCCCGAGGTTTAGAGGATTGAGGTCGCTCGGTGTTGATCACTCCTGATGATGATGATGATGATGATGAAGATGAAGATGATGATGATGTGCTCTCGTGTTTGTTCGTGTTTGTGGTTCATCACTCAGATATCTAAACTCATAATCCTGCTCTTTATAAGGACATCAGGTTCATCAGGAGGCCACATCATGTTCATTCATGGCTCCCTGCGTCTGAGGGATTAGTTCTAAAATTATCTCCCTGTTTATTTTGAGCCTGTCCCATCACAGACACTAATCCTCACTGAATGTGGACTTGCTTCAGCAGCCGGACTTGTGAGGACCTTTCAATGAGCAGTCATTTCCTGTGTGTCTCAGAGTGGATCAGGGACACACTTACATCATCATCGCCATTTAGATAACCCTGTCTTTTTCTAAATGTAAGTCTTCTAACTGGATTAAAGGAATTAAAACACTCTGCAAAGCTTTATACAATGTTTAACTTCTAAAAATCATTTAATAAAACAATACAATTAGTGCTAATGTCACTAAAAACAAACTGTTTAAATAATTATACCATAAGACTATTCAGGTCGCGGTGGGGTTTCCCCAAGACATCCAGGGGAGAACGTCTCAGGGCGTGGGCAGGCAGGACAGGGCGGCTTAGTGGGCACAGCACTTCTCACTCAGACAGCGCTATATGGGGGATTTTTGAGAATTCGACTCCCCATCTGGGTGAAACCGGAGAACCCGGAGGTTCTCCCCGTGTCGGGGTGAACACAGGTTTCCCTAGCGCTGAGAGGGAACATGCTCTCTAAGCCACCTCCCACTGTCACTAAAAAAAAAACTTTAAATAATAATACCATAAGACATCAGTTTGAACTGTTTCTCAACAATTAAACAGGTGTGATTGGCGCCGGTGTCCTAGTGGTTTGTATCTCCTCCCAGCGCTAGAGACGTTCTCCCCTGGATGGGCTATGGGGAACCCCACCACGTGTAATAGAGGTTTCCTCCAGGCGTTTCCTTCCACATCCAAAAACATGGATCAATCAATTGAATTCTCAAAATTGCCCCATATAGAGTGCCCCATATAGAGTATGTGAGTGAGTGTGTGCCCAGCGATGGATTGGCGCCCTGTCCTGGGTCTATCTGCCCAGCGCCCGAAACGTTCTCCCCTGGATGGGCATGGGGAACCCCCCCGCGACCCTAATAGAGGATAAAGCGGGAGATAATGAATGAATGAATGAATGAATAAACAGGTGTGTGTACCGTAATGACTTATAATTCAGAATTAGTTATACATTTAAAAGAGTGAAATAGAATTCTTTATTCTTGTTTAAGATGAGACGGTGAGCAGAACAAAGAACAAAAAGCATCATTCATTCTGAGAACTTCATTAAAATAATAGTAATTAATGAACCCAAATTAAACCACCGAGTATAAAATAAGCACGTCTCCAGTTATTATTTCAATATAAATACGTGTTTCATGTGGATAAACATTTTATTATTATTATTATTATTATTATTATTATTATTATTATTATTATTATTATTATTATTATTATTATTATTATTATTATTTAATCTCGATAAAAGATTAAAGAAAAGAGCAGCTGGAACGCTGGACTACAACTCCCAAAATTCCAGCTCTGTTGCGCATGCGCGGTGTCGCGGACCAGCCCGTGTACGCATGCGTTTTTCTTGCCACTGTTGTTTTTTTTTTGTCTTGCTTTGAAGACGGCGGCTCGGTGCTGATTTAATCGATCATTGACCTCGATTATCGGCTCGGCGGTCCTTTATGGGGTCACGCGGCGGCAGGTCGTCCTCATCCCGCCCGCGGTTGGAGCTGTGAGCCCGGAGGCCGAGCGGACGGCGGACCGTGAGCTGCGGGTCCGCTGTTTATCTCCTGAGGGCAGAAGCTCCAGCTCGTCTCTGCTGTTCGGAGGGCTGGGACCGGCCCCGAGGCCACAGCATGGCCCACCTCCGCGCCATCCACAACCAGGTAACCTCCTCCACCTCCACCCGACCCCAACCTCCTCCATCTGCCATACACAGGGCTGTGTCCCAAACCCAGCTCCATCATCACATCATCATCATCCAAGTGTGGACCTGAGCTGCTGTGTGAGGGCGAGGCTGCAGGGGGCGTGATTCTCATCACGGCCTTCAACAGAAACACCACCATCTGTCCTTCACAGGTAGCACCGTGATGTCCCTCCATTGTTTTCAGCAGCCCGCCCTGATAAAAGGGGTAATGGGTGCTGGGGCTATGGAGCAGGAGGTGGTGGCTCCATCACCTTCTGTTTCCATGGTAACATATACTGCTGGACCGTGGGATTGACCCTGTCAAGAGTACCTTCTCCAAACATCTGAGAATCCAACTTCAGACCCGTTTGGTGACTTGCTGCACCACGGTGTCCCCTCAAAGGCACTCGCCTGATTGGGTGTGAGAGTCTTACGGTTGTCGAGAAAACTGTGATGTCATAATAAACAGAAGGAATCCTGAACTGGTTCCTGCACACCACACTCACTCACCTCCTCCGTGTGGACCCCAGAACGGTCACACGGGAACGCAGAAGGCCTTCCCTAAACTATTTGCTCAGAGTTAGCAGTGTTCAGTGGTTGAGTGTTGACCGTTGTGACACCGTTGTGGAGCAGGAGGTGGTGGATCCATCACCTTCTGTTTCCATGGTAATATACTGCTGGACCGTGGGATTGACCCTGTCAAGAGTACCTTCTCCAAACATCTGAGAATCCAACTTCAGACCCGTTTGGTGACTTGCTGCACCACGGTGTCCCCTCAAAGGCACTCGCCTGATTGGGTGTGAGAGTCTTACGGTTGTCGAGAAAACTGTGATGTCATAATAAACAGAAGGAATCCTGAACTGGTTCCTGCACACCACACTCACTCACCTCCTCAGTGTGGACCCCAGAACGGTCACACGGGAACGCAGAAGGCCTTCTCTAAACTATTTGCTCAGAGTTAGCAGTGTTCAGTGGTTGAGTGTTGACCGTTGTGACACCGTTGTGGAGCAGGAGGTGGTGGATCCATCACCTTCTGTTTCCATGGTAATATACTGCTGGACCGTGGGGTTGACCCTGTCAAGAGTACCTTCTCCAAACATCTGAGAATCCAACTTCAGACCCGTTTGGTGACTTGCTGCACCACGGTGTCCCCTCAAAGGCACTCGCCTGATTGGGTGTGAGAGTCTTACGGTTGTCGTGGAGAAATCTGTGATGTCATAATAAACAGAAGGAATCCTGAACTGGTTCCTGCACACCACACTCACTCACCTCCTCAGTGTGGACCCCAGAACGGTCACACGGGAACACTGAAGGCCTTCCCTAATCTATTTCCTCAGAGTTAGCAGTGTTCAGTTGTTGAGTGTTGACCGTTGTGACCCCCCCCCCCCCCCGTGCTGGTTTACAGAACGCGCGGCTCGACCCCGAGGAGTACTTCACCAAGCAGGAGCGCATCGGTAAGGGCTCGTTCGGAGAAGTCTACAAAGGCATCAACAATCGCACCAAAGAGGTGGTGGCCATCAAGATCATCGACCTGGAGGAGGCGGAGGACGAAATCGAGGACATACAGCAGGAGATCACCGTGCTGAGTCAGTGCGACAGCCCCTTCGTTACCAAGTACTACGGCTCCTACCTGAAGGTTCTCAATTCCGTTCTGGTTTAAAATACAGAGAAACGTTCTGTGTGCTTGATCTGAACCTGACCTGGTCAGGGCGAGGACATGTAACGAAGCCTGTTCCTCCACAGGGAACTAAACTCTGGATCATCATGGAGTATTTAGGAGGAGGTTCTGCTTTAGACCTTGTGAGTTTGATCTGATGTCCCAGAAGCTGAAGCGGTTTTGATGTTGAGACGTGTTCAGTGACCGAGTTCATTTTGTTCTGCAGCTTCGTCCTGGTCCTTTAGAAGAAACCTACATCGCTACTATACTGCGGGAAATACTCAAAGGCCTGGAGTACTTACACTCAGAGAGGAAAATACACCGTGATATTAAAGGTGATTCACCACACACACACACTTTTACACACATCTGAAACAAATCCACATAAAGTGATGTATGAGACACCAATAGAATAGAATAGAATAGAATTCAACTTTATTGTCATTGCTCATTATAAACAACGAAATGCAGTTTGCATCCTTCCAGAAGTGCTTTAGAAGATATATAAATATATACATTACAAAGTGGGAAAGTAGAATATACAAATATGAATGTACAGATTATAAATATGAAATATACAGCTATGAACATGTACAGACTATGAACATATATATATATATATATATATATATATATATATATATATATATATATATATGAATATGAATATATATATATATATATATATATATATATATATATATATATATATGTGTGTGTGTGTGTGTGTATGTGTATATATATATATATATATATATATATATATATATATATATATATATATATATATATATAAATAATACACTGAGTGGTATAAACAATAAAAATAACTAAATAATGTGGATGTTGTATGCTGTTAACTGTGTGAACTGACACACTGATCATTAATAACTGCAGGAGGTAAATTAATCACCATGATTATGGACAACTGGATGCTTTTAACTTTGCGGAAACAGTTTGGGGAAGGCCCTTTTTGTTCCAGCATGACTGAGGTCAGTTCTAAAGGCCGTTGATCCTGGACCTCAAGCACATCCAACACCTGGATGAACCAGAGATTGTGAACTACGTCCGTGTCTGACCTCATTAATGCACCGCCTGAAAAAACTCCCGCAATCCCCCAGACGGCAGAGGGGCCCTCAGAACTGAGGGACCAACCATCAAAGCTTCAGTAGGGGGGGGGGTCTGTATATACACAACGACACTGTGATTCAGTGTGTGTGTGTGTGTGTGTGTGTGTGTGTGTGTGTGTGTGTGTGTGTGTGTGTTACAGCTGCAAACGTGCTGCTCTCGGAGCAGGGGGATGTAAAGTTGGCAGATTTCGGGGTTGCAGGTCAGCTGACCGACACTCAGATCAAGAGGAACACGTTTGTCGGAACTCCGTTCTGGATGGCACCAGAGGTCATCAAACAATCTGCATATGACTTCAAGGTGGGTCAAAGGTCACGACATGTTCGCCGCAACAAAAATAATAATAATAATAATGTGCTGACCTCATCATCATCATCATCACTGTAATTCACTTTGCCATTTTAATTTCTGATTTAATAATTATAATTAATAGGTTATGATTTTAATTCTTGTTTTAGTTTTTTGCCTGGTTAATAGTTCAGTAGTTCCTGTTGATAGTTCCTGTTGATAGTTCCTGTTGTCTCGTTCAGGCGGATATCTGGTCACTGGGCATCACGGCTATTGAACTGGCTAAAGGTGAGCCACCCAACTCTGACCTCCATCCCATGCGTGTCCTGTTCCTCATCCCTAAGAACCCCCCCCCAACACTGGAGGGATCCTACAGCAAACCCTTTAAAGAGTTTGTGGAGGCGTGTCTGAATAAAGACCCGCGATTCGTTAGTACCCGTCTCATTGGTTCGTTTGGTTACTGCTGTGTTTTTTTTGCTAATGAGCGTGCTGACTGACCGTTTCCTCTGAGACAGAGACCCACCGCCAAAGAGCTGCTCAAGCACAAGTTCATCACACGCTACACCAAGAAGACCTCCTACCTGACTGAACTGATCGACCGCCATCGCCGCTGGAAATCCGAGGGCCACGGAGACGAGTCCAGCTCCGACGACTCGGACATGTACGGACCGCCGCCCTCCACACACTTCATACACACTGCATCCAACAAGGACATCCATCACGCCATACCGCTCCACTCACCTCCTTCTCCTGTCCATCCATCTGGTCATTCATCAGTTCATAAGCTCACAGATCCATCCCTCAGATTTAGGAACTGTGTTTACATTCTGACCTGACAGACAGACAGACAGACAGACAGACAGATCCTGATTCAGTGAGTCACGGTGGTGATGGTGGTGATGGAGGTAATGGTGGTGGAGGTGATGGTGGTGATGGTGGTCATGGAGGTGATGATGGTGGTGGTGATGTTGGTGATGGTGGTCATGGAGGTGATGGCGGTCATGGAGGTGATGGTGGTCATGGTGGTCATGGTGGTCATGGTGGTGATGGTGGTGATTGAGGTGATGGAGGTGATGGAGGCGATGCTGGTGATGGAGGTGATGGTGATGGTGGTGTTGGAGGCGATGGAGGTGATGGTGGTGATGTTGGTCATGGTGGTGATGGAGGTGATGTAAATGTTCTGACTGCTTGTCTCTTCTATGTTGGTTCCTGATGACAGTGAAGGTGACGGCGATGATCGGGACCCGTGTCCCATATGGACGTTCCCCACGGTGCGTCCTAGTTCCATGAACAAACTGCAGAAGGGATTTCCGAACACGGACGCCGAGGTGAGGAGTCCCGTTTGTTAACGGCATGCTGCGGCGTGAGGCGTGAGGCGGGCCTTAACCGCTTCGTGTGTTTGATTGACAGGCAGCAGAGACGGTGAAGAGGCAGCCGCGCTCTCAGTGTCTGTCTGCACTCGTCTCCCCCATATTCAGAGAGGTGAGGCCGCCTTCCCATCAGCCTCAACTGAAAACACCAGCTCAGGATGAAACCGTACTGTGTGTGTGTGTGTGTGTGTGTGTGTGTGTGTGTGCGTGTGCAGTTAAAGGAGAAGCGTCGGGTGAATGGCGGAGGACTCGGTGCTATAGAGGAACTGGAAAACGCCTTTAACCTGGCAGAAGAGTCCTGTCCTGGAATCTCAGACCTGCTGGTGACCCACGTGATGGAGCGAGTGTGTCGGTATGTCCTCCCTCGCTCCGTCCTTCATTTCTTCACTTCACACGTCTTCTCTGTTTACAGTCGCTGCCTCGTTCTCTTCACTCAGGTTTGCTCTCAACGGGAACGGCAACACGTCATCACCACGGTGAAGCATGTACTGACCCCACCCCACCCCCCCGCCCCTCACCCACCCTGACCCCTCCTCACGTTCTGACGGATCTCATACGACCACACGGACCATCGTCTCCTCATCTGCGCTTTTACAGATCTTTTAAATTAGTTCTACTGAGATATTTTTACACTTCCTTTATAGAGTGGAGAGTATTTAAGAGACAGAAACCATGATGTTCAGAGCGCTGTGTTTTTCCTGATCAAAATCCCATCATAAACCTTTATGGAACTGATGCTTCTGCTTCCGCTGTGTTGTTTTATTTTTAACTCTAAAGCTGATTGCTCTGCTTTAATTGTCAGAGGACGCAGGTGTGGACAGCTAAGGAATGAAACATATTTAGGGAATACGTCGCCAACAGGGAAAAGGCTCGTTCATGTGACTCCCTCTTGTGGACAAATCGTTGAGGTGCACATTATAAAGCGGGCAGATACACCCAGGACAGGGCACCAATCCATCGCTGGGCACACACTCACTCACTCACACAGACACACTCTATATGGGGCAATTTTGAGAATTCAATTGACTTGATCCATGTTTTTGGACTGTGGGAGGAAACTGGAGAACCCGGAGGAAACCCACGCAGACACAGGGAGAACATGGAAACTCCACCCAGATTGAGGATTCGAACCGGGAATCCCGAGTGCTGAGAGGAGAACATGCTAAACCACTAAGGCACCGTGCCGCCCACATTTATTATTACTTCTGAATATTTATAGAGCTGTGTGAAGGAAACTCATTCATTATCTCCCGCTTTATCCTCTATTAGGGTCGCGGTGGGGTTCCCCATGCCCATCCAGGGGAGAACGTCTCGGGCGCTGGGCAGATACACCCAGGACAGGGCGCCAATCCATCGCTGGGCACACACTCACTCACACAGACACACTCTATATGGGGCAATTTTGAGAATTCAATTGACTTGATCCATGTTTTTGGACTGTGGGAGGAAACCGGAGAACCCGGAGGAAACCCACGCGGAGAACATGGAAACTCCACCCAGAGGGGATTCGAACAGGGAATCCCTAGTGCTGAGCGGAGAACTTGCTAAACCACTAAGCCACCGTGCCGCCCAGCTTCAAAATTATTTCTAGTATTTGATTTGATTTCCAACACAATGACGTCAGCTCGATTCTTCAGGCGTAATGTGTGTATGATTATGAGTGTAAACGCGTTTTAAAGGTTGTTAAAAACATCTATTAATGTTTATTTAGTATTTAGTTTATTTACATTTAGTAAAGTTTATTAAAATCATACATTAAAATG
>JAFMOC010000230.1:390000-471039 GCA_019802505.1 Corydoras sp. C115
GGACTCACATATAGTTTTCCAGTTGTTAGTGTTTCCAGTTGTTTAATATCTGGACATGTCTGTCCTACACTGTTGTTGCTGCCTGGCTGCTCAAGGAGGACGAGTCCCCCACTGAGTCTCGGTCCTCACAAAGTTTTTTCCTTGAATAACAACATAAAAGGGAGTTTTGTCTTGCCACTGTCGCTTCGGCTCGCTCTTTGGGGGTTTAAAGGCTTTTCATTCTGTAAAGCTGCTTTGTGACGATGTACTGTTGTAAAAAGCGCTATAGACAGAAATAAATAACTTGAACTTGTCTGCGCTGCTCTGACCTCAGGGGTGTACACCTCCCACAGAGTACCATACAACCTGCACCTCAAACACCATGGAGAGGAATTATAAATCATCTCATTAGAGCCGCGAGGAGAACATACCACAACACAGATCCCGATTCATATTGAAGAGATTAAAACATTAAACAACGCGTTAAAGGCGACGAGGTACCTTTAAAATGCGGGTCTGCTCTTTGAACTCCTCGTCCTCGTCTGACTCGGCGTCCGGCAGGTGATAGATCTTAATCCCGTGTTCATCGATCTCATCCAAAATCTACCATCAGAAAGAGCAGACGCTAAAGCCTCAAACATACTGACTCAGGATCAGCATGTGTAATGACTCCCTGCACTCAGAGTGAAAGCAGGGTATTATTATTATTATTATAACAGGAGCGATATGGGAAGCGTTACCCGCCGCTTCAGCCGCTCTCGCTCCTTCAGAGTCAGTGTGTCAGCTTTAGCGATGACGGGGATCACGTTCACTTTGTTGTGAATGGCCTTCATGAACTGAACGTCCAGTGGCTTCAGACTGGGGGGGGAGGGGGGGGGGTTACAGAGAGGAGGTGTTAGCACTGCAGGTCTTCCTTTATGCATAACAGAGTAATGGCTGTTTCACATCGGGCACGGAGGTGGGGTGTGTGTGTGTGTGGGGGGGGGGGTGTTCACTCTCACCCGTGACCGAGCGGTGAGATGAAGTAGAAGCAGCAGTGAACTCGGTTATCCACGATGTGCCGGCGGTTCAGTCCGCTCTCGTCGTGCAGGTAGCGCTCGAACTGATCGTCGATGTAGGCGATGATGGTGTTAAAGCTGAGGAGGAACCACAAACACCAACAACGCTCAGAACACGCACCCGGGTCGTCACACCGTTACCGACGCTTCTATATTAAGTCATCAGGATGCAGAACATAGAGCTTGTGATTCAGACTGCACTTCCTGTCAGAGCAGTGCTTCTCAAATAGTGCGGTGCCTGGGGGGGGGGGGGGGCGCATAACAAGATATCACAGAGCAAGTGTATTAAGTGAACTGAACAAACCCTCAAGAGACAACATGGAGAAATATTTAACAGGAGATGATGGAGAGAGACGAAGATAATGAGAGCAACAAAAGTCAACCGAAAGCTAAATGTCGAAGTGTATGGAGCGCCTGGCTTCACTGTAACTGTAACTTCACTGTAACGAAGGGAGACGAAGAAAAACCGGCGTGTCTGCTGTATCTTTAAATGTTGGCAGCGGACAGCGTGAAGCCAAATAGATGAAGGCGTCTCTTAAAGACATTACACCCCAATCACGCTGATAACCGCTTGAGTTTTTCAATCGTAAACGTGACGCGTATAACCAGCAAACATAACGCTTTGTGAAAGCTACTTCAGAAAAGCAGTGCGCTGCAAAACGGACGCGTTGGAGACATTAGTTCTGACTTCCTCAAAAAAAAAAAAAAAAAAAAAAAAAAAAAACAGCACTAATTGTCGTATTCATTTTTGTTTTGTAGGTCAAAGTGTTAATAATAAATTGTGATCCTGAATGAATGTTGCTGATGAATTAGAATTTATTTTATTTATTGGTTTTATTTAATTTCATTTTTCAGTATCAAACGCCAGTCGGTTCAAAAATGTTTCTGGTTTAAATCAGGATTTCGTTCGTTTCTGTTACAAACTAAAACATTCTGTTCATAAGTCATCTATATTTCTTTCCCTTTTTGTTTTATCCTCTATTAGGGCGGCACGGTGGCTTAGTGGTTTAGCATGTTCGCCCTCAGCGCCATTCCCAGTTCAAATCTCGGGCGTTGGGCAGATAGACCCATGGACTCCCCGTGTCCGTGTGGGTTTCCATCCGGGTTCTCCGGTTTCCACACACAGTCCAAAAACACTCTATCGGGTTAATTTTGTAGCACTCCAATTGCCTTGATCCATATGTTTGTGTTTGAGTGTGGGTGAGAAACCCGGAGTGAAACCCACGCAGACACGGGGAGATGGAAACTCCTGTCCAGATGGGGATTCGAACCGGAATCTGCCCTAGCGCTGAGAGGCGAACGTTCTAACCCACTAGGACACTGTGAACCCCAACCGACCCTAATAGAATAAAATGATTCTGTTCTAAGTTGATCTATATTTCTTTCCTTTTTGTTTTCTTTATTGTTAATAAGGAGACATTGTTATAAAAGAGGTGAACTTGTAACAAATTTATAGACAAATGATACTACAGTGGGCGTGTAAAAATACTTTTTCATCCCATTTTGTCATGTACGGGGGGAAGGGGGCAAAATGTTTTCTTCTTCCTAGGGGGGGGCGCTTAACAGAAAATAATTGAGAATCATTGTGTTAGAGACATGAGCAGAGGACGTGCGGGGGGACGTGCTTCCTGTTTTAACAGCAGCTGCTCCGCGCTTCCTCCACGCTGACGGGACGCGGCCCTCACTTCACACTCAGACTATTTAAAGCGCACTGTATTTATAAGAGGCGACACGGTGGCTTAGTGGTCAGCACGTTCTCCTCTCAGCGCTGGGGATTCCCGGTTCGAATCCCCATCTGGGTGGAGTTTCCATGTTCTCCCCGTGTCCGCGTGGGTTTCCTCCGGGTTCTCCGGTTTCCTCCCACAGTCCAAAAACATGGATCAAGTCGATTGAATTCTCCAAATTGCCCCATATAGAGTGCGTCTGTGTGAGCGAGTGTGTGCCCAGTGATGGATTGGCGCCCTGTCCTGGGTCTATCTGCCCAGCGCCCGAGACCTTCTCCCCTGGATGGGCATGGAGAACCCCACCGCGACCCTAATAGAGGATAAAGCGGGAGAGAATGAATGAATGAATGAATGTATTCATAAGATGGTGGTGAATGTGAAGCGCCTGGTCAGCACTTGGGTATGAACGAACAGTGAGGTCCACAGTGAGAGCGCACCAGTCCTGACTGTTGATGGCGTCTCCGTATCCCGGCGTGTCCACCACGGTGAGGCGCAGCTTCACTCCGCGCTCCTCGATCTCCACGGTGGAGGCCTCAATCTGCACGGTGCGCTCAATCTTCTCTAAACCACACAGGGAAAAATCCAACATCAAAACCCGAAGAGCGTCTGACAGCGGAACACTGCCGGTCCTTTGGTACGGACACCAGAGGCGTGCGGCGTGGACACCACAAACACCAGCAGTGCCAACAACAAATCCCCCCTGTGTGTAGAACATTGACGTTCTAAAAGCACGCTACGGAAGGTTATCCGACCGATTACATTAATTAAAATGTGTTTATGATGACACGCTGACCTGCCGCTCCAGGAATGACTCTCTCGGGGTAAAGGTCAGTGAGGAACAGACTGTTGATCAGAGTCGACTTCCCCAAACCAGATTCACCTGGAATCAGGAACCAGACACCAGCAGTCAACATCACAATCTGTATTCATTTTCACAATAAATGTAACGATTTAATATTTATTTACTAACACACAACCACCTGACCACTCACATCTACACCCCCCCCCCCAACTCACACGTCCACACCCACTCACTCAAATTAACATACACCACTACTTACACCACCTCCCTAACCCCCCCCCCTCCCCCCCATCACAATCTCTTACCCATTTACTCATAACCACTTACTCACTCACAATCTCTTACCCATTTACTCACTCACTCAAATTTTTACCTTTTAACCATTAAAATTTCAAATCTGATTGTTTTCTCAAACTACCCCCCCCCCCCCGTCTCTCTCGAGCAGTCCTCCCTCGTTCCCACAGATTTCTACCCTCTGCCCCGACTCTCTGCCCCGTCTCTTTATCCCAGGATGTTTCTCTTTCTTTTAGCCCCTCCCACATTCCTTCCCTTATACACTGAGATTCTCACAGTCACAGGAGAATTAAATCTCCTCCAATGGTTCTCCATGTCACACGGAACCCTCAGCATAGTTCCTCTTACTGAACAGGGCACACACTGTGGTCTGACTCCATGAGGACTCACCCACAACCATCAGCGTGAACTCAAAGCCCTTCTTCACAGATTTACGATGAACCTGGTTGGGAAGGTTAGCAAAGCCGACATATCCCGGGGTCTCGGGGTTCGTGAACTGCCCCTGTAACAGACACAAACATCAGCGTGATCCCTATCTCAAACATCAGAGTGATCCCTATCTCAAACATCAAAGTGATCCCTATCTCAAAATTCAGAGTGATCCCTATCTCAAACATCAGTGATCCCTTTATCAAACATCAGAGTGATCCCTATCTCAGCGTGATCCCTATCTCAAACATCAGAGTGATCCCTATCTCAGAGTGATCCCTATCTCAAACATCAGAGTGATCCCTATCTCAGAGTGATCCCTATCTCAAAAATCAGAGTGATCCCTATCTCAGAGTGATCCCTATCTCAAACATCAGAGTGATCCCTATCTCAGAGTGATCCCTATCTCAAACATCAGAGTGATCCCTATCTCAGAGTGATCCCTATCTCAAACATCAGAGTGATCCCTATCTCAAACATCAAAGTGATCCCTATCTCAAAATTCAGAGTGATCCCTATCTCAAACATCAGTGATCCCTTTATCAAACATCAGAGCGATCCCTATCTCAAACATCAGAGTGATCCCTATCTCAGAGTGATCCCTATCTCAAACATCAGAGTGATCCCTATCTCAGAGTGATCCCTATCTCAAACATCAGAGTGATCCCTATCTCAGAGTGATCCCTATCTCAAACATCAGAGTGATCCCTATCTCAGCGTGATCCCTATCTCAAACATCAGAGTGATCCCTATCTCAGAGTGATCCCTATCTCAACTCAAACCTATCTCAGAGTGATCCCTATCTCAGAGTGATCCCTATCTCAAACATCAGAGTGATCCCTATCCAATCTCAGAGTGATCCCTATCTCAAACATCAGAGTGATCCCTATCTCAGAGTGATCCCTATCTCAAACATCAGAGTGATCCCTATCTCAGAGTGATCCCTATCTCAAACATCAGAGTGATCCCTATCTCAGAGTGATCCCTATCTCAAACATCAGAGTGATCCCTATCTCAGAGTGATCCCTATCTCAAACATCAGAGTGATCCCTATCTCAGAGTGATCCCTATCTCAAACATCAGAGTGATCCCTATCTCAGAGTGATCCCTATCTCAAACATCAGAGTGATCCCTATCTCAGAGTGATCCCTATCTCAAACATCAGAGTGATCCCTATCTCAGAGTGATCCCTATCTCAAACATCAGAGTGATCCCTATCTCAAACATCAGAGTGATCCCTATCTCAAACATCAGAGTGATGGAGCTTATAAAGATCACACGTCCTCACGCGTGCACAGAAACACGGTCATGATGGAACAGTGCATCCAGAATGTTGGGTTTCTTTAAGTAATCAACCATCAGAATGTTCAGACAGCAGCTCCATCAGACAGTGTGTTACTGATCACATGACCGGATGTTTAAATACTGAGTGGATCATGAAATCCACTGGAACGTCTCAGATCCAGAGGCTTCATTCACACACTGGAACAGGAAGTGGAGAGGATGTGATTGATTACCTTCAGTTTATCAGCCTGAGACATGATGATGATGATGATGACGACGACTGCACCTGTCAAAAATAAAACACACGTTTATATTCAATACACCAACCACAGAACTGCAGCTGCACTTCCCCTCTCACGCACAGGAAGTGAGGTCACATGCAGAGTAACTGTCTGTCCACATCCTGCTTCTCTAATGAACTGATCTGAAAACAGTTCAGTCAGAAGATCCGTCTGAGACGCTCAGCTGAAGTGACAATAACGATTCAAACATGAAGACCTGAAGCTTCACCAAAACATGAAGACCTGAAGCTTCACCAAAACATGAAGACCTGAAGCTTCACCAAAACATGAAGACCTGAAGCTTCCCCAAAACATGAAGACCCGAAGCTTCCCCAAAACATGAAGACCTGAAGCTTCACCAAAACATGAAGACCTGAAGCTTCCCCAAAACATGAAGACCTGAAGCTTCACCAAAACATGAAGACCTGAAGCTTCACCAAAACATACAGACCTGAAGCTTCCCCAAAACATACAGACCTGAAGCTTCCCCAAAACATACAGACCTGAAGCTTCCCCAAAACATGAAGACCTGAAGCTTCCCCAAAACATGAAGACCTGAAGCTTCCCCAAAACATGAAGACCTGAAGCTTCCCCAAAACATGAAGACCCGAAGCTTCCCCAAAACATGAAGACCTGAAGCTTCACCAAAACACGAAGACCTGAAGCTTCCCCAAAACACGAAGACCTGAAGCTTCCCCAAAACATACAGACCTGAAGCTTCCCCAAAACATGAAGACCTGAGGCTTCACCAAAACATGAAGACCTGAAGTTTCACCAAAACATGAAGACCTGAAGTTTCACCAAAACATAAAGACCTGAAGCTTCCCCAAAACATACAGACCTGAAGCTTCCCCAAAACATGAAGACCTGAAGCTTCCCCAAAACATGAAGACCTGAAGCTTCCCCAAAACATGAAGACCTGAAGCTTCCCCAAAACATGAAGACCTGAAGCTTCCCCAAAACATACAGACCTGAAGCTTCACCAAAACATGAAGACCTGAAGCTTCCCCAAAACATGAAGACCTGAAGCTTCACCAAAACATGAAGACCTGAAGCTTCACCAAAACATACAGACCTGAAGCTTCACCAAAACATGAAGACCTGAGGCTTCACCAAAACATGAAGACCTGAGGCTTCACCAAAACATGAAGACCTGAGGCTTCACCAAAACATGAAGACCTGAGGCTTCACCAAAACATGAAGACCTGAAGCTTCCCCAAAACATGAAGACCTGAAGCTTCACCAAAACATGAAGACCTGAAGCTTCACCAAAACATGAAGACCTGAAGCTTCACCAAAACATGAAGACCTGAAGCTTCACCAAAACATGAAGACCTAAAGCTTCACCAAAACATGAAGACCTGAAGCTTCACCAAAACACACAGACCTGAAGCTTCCCCAAAACATGAAGACCTGAAGCTTCACCAAAACATGAAGACCTGAAGCTTCCCCAAAACATGAAGACCTGAAGCTTCACCAAAACATGAAGACCTGAGGCTTCACCAAAACATGAAGACCTGAGGCTTCACCAAAACATGAAGACCTGAGGCTTCACCAAAACATGAAGACCTGAGGCTTCCCCAAAACATGAAGACCTGAAGCTTCCCCAAAACATACAGACCCGAAGCTTCCCCAAAACATGAAGACCCGAAGCTTCCCCAAAACATGAAGACCCGAAGCTTCCCCAAAACATGAAGACCCGAAGCTTCCCCAAAACATGAAGACCCGAAGCTTCCCCAAAACATGAAGACCTGAAGCTTCCCCAAAACATGAAGACCTGAGGCTTCACCAAAACATGAAGACCTGAAGCTTCACCAAAACATGAAGACCTGAAGTTTCACCAAAACATAAAGACCTGAAGCTTCCCCAAAACATACAGACCTGAAGCTTCCCCAAAACATGAAGACCTGAAGCTTCCCCAAAACATGAAGACCTGAAGCTTCCCCAAAACATACAGACCTGAAGCTTCACCAAAACATGAAGACCTGAAGCTTCCCCAAAACATACAGACCTGAAGCTTCACCAAAACATGAAGACCTGAAGCTTCCCCAAAACATGAAGACCTGAAGCTTTCCCAAAACATACAGACCTGAAGCTTCACCAAAACATGAAGACCTGAAGCTTCACCAAAACATGAAGACCTGAGGCTTCACCAAAACATGAAGACCTGAGGCTTCACCAAAACATGAAGACCTGAGGCTTCACCAAAACATGAAGACCTGAAGCTTCCCCAAAACATGAAGACCTGAAGCTTCACCAAAACATGAAGACCTGAGGCTTCACCAAAACATACAGACCTGAGGCTTCACCAAAACATGAAGACCTGAAGCTTCCCCAAAACATGAAGACCTGAAGCTTCACCAAAACATACAGACCTGAAGCTCTCCAATCAGGAGACACGGTTCTAGTGAAATCTCTGACACCCCCCCCCACCCCCCAGCTATATGGCTGTTAGTGAAGGGGGCTGGTGGAGGGGTGTCAGCTGATCCAGATGCAAATCCAGATGCAAATCCAGACATGAGTGATGATTCAGGAGATGACCCCCCCCCCCCCCGGACAGACACGGCGGGCTGTTCTAACAGAGGGAGGGAGGGAGGGAGGGAGTCTCCTTCAATTACAGGACAAGGCCTTCCCCAAACTGTTGTACACACTTTAAAAAGTCGTGACCGAATCAGCAGCATGTCTTGATCCATCAGCACAGTGACGTATGATGATGATGATGATGAAGATGATGAAGATTCTAATTGTTCTGTACAACAGTAAAGTTAAAGAATGTGCGGAATGCAGTGACGTCTACACCGGATGTGAGCGGGTTTCACAAAAAAGCTCTAAATCCTCATTCAGTCATTAAAGCAGGTTTAATGATTAATTAAAATGACATCAATGACTAAAGATTCAATTAAATCTGCTTTAAATAAACATCAAAATATAAATACTGCAAACTGACTTTGGCGCTACAGATCAGGTCTTAAGGAAATCCAGCGACCCACGTTGAAACGATAACCTTTAATTCACTCGGATGTGATTTCTAAACAGCTAATCAATAACAGGGTTCATTAACGAACGTGTAACTGTGATCCGTACACGACGCCCGTTTGAAGCTGAACGATGAAACGAGCCGCGCGTTTTTCCGCCGCGGAGTTCAATGCAGAGAGAGATGGCGGTTAATGGACGCAAAGCGGCTCCGAAAAGCGATAATTAAATCGATTCACCTTTTTAGTTAAATATTTACCTTTTTTCGAAGCGCGGCGTGAAAAAGAGATGAACGGAGCTGCAACCGCACCAAGTCCTCAGCGCGCTGTGCTCCGTCTCCACCTCCGATTGGCTGCATCCTATTCAGACCCGCCCACCGCTCGCTGCAGTATGAGACGTAGACGCCAGAGGGCGACAATGAGGTTCATACGAAAGGAAAGTACTGAAGTGGGACCGCGTGTTCAAAAGTCTGTGGACACGCTGGATTTAAATCCACTAGCGTTTACAGAATCCCCCGAACCGAACCCCCCAGAACCGAACCCGACACGAGGTTCAGACTGAACTGAACGCGAGATTTCGGTGTGTGTAAACATCCTGTTATCACGAGATCCTGAGAGAACGAGCGATCGCGAGAGAATGAGTAGCACGTTCGTGTGTGTGTGTGTGTGTGTGGTGTTCCGTACAGAACCGAACCCACTGCACCCGGCCGCTTAATGACCGGACCGTTTAATCATGAGCACCCGGGTGTGAAACCCTCACATTTAGACCTCGGTGATGCAGCAGATTCGAACCCAGTCTGTTCTGTTTAATGAAGCGGCTGATGTCAAAACCTCAAAGTTAAACCTTAATAAAGGCTTTATTCATTTATCACTTTAATACAAAACCCTGCAGCGTAAAGCCTGGACCAGGTCAGCGTGCAGAACCACAACACATTCATTCATTCATTATCTCCCGCTTTATCCTCTATTAGGGTCGCGGTGGGGTTCCCCATGCCCATCCAGGGGAGAACGTCTCGGGCGCTGGGCAGATACGCCCAGGACAGGGTGCCAATCCATCGCTGGGCACACACTCACACACACAGACACACTCTATATGGGGCAATTTTGAGAATTCAATCGACTTGATCCATGTTTTTGGACTGTGGGAGGAAACCGGAGAACCCGGAGGAAACCCACGCGGACAAGGGGAGAACATGGAAACTCCACCCAGATGGGGATTCGAACCGGGAATCCCTAGCGCTGAGAGGAGAACGTGTTGACCACTAAGCCACCGTGCCTGTATATTATATATGAGTAGTGAATACATTGTACAGTGTGAGTACATTCAAAATGAGAACAGCACAGTCAGTATTTTTTATCGGTTGTTTCTTAAAGAGCGGCACGGTGGCTTAGTGGTTTGGCACGTTCGCCTCTCAGTGCTAGGAATTCCCGGTTCGAATCCCCATCTGGGTGGAGTTTCCATGTTCTCCCCGTGTCTGCGTGGGTTTCCTCCGGGTTCTCCGCTTTCCTCCCACAGTCCAAAAACATGGATCAAGTCAATTGAATTCTCAAAAAATTACCCCATATAGAGTGTGTCTGTGTGAGTGAGTGGCCAGCGATGGATTGGCGCACTGTCCTGGGTCTATCTGCCCAGCGTCCAAGATGTTCTCCACTGGATGGGCATGGGGAACCCCACCGCGATCCTAATAGAGGATAAAGCAGGAGATAATGAATGAATGAATGAATGTTTCTTAAAGATGCAAACTGATCACCTTACGGACAGTCGGGAAGATGGTTCCACCATTTTGCAGTGGCGAACAGAGAGTGAGAACTGGCAGCACGGTGAGGTTGCACCACCAGAACACATTCATCATAAGAGTGAAGTGAACAAGTCGGAGGTAAAGGGGACTCATCATCTGTCCTGATGGTGCATGCTGGGAGACCAGCAAGCAGAAATTACAATGATCAAGCCGGGATAGGATGAGTAGCCTGTTCAGTCAGAGGTCTGATCCTCCTGATGATGTAAAGAAGGAATCTGCAGGAACGGGCCGTTTGAGAATGATCCCTCCTCATGTCCCTCCTCATGTTGTCAGAAGACAGATCTCTCATGGACATATTCAAACTCTTGGAACTCGGACAGTTTGAACCCTGACGCTGTCCGACTGAAACAGACATGGAGTTCTGGACAATGACATCTTCTCTCTAAAACAGCAGTATGTTCTCCCACACAGCACCGGAACCTTCATGTCCCTGCAGGTGACCCATGCTGTGGACACTGATGAAGCCCATGTGATTGGCTGCAGGTTTTGAACTCTCTGAGCTGCTCCCTGTTTCGAACCTGCTGTAATGACTGATCTGTGACCTGGTCTCCATCACACGCAGGTTCTGAGCTCAGCTCACGTGAATGCACTGCACAACCACTTTAATAATTATGTTCAACAAACCGAGAGCCAATCAGCTTCACTGCTCCGCCTCAGATCATTCTGATTGGCTGGGTTTCCAACTGTAAGCTGCTCTTACGATGTAGGAGAGCTGATAAGAAGCGTTCCAGTCTCAGTTCCACTCTTTTGTTATTCTGATGATAAGACTGTGTGCTGGCTTTGCGTCTCATATTTACTTTTCTTTTCAGAGCCGAAGCCATTCGTTTTATTTATCTCTATGGAAACAGAGACGGCTTTCTCGCAACTGCAAACCACTGCACCAGTATCGGTCCGTTCAGGATTTTGATCACAGCTTTACATTTACATTTATCATTCATTTAGCAGATGTTTTTATCCAAAGCGACTTACAAATGAGAACATCACAGTCAGAAGCCATGGAGAAAACCAACTACACTGTAAATTCATCAAACCTGATTGTTTTTTGATGCTGCGCCCCCCCCCCTTTTTTTTCTCTCTACAACAGGTATTTGTTAAAGAGATGCGTCTTAAGTAGTTTCTTAAAACTGCTTAGTGGTTCTGCCTTACAGACAGAGTTGGGAAGATCGTACTACCATCTTGCCGCGGTGAACGCCACGGAGTGAGAATCAGCTCCTCGGTGAGCTTTATTCATTACACTCGTTCAGATCCAAGTTCTGAAGTTAAATCTGATCCCAGATCAGACTGCTGAGCGGACAGATCTGAATTCTTTCTTTTAGAAGCAAAAAAAAAAAAAAAGAAAAAAAAAAGAAAAAGGACGGCACGGTGGCTTAGTGGTCAGCACGTTCGCCTCTCAGCGCTAGGGATTCCCGGTTCGAATCCCCATCTGGGTGGAGTTTCCATGTTCTCCCCGTGTCCGCGTGGGTTTCCTCCGGGTTCTCCGGTTTCCTCCCACAGTCCAAAAACATGGATCAAGTCAATTGAATTCTCAAAATTGCCCCATATAGAGTGTGTCTGTGTGAGTTAGTGAGTGAGTGTGTGCCCAGCGATGGCTTGGCGCCCTGTCCTGGGTCTATCTGCCCAGCGCCCGAGATGTTCTCCCCTGGATGGGCATGGGGAACCCCACCGCGACCCTAATAGAGGATAAAGCGGGAGATAATGAATGAATGAATGAAAATGAAAAAGAAAAGTCCATTTGAGACGTTCACCGATCAAATCATGACGTCAGCCATCAGAACGGTTTCTCCTGCGGTCAATCACAGACCTGAAACACAAGAGTTCTGAAGCACCAATCAGAATGAGCCGACTGCACATGCGCACACGGTCTGGAGATTAAAGCTGAAGGTCCCTCCCTGCTTTCATCCTACATCATTTTTCTCTAAGACTCTCACCTCCACCTCACCAGAGAGACCGAACATGGCCGCGAGCGGGCTGCAGACCGGAGGATTTGTGTTGGGGCTCATCGGCGTGGCCTGCGTCATCGGCGCCACCGTCATGAACAACTGGAGCACCAAGGACCGGCAGGGCGACGTGGTGACCTCGGTGTACACCTATAAAGGACTGTGGCAGGACTGTGAGGTCTCCACATCAGGATTCACCGAGTGCCGGCCGCTTTACGGCCTTCTGGGATACTCAGGTAAGATTCAGCTCATCAGAACGTCACTGGATTAATCTATACTGACTTAATTGAACCAGACTCAGGCAAATCAACTAAACTGAACTAAAGAAAACGTGGACCAAACCTGACCCGACCGATCGCATCACACCAGAGGATTTAAATAAAGAATCTGAACTGGAGATCAAGCTGAAATAAAGAAAATCTGCAATGTTTAATCAGTTTAATCAGACCATAGTTCCGGCACTTTTATGTGAGAGCTGATGAATCACGTTGGTTCTTACAGGAACCATGTGAATGATGAATGTAGAACTAAAGTTTCCAAACATTCAGTCAATAATGTTATCGTTAAAACTAACAGTGAGTCACAAAGCAGCCTGCGTTAGAACCGTCAGCCCCCTCAGACTGCGGCAGGTCACGTGATCAGCCTGAACCTAATCACTCACGCTATTAATTATTATTAACATTTATTACTAACGCTATTCTTCAACCTTAAGTTTCTGAAATGGAAGGTGCTGCTGTGTTCTGATCTCAGGTCAGTTCCAGGCTGTCAGGGCACTGATGCTGGTCGGGGCGATCATGGGCGTGGCTGCCACCGCTATCTCCTTGTTCTCCTTAAGATGTTTGAAAGTTGGAAGCACCGAGGAGTCCACTAAAACCAACATGACGCTGGCAGCGGGAATCATGTTCACTGTCGCAGGTAAACCAATCAGAGCACAGCATCAGATCACCTGAATCAGATCACTTCCATCAGATCACCTGAATCAGAGTCTGAACCAAAGAGGAACTCAGGAACCTTTTACAGGTTCATTCATTCATTCATTATCTCCCGCTTTATCCTCTATTAGGGTCGCGGTGGGGTTCCCCATGCCCATCCAGGGGAGAACGTCTCGGGCGCTGGGCAGATACACCCAGGACAGGGCACCAATCTATCGCTGGGCACACACTCACTCACACAGACACACTCTATATGGGGCAATTTTGAGAATTCAATCGACTTGATCCATGTTTTTGGACTGTGGGAGGAAAGTGGAGAACCCGGAGGAAACCCACGCAGACACGGGGAGAACATGGAAGCTCCACCCAGATGGGGATTCGAACCGGGAATGCCTAGCGCTGAGAGGCGAACGTGCTGACCACTAAGCCACCGTGCCGCCCCTTTTACAGGTTATTCCTTTATATATATACAGATATATCTGAACCCTGTAGTTATATAGATTTTAAGGATTCAACAATAAAATCATTAATGTTGTCTTTATAGTAACAGGTTTTCTGTTCCTCTCGTGCGGCTTCATTAATTCACTTTTACTTTTAATTTGCTTAAATCACTTGTTGACGTGTTGACATCACCAGTCTGGAGCTGGGAGTCTGGTGTTGTTCATGCTCTTGATGTCTTAAAGGAATCTGTGCGATCACTGGAGCCTCCATCTATGCCAATCAGATCATAAGCAGCTTCAGGATGGTCACCTACAACCCGAACTATGGAGGAATGAACCAGATGGAGATGGGACAGATGGGTGGAGGAATGGGAGGAATGGGAATGTCGATGGCCACAACGTGAGTGCTTCTGCAGACGTACGGGTTCCACCACAGGGCGGAGGAGGGCGAGGTCTCGCTGCTGAGTCACGGCGTGCGCTGTGTGTTATCAGGTACACGTTTGGAGCGGCGCTGTTCGTGGCCTGGGTGGGAGGAGGCCTGCTGGTGATAGGAGGAGTTTTAAAGGGTGTGGCCTTCAGAAGCCTGCACGCTGAGACCACGCCGTACGTACCAGCGTCCGCACACCACACTCTTAATAACAATACTAATAATTAATCATATTAGTTTAAAATAAAGCTAATCATTAGAAAACGAGGCGGCACGGCGGCTTAGTGGTCGGCATGTTCGCCTCTCAAGGCTAAGGATTCCCGGTTCGAATCCCCATTTGGGTGGAGTTTCCATGTTCTCCCCGTGTACTCGTGGGTTTCCTCCGGGTTCTCCGGTTTCCCCACAGTCCAAAAACATGGATCAAGTCAATTGAGTTCTCCAAATTGCCCCATATAGAGTGTGTCTGTGTGAGTGAGTGTGTGCCCAGCGATGGATTGGCGCCCTGTCCTGGGTCTATCTGCCCGGCGCCCGAGACGTTCTCCCCTGGATGGGCATGGGGAACCCCACCGTGACCCTAATAGAGGATAAAGCGGGAGATAATGAATGAATGAATTAGAATACGGTATTTATGACAGTGAGTGAACAGTATGTACAGAATTATAAATCTATTTAATTCCAGCAAATAGTCAATAAACTGGGTCAGTATGAGCTCGTGGGTCAATCCTCTAAAGCTACAGGACAGAAGGGGGGTGAATATAAATGCAGGTGAAGGTTTAGGATAGTAATGTAAACATCTGTACATCCCCAACACCATCAGATTGATGTTTCATTCCATCATCAGTGAGGTCCCGGGGTCTCTTCTCCTCCTCAGGTATAAAGCTGTAGCTTACAGAGCTCCAGCTCAGTCCAGATCCGGAGATGAAGGAGAGCGGGGACAGAAGTATGTATGATCCTGAACATGGACCTGCCCCATTAACCCTCTGCTCCTCTCACCCTCATCTTCACTGCCCCCCCCACCCCCCGACCGTCCTCCCTCGGCGTCATCACTCTGTGTGTGTCGTATTGTTCTGTGTGATGAAGGAGGAACTGTTTGTGTATCATCTCTGTACTGTCTGCTCATTTTGTGATAATAAATACAAGTTCTTATCTTACTTATTATAAGAGCCTTTTTACACACACACACACACACACACACACACACACACACACACACACGATCCGTTCAACATGTTTAATCTGAACATTTGTAAATAATATTTATCTTTAATATGATGTATATATATATATAAGTAAATGTAATATAAAGGTAAGAACACAGAACTCAGCAGAACAATAATGAACGAAATGAGGAAGATGAAGATAAAGAAGATCAGAACGATTGGAACCTTAACATGAAACACAGAACCCTAAAATATTCCATCAAATATTCCCAGAAACATTTCCTCCTCCTGTTTCTCCTGAACATCACTCCTGAAAAACAGTGAACATCACTCCTTCATCATCATCATCATCCTTATTATAACATGTTCATTCATTCATGCTACTGCTTCAGGGTCACAGAGGATTGCTGAAGCCTATCCCAGTGTTTCGGGATAAACAAAAAACTGACTTCTGAAAACTGTTTCAGACATGGGAGAACATGCAAACTTTCACATTCAGAATAGCCGACCGTTTCAGCCTGATAGATATTAGCAGCTGTGTCAGCAGGGTCCAATCACAAGATCCCAAAGAACAAAATCCAGTTCATTATGGATGTGAGTGAGTGTGAGTGTGTGTGTGACTGAGTGAGTGTGAGTGTGTGTGTGAGTGTGTGTGAGTGTGTGTGTGTGTGTGTGTGTGTCCGTACCTCTGGAATCCTTCATGTCCTCTGGTTGCTGATTGATTCTTATAGAAGAAGTCAAACGGAGCGGACGGTTCCGTCCGGTTTACGGATGTCTCAGGCTCCGCCCCCTGTCAGTTCAGATCAATAACACTGAAGCAGGTGTGTTTTCCACTCAGCAGTGTGTAAGTGTGTGAGAGTGTGTGACGGTGGATGAACTCACGGTGCAGGGCGCCGGAGCTGAACACACAGATCTGAAAATAACAAGCGTTCATGAATAAGAGAAGAACCGGAACCATAGAGCATCATGATGATATATAAGAAGCAGAACACACCCCCTCGGACTCGGTCCTGACGGAACATCTACAGAGGGCAGAGCTGAATTCCCTCCATCTGTACACAGAAACCCATTTACAACCATATAACGACTGAATACATAACCTCCACCTTCTGCATGTGTCCATTACAATCAGAGGCGGGCTGAATGAGTCCACCTTCTGATTCTTTGCTGTACCTGTTGGTGGGCCTCGCTCACTCTCCTGGTTCCTGTCGTACCACTTCTCACAGGCATTAAACATGACATGATCATCCTCGAGGTCCCAATCGTCCACTGTCAGGTCAAAGGTCACATTCAGGTGAGAAGGTGAGCTGCTGACGGATGCTCTGCTCTGATTGGCTGGGAGCTGTGTTATGGTGGCTTTTTTTTCCATTAAAACATCGGCACCTGTAAAAATGAAAGAATGCATTTCATTCTTTCAGTATCTCCCGCTTTATCCTCTATTAGGGTCGCGGTGGGGTTCCCCATGCCCATCCAGGGGAGAACGTCTTGGGCGCTGGGCAGATACACCCAGGACAGGGCGCCAATCCATCGCTGGGCACACACTCACCCACACAGACACACTCTATATGGGGCAATTTTTTTGAGAATTCAATCGACTTGATCCACGTTTTTGGACTGTGGGAGGAAACCGGAGAACCCGGAGAAAATCCACGCGGACACGGGGAGAACATGGAAACTCCACCCAGATGGGGATTCGAACTGGGAATCCCTAGCGCTGAGAGGCGAACGTGCTGACCACTAAGCCACCGTGCCGCCAAAGAATGCATTTAATTTAGTGATTTATTAATATTATAAAATGCCAAAGAATCAAGTTCATTTACCTGAATCACACTGATTCGATCGACACAGAACTGAATTAAGAAACAATTCTGAATTAAAATATAAAGAGCTAAATCTCACGAGCATTTAACGAAGTTATCTGGACGATCTGCAGCATCACAGAGCGGAACCCGGGGCATCGAGCTCATTAGACTAATTACTTTTCTTTTTTTGACTCAGAGAGAAGCTCAGGCCCATTTCAGAGAACACGTGACCCAACATTGTAACCAAAATATAAAGTTAATCAAATTAAAACTGGACAGAACAGAAGAAGGTTCTGAACAGAACAGAACAGAACCTCATCACTGTGAGATGCATACGGAACACTTACCATCAGAACATTGATCCGAACTCAGCTGCATCTGAGACTCAGTCTGTTGGAATGCGCCTGCAGAGAGGTTCTGATGGTTCTCCAATCTACAGAAGAAAGGAGCAGCACCAACACAAACCTCAAGAACGTTACAGACAGCGTTCTGAAAATATCACAGAAGCATTTATAATGGAGGTGTGTGTGGTGTGTATGGACATGTGCAGTTTGGCATGCAACCACCTGACTGACCCACATAGAACCCTGACCTCAACCCCACCAAACATCTTTGGGACGAACAAGAACTCAGATCATGAGTCAGACGCTTTCATCCAAACTCACAGAGGTTCCTTTGAATGAGCCGTCAGTTTAATGAGGGTGAGTCTGTGACCTCGTTTTGTGTGAAGCCGCTCTGGGACGTGTGGGGCAGTGTTGTAACCGAGCATTATAATCAGAATGAGGTTGAACCTGGACGCTGCGTCCTGCGCTCTGTAGGAGAAACGCTGGATCTCAAACTTCTCCACCTCAGAGTCCATCCTCATCTGAAGCACACATTCAGAAACAGGCCATCATTTATTACTGCAGAAGATTTACAAATCAGAACCTGACCTCAATGTGGTGGAACCAGCAGCTGATATCCCCCCCCCCCCCAATAAAAGTACATGTTTACCTTTAAACGCTTCACAGGCGTCACCATGAGTCTCTCATTCCTCGTCTTCAGGTCTTTAAGAAATGACGAGAAGGTGGAGTCAGACTTGGCGGTCCTCTTCAGCATCACCTGAACTCCAAACTTACCTGAAGCACACGGTTCTGTTCATTATAGATCCTGATCGGGGAATTCTAACAGGAACGGTTCCTGATACTCACAACACTCGTGTCCACAGAGATCTTTATTTTTGCACAGATGGTTACACTCTCGTTTTTGAGGATCTGCAGGAGAAACACACACACACACACACACACACACACTCG
Organism: Corydoras sp. C115; assembly: GCA_019802505.1. Classification (NCBI taxonomy): domain Eukaryota; kingdom Metazoa; phylum Chordata; class Actinopteri; order Siluriformes; family Callichthyidae; genus Corydoras; species Corydoras sp. C115. The sequence continues at coordinate 408,616 of JAFMOC010000230.1, forward strand.
CAGTATGAGACTGACACACTGAGACCATAGAAAGTTCACAAAAGCATCGGTTACGTTCCATTTTCAAGACGAGGTTCCAATAATTGCTGCATCGGTGTGCAGTGTCCTTAAAATCCTTAGTTTTTATTCGTTTTTTTACTCTTTGATGTTTATTTTAATGTTAGAGATTAAAGTCTTTTGAGTCTGAAGTAAATGTCCCCTCCTCATCTTCATCAGGAGAACCCGTCAGCTTACGGGAGCTCGTACCGCGAGTCCGCTGCACAGGGGTCCTGCAGGAGGCGGTGTGGGAGTCGCAGTTTCTCGGTGATGCTTCTGAAACATTATGGAGATAACACACTGAGCTTTGATCTCCAAAACGTTCAGTCCTCAATGTCTTCACCCCTGAGAAGAAAAGACTGAATTTCTGCTGAATATCCAGTCCCACTGTACCACACACACACACACACACACACACTCACAATGTATAGCACTTTAAGAAAAATTTAAAAATAATAAAGCTTACAGATAATAAACTGTTTAATGCATAATTAATGATGTAAACATGTACAGAACTGCACACTGAATGAATATTAACACGATAGAAATTGTCTTTTCTTTAAATAAGGATATATTTGGATTTACAAGGACATAGTCCTAATAACAATACATTTATTTTAGTACATTATGTAATTAGAATGTTTTTTTCGTAATACAGGATTGTAATTTGGTTAATTACGATGACTCTTGATAATATAAACGTGATCAATGAGAGTGTGAAACATGGGGGTGATATTGGCGTTTCCATCAGTTCTGCTGGACGTCATAGTTTTTATTTTATAATGTTGGGTTCACCGTAATCATTCATTCATTCATCATCTCCCGCTTTATCCTCTATTAGGGTCGCGGTGGGGTTCCCCATGCTCATCCAGGGGAGAACGTCTCGGGCGCTGGGTAGATAGACCCAGGACAGGGCGCCAATCCATCGCTGGGCACACACTCACTCACTCACACACACACACTCTATATGGGGCAATTTGGAGAATTCAATTGACTTGATCCATGTTTTTGGACTGTGGGAGAAAACCGGAGAACCCGGAGGAAACCCACGCAGACACGGGGAGAACATGGAAACTCCACTCAGATGGGGATTCGAACCGGGAATCCCTAGCGCTGAGAGGCGAACGTGCTAAACCACTAAGCCACCGTGCCGCCCTCACCGTAATCAGAGCTGATTAAATGGATGCTGAGTTCATCTCCAGCTGGTCTCTTTAGAAACTCCATTTTCCTGGACCAGCTCCCAGACTTCAGCAGGACCACGTCACTGTTCAGAGTTCAGATACAGCAGCACAGTCATGGGTCAGGAAAGAACTATCAGACTATTAAACAGGAACTGAAGAACTCCAAGCATACGGGATCTTCTGCTGGAAGAGCACGGTGTTGTCAGAATCCCCGATTAAGAGCGTGACGTAGTGGTGATCAGACGCCGTCCTTTTGACCAGCAGCTCCTCAAAGTTTTTCAGTTTTACGGCAACAATGACCTCTGCAGTCGACACGTTAAATCTGGGAAGCTAAAAATAAAAGGTGTGCGTATAACATCAGTCATCTGTCAGCTTCAGGTCCAGCATCCAAAATCCAAATCAGAAAAATCTGTCCCTCTGACTGTGGCAGGGTTGTTGGTTTAATAATGCTGCTGTGACCCTGGAACTGACATGGAGCTTACTGTAACTTCAATAATCATTCTGTAGAACTGTGGTCACTGCTGAGGGAGGTGGGCTACAACGGCACATCAGGTCAAACAGACATGTTCATTTATATTTAAAATGAAACTTTATTCTGCAGAGTTTGTTATTCTGTTTGTCTTCAGGGTGACAGAACAAAACCTGAACCACGTTAACCGGTTCGTTTTAAATAGCGTTGTAATCATGATATCTTTATTTTGTTCCTAATTAATGTCAGACATCCTTTTGTTATTCGCAATTAGGGGTGAGCTGCAATATTCGCTGATTCAACGATTCGATTCGGAGAACCGTAGTCGACTATGAACCTCATAGTCGAATGTACCATTTTGAGCACATGGGGGCGCTCATGGCTGCTGCTAAGCATTAGTTTTTAAATGAAATGTCTTTGTTTTCGTTATATATATATAGCCTTTTGTCAAATAAAATCATCCTAATCAAGTGTTTTAGGTTTTTCCTTTGAAGTGGAAAAAATACAGAACGGGGATCCCATTTACAGTGCTCTAGAAAAACAATATAAAAAAAAAATCTTTTTTAAAAACCACGCTTATAGCGCCATTATAGGGAAAATCTGACGAATCAGATTCGACTATGAAAATCCTTAGTTGAAGACGCCACTATTAGCAATTGTTAATAAGTTTATTTTATAATTCTTACCTCGTTCACGTCAGCTAACATCCTGAGGTCTTAAATGAAATGACATGGTTTTAACCCTCGGTACCTGAGCGGATGAGCATCATCACCTGTTCCAGTCTGACCTCGTATTTGGGGAGTCTGCTGACGGCCTCTTTGATCTGGTTTCCGAATGGAGGGTGTCGATTTAGGATCTGATAAAACAGAGATGAGCGTGTGACGGAGGACCCTGGCCCGACTGTACGGGTGTGTGTCGTTAAGTCTGTACCAGCTCCAGCTCTCGGGGGTTGGTTTCTTCGATCCTGCCGAATGAGGTGAGTCCAGCGTTGACCATCGCATTAGCGAGAGACAACCCTGAGAAAGAACCCGGTGAACGCAAGCATCACTAACCCGACCCCTGTCAACATTATTTTAAGGTTGAAATGTTTAATCAGCTCATCTGAATCGTGGTACCAATTCGGTCCAGCTGTTTGGAGATGTAGGGTGAATCCTCCCACAGTTTTGCTCTGAAACACTTGGCTAATATCAGAGCATTAAGCTGAGCAGAGAAGTTCGTCTTGGACTGTTGAAGGAGAAACTCCACCAGACCTGAAGCACCCCACACACACACACACACACACACACACACACACACACAGGCAGTTGAACCGTGACACGCTGATCAAAGCCTTTACAGTATTCCTCTTTAAAGCCAGTTACATTTGCACAGTCTGATTCCACTCCTGAATATCCTCCCTGTGTCCTGAGTCAGTCCAAACTCCTGAATTGGGATGCAGCCGAGCTGAGCCTGAATCAAACTGCAGTCACAAGTGCAGACAACACACACTCACCATCTCCACACAGACAGTACGTTCTAACACGAGACAGGATCAGGGGATCATACCAGTTCACTTTCATGTCATTGCTTTTAATCTTTCCTTCCATCGGATACCTACACTCAGAGACACACACACACGCACACACACACACACACACACACACACACTTATTATTGTAGTTGTGGTGGTGGAGGAGGTGGTGGAAGGGGTTCTTTTTTTTTTTTTTTTTTTGGTTATTTAGCCGACACTTTTATCCAAAGTGACTTACAAGGTGAGAACAGGGTTCATCACAACATCCCTGGAGCAATGAAGGTTAAGGGTCTTGCCCAAGGACCCACATTGGTAACTTCAGTGGACCTGGGATTTGAACCCCAACCTTCAGATTGATAACCCAACACCCTGACCACTGAGCTACCACACCCTGGTCAGGTCACCCAAGGGTCAGCCACTATGAGAGCCTGCGGCCGCACTGAGGACCGGAACTACGTTAGCGAGATCTGACGAGTTCAAACCCCTCACAGCAGAACAGCACACAATGACACACCGGAAAGGAGAACACGCGGAACATTCATTCATTATCTCCCGCTTTATCCTCTATTAGGGTCGCGGTGGGGTTCCCCATGCCCATCCAGGGGAGAACGTTTCAGGCGCTGGGCAGATAGACCCAGGACAGGGCACCAATCCATCGCTGGGCACACACTCACTCACACAGACACACTCTATATGGGGCAATTTTGAGAATTCAATTGACTTGATCCATGTTTTTGGACTGCGGGAGGAAAGCGGAGAACCCGGAGGAAACCCACGCGGACACGGGGAGCGCTGAGAGGTGAACGTGCTAACCACTAAGCCACCGTGCCGCCCTCACGCGGAACATCTGATAACGAGCATGCAGAAAGAGCAGCAGCAGACATTACAAACCAAATACAGAGTTGTGTGAGTTTAACATGTTCTCCTGACCTGATGGTCACCCTGTTCTTGTCCTTGTTCAGGGCGTTCAGGGTTCTTTTCTCTGTGACCCTCAGCTGAACGTCACTGAACTCCTTCACCTTTGAGATCATTTCAATCTGCACTCAGACAGATTAGAGAACAGGTTTGTACGAGGTGGAACCGGGGGAACAGAGGTGACCGTCTGATCTCACTCACCAGCTCGGACAGCGTTTCGGTTCCCGACACCTTATTGAACTGCTTCATGGTGTTAAATGCGATGCAGTATCGCGCCATGAGCCTCCCGCTGTCTGTCCACAGGGAGAGTGAACTCAGAGTTACACACACTCACGGTTTATTAATAAACTCAGCGGCGCCCCCTCACCTGTAGACTTGATGTTTACATCCTCATCCATTTCGATCAGATGGGCTGAAGCCAGAGAGTTTAAATTTCTCAAACAGAGTTCTGCAGAAGGAGAAGAATTTACACTCAGTATGCAGATGAAGGTTCTCTCACAGAGGATCTGCAGAACCCTCACATGTACAAAGCAGAATCAGGTGACCGATCTCAACTGGGACAGTGTGAATAAGAGAGAACCATATCGCAGCATACCTTGAAGTTTGGTTTCAATCCCGTCCTTATCAAGGTCAGGGGAGAACCCTGAAAAAAGAACCATGACTTAGTACCCGAAAGAAAAGATCATTATCATTATAAGATATTATTATAATCATTTATCACTGTTCAGTTGGAGAACACAGATAGAATCAAAACTAAAGAACCCGGTTGAACATAAGGGAGAGAGCTTTCAGTTCTGTATGGGTTCTGTGTGACAGGACGTCCAGCTCAGAGGGCTGGACTGAGCATCCAACGTGTTTAACGTTTTCTCCTGTTTTACTCAAGACACATGAATTCTACACAACCTGAACTAAAATACACAACAATGGAAATAGAACGAAAAACTAAAGGAGCAGAACGACCTACCATAGTGTCGGGGGTTCTTTAAAGCCCGAATGTAGAGGAACGTGGAACGGATCCAATCCAAAGCCATGTTGACATCCGAAATGGTGTGAAGAGCAATCTCTGCATTCAGATGCTCCACCAAGTTGGTGTGTAAGCTGAAGGCAGAAGTGTGTGAGTGTACAGAGGTCATTAAAGGGCGTCGGGGCGAATAAACCTCGCCCTGCGTATATCTGTTATCGAGGTGTGGTGGTTTTCAGAAACCCTGATCTGTCTTTAACCTGCCATGTTCATCTTCATTTATATTTAAACAACTGAATCCCAGCCCCGCCTCCGGAGGAACTGTTTGAGGAACCAAAGTTAATGTGGTGTAAGATGAGTCAGTAGTCCACTGTACCTGCTCTCTATGAGCTCTGAGCCGTTTAAAAAGTGCAGGTACTTTTCCCGGGTATGAGATCGAGTCATGATCACCGCAGTGGCCGAGGAGTCGAACTGAGCGAGAGGACAAGCAGCAAAGAAAAGACACAGAGACGTCCATCATTCAGAACACAACGGTCTACATACGGTCCACACTGCAGCTGCTTGACCTACAAGACGACTTTGCTACAGTACCAGGTCCACATGTCCACTGATGTCCACTGAGGTTACTAAGCAAGGTCCTTAACCCTGAGTTCTGACCCCATCAATCAGATTTGACTTTGTTTTGGACAAAGACCGGTTTACTTTACTGTTTTCATGATGCACTCATCGTTTTTAATCTACACATTGTTCTTATAGCACTTGTTATTCCCCTTTTCTCACCCCGCTGTTCATAAACCCTCTCAGCCTGCCTCCCTGTGTTAACACCACGTCCAGACCCTCAATCTGCCACCGGTTCACTACCCCCCCCCCCATTAGAAATTAAGAAGTTTCATTAATTTGCTCTGAGTTTTCATTTTGTTCTTCAGTACATTATTGTATTTGTAGTTATATGTGTCATGACACCTGGTTAAGGTCTTTTTTGTTAAACAAAAAAGCTTTTTGTTAAACATCTGCTTTTCTTTCTGACAGATGTTTCCTATGGTACCTGTGGTCTGCCTGCCCGACCAATCATCTGCAGCAGGTCAGCTTCACTGTACTCCTCACAAACTCCGCCCACATAGTGCAGCGTGGATTTAACAACCACCAGGTGAGCGGGCAGGTTCACACCCATCGCCAGTGTGCTGGTGGTAACTATGGAAACGGCACAACAGTGTGAGTCGTGTTTTCAAACCTGACATGATGAAGATTGAGGATGAGGGAATAATATTGTGGAACCATATTTCCATTAACGATCAGAAACATTAAAGATCATAACATTGCTCATGCGTTATTAATGGGGGAGCACTCACAGAGGACGGGCAGGTCGCCAGCTGTAAACGCGTCTTCAACCAGCTTTCTGTCAGACACGCCCACTCCAGCATGATGATACCCCACACCACACAACAGCAGCTCTGAACAACAGATCAGCACACAATCAGCCAATCAGACATCAGATACAGCTCCTCCAAAACGTCTGAGTCAATACAAAGGACAGGCCGGCTCATCGTTAAAAAGATGAATTTAATTACAGATTTCAGCAGCAGAGTTCCATCAAGTAAATCTTATTAAATCCAAAAGGAACACAGAGTGTTTAAAGATGCCACGCCTTTAAAGAATTAATCCAAACAGATCTTTTTTGGACTGTTTAGTCAGGTGTTAAATTTAAAGTTTAGATAAAGCATTACATTTACATTTACATTTACATTTAGCAGACGCTTTTATCCAAAGCGACTTACAAATGAGAACACCACAAGTCAGAAGTTATGGAGAAAACCAACTATACTGTAAAAACCTGAGTGTTATTCGATGCTGCGGCCCCTCCCCCCTTTTTTTTTCTCTACAACAGGTATTTGTTAAAGAGATGCGTCATCAGTAGTTTCTTAAAACTGTTTAGTGATTCTGCCTTACGGATAGAGTTGGGAAGAACGTTCCACCATTTTGCAGTGGTGAACGCCACGGAGTGAGAATCAGCTCCTCGGTGAGGTGGAACCACCGGGGGGCGATCATCACTGGAGCGAAGTGAACGAGTCGGAGTGTGTTTTGAAAAGATAGAGTGAAGGTCGGAGGGGGACGATCCAGAAATGGTTCTGTAGGCCAGAGTCAGTGACTTGTACTGAATGCAGCAGATACAGGAACCAATGGAGGGAAGTGAGTGATGGAGGGACATGAGTGATGGAGGGACATGCGTGATGGAGGGACATGCGTGATGGAGGGACATGCGTGATGGAGGGACATGAGTGATGGAGGGACATGAGTTCTTGCGGGTTGTACACGAGTTGGGCTGCAGAGTTTTAAAATTAGTTGAAGAGGTCTGATTGTGGAAGCTGGGATACCGGCAAGTAGCGCATTACAATAATCAAGCCGGGATAGGACGCGGGCTTGAACGAGCAGTTGGGTCGCATGTTCAGTCAAAAAGGGTCTGATCTTTACATTACAGTAGATTATCACTGTGAAATAAATCAATGTAAGTATAAATAATCAAACAGGAGGAGAACAAACCTCTGAGTCTGCTTTCCACGATGGAGCTGGCATACAGCATCAGCCTATCAGATGGTCAGTTATGGAGACGGTCAGTTACATCACAGTTACATCACGGTTACATCACAGTCACATCACAGTTACTATTCTCCTCATGAGAACGACGGAGGGAACGGACCCCACCTCTGTCTGTGATCTGGGCTCATGATGAATCTGGCGTCCTTGGCCAGCACGGCTGCAGACTGCTGAGCTCCTTTCCTCGTGGAACAGAACTTTAAACATCACAGCTCATTTAAACTTTCATTCATTCATTCATTCATTATCTTCCGCTTTATCCTCTATTAGGGTCGCGGTGGGGTTCCCCATGCCCATCCAGGGGAGAACGTCTCGGGCGCTGGGCAGATAGACCCAGGACAGGGCGCCAATCCATCGCTGGGCACACACTCACTCTCACACACACACTCTATATGGGGCAATTTTGAGAATTCAATTGACTCGATCCATGTTTTTGGACTGTGGGAGGAAACCGGAGAACCCGGAGGAAACCCACGCGGACACGGGGAGAACATGGAAACTCCACCCAGATGGGGATTCGAACCGGGAATCCCTAGCGCTGAGAGGCGAACGTGCTAAACCACTAAGCCACCGTGCCGCCTCATTTAAACTTTGATTTAGTAAATAATTATAGTATATAACTGTATATCACACTAAGTGATGACGCCTCTTGGAGGTATGATATGAAAGTACGCTTCAACAGTCTAATTTAAAGATCCCTGTTCAGGAGTGGGACGGCACGGTGGCCTAGTGGTTTGGCATGTTCTCCTCTCAGCGCTGGGGATTCCCGGGTTCGAATCCCAATCTGGGGGGAGTTTCCATGTCCTCCCCGTGTCCGTGTGGGTTTCCTCCGGGTTCTCCGGTTTCCTCCCAGAGTCCAAAAACATGGATCAAGGTCAATTGAATTCTCCAAATTGCCCCCCATAGAGTGTGTGTGTGTGAGTGAGTGTGTGCCCAGTGATAGATTGGCGCCCTGTCATGGGTGTATCTGCCCAGCGCCCAAAACATTCCCCCCCCCCCCCCCCCGTGACCCAAGTAGTGGATAAAGCGGAAGATGATGGATGGATGGATGTTCAGGAGTGCAAATGATTACAGTGTAGGTTTGCAAAAACATAGAGAGTAACAAAGAATGACTAAGGTTCCCTCACCACCAGGGTCGGCTTCTTCTCAGAGTAGGTCTGAATGATGCTGGCCATTTTGTAGTTGAGTGAGAGATCAAATTTAAACTCGTTGTGATTTTTTGCACAGGGGAATCCCAGCACCACCTTCCTCAGCTTCACTGGCCTGTGGCTCTCATCCATCTCCAAACAAGCTGCTGCACCCACCTCATCTGACAGCCACTCCGCTATCTGCAGCGTATCAACAATCGCCGATTAATCCTCCAACAGGACTAACAGAGCACTCCGCACTCCGTCAGGAGGTGCAGAGGAGGTGCATTACTTTATGACGTGTTAGTGTACAGTAAGTGTGGTCTCTGTGTAGTCTTAACAAGCTCACGTCTTGAATATTGGGGATGGTGGCTGAGACAGCTACAAATCTCATGTAGGTCTTTGATCCTGGGTTTTCAGCCATGCGGTAGGCGTGTATGGCCTTCATTCTGCTCACCACCACCTCCAGGGTGGCTCCCCGTGTCACGTCTTTCACCACGTGTACCTGCGATGCAGTGTGGAATGATCAGCTCTGCGGCTCAGCTCAGTGGTACAGTCACCAATACAAACCTCATCGACGAGGAAGAGCCGGACCGACTGCAGCAGGACGTTATCTCTCCACTTCCGAGTCATGCTGTCCCATTTTTCCTAAAAAGATTGGACTAATGTAACAGAGATTGAACCCCTCATCTGCTGGTCAGTGGCTCAACACCCTGACTCACCCCCGAGATAGCACGAGTAAGCTCTACACTCACCGGGGTGGTCATGATGAGATGAGCATCTTTGATTTCAAAGAATTCATCGATCTCAGTGTCTCCCGTCAGCTCCTTACAGTTCAGTCCGAGGATCCCAAACTTCTGATTCCAGTTCTCATAGCGTTGACTGCAAAGAGCCTTAATGGGTGCCACTGAGACGGAACCGAGAACATCAGCAGTTACTACACAACAGAATGTTCTGGATAAAGTGAGAAAAGCTTCACTAATCTATTATTCATTCATTCATTCATTATCTCCCGCTTTATCCTCTATTAGGGTCGCGGTGGGGTTCCCCAGGCCCATCCAGGGGAGAATGTCTCAGGCACTGGGCAGATAGACCCAGGACAGGGAGCCAATCCATCGCTGTAATCTATTATTAAATGCTTTAAAGTGATAGAGAAGACATGAAACAATGACAGGATTATAAACTATTAAATGCCACAGCAGGTTAACAACAAGACTATATTCATTCATTCATTCATTATCTCCCGCTTTATCCTCTATTAGGGTCGCGGTGGGGTTCCCCATGCCCATCCAGGGGAGAACGTCTTGGGCGCTGGGCAGATAGACCCAGGACAGGGCGCCAATCCATCGCTGGGCACACACACTCACTTACACAGACACACTCTATATGGGGCAATTTGGAGAATTGACTTGATCCATGTTTTTGGACCGTGGGAGGAAACCGGAGAACCCGGAGGAAACCCACGCAGACACGGGGAGAACATGGAAACTCCACCCAGATGGGGATTCGAACCGGGAATCCCTAGCGCTGAGAGGTGACTAAGCCACCGTGCCGCCACAAGAGTATATATACACCATAATCATATACACCATGCTGAACATATAAACAAAGGTTTAACCTTTCAGTGCTTATATTTAATGTTAAAGGCATTTAGTAATGTTAACTAAACTTAACTAAATGCTAAATTCAGCTGAGGGTCATTTTAAATAATCATACAACAGTTTGTACCTAACGCTTTAATGACATTGCATTCTGATTGGTCCTGTTTGCTTTCACATTTCTAAGGAAAGTTTCTACATGATTTCTGTGAATTTCTTTTTTTTTTCCAGATATTTTAGTTCATCATACAACAGAAACCAACAGAGTGACGTCTGAGGACGTTTCCAGCTGAGGATCTTCAGAGGACCGACATGCTCTCAGGTGGACGTGGTGTGTATGACGTTACAGTGAGGTGTACCTCTGACAAACTTCAACCTCGTGAGCACAGGAAACACCACTCACTGTAAACAGCTCTGACATCACTCCAGGGTTCGGTGGACTCCATGAGGAGATGAATAATAGCCAGTTCAAAGAGTACCGTTTTCCCAGAGCCGGTGGGGGCACACACGACAAAGTTCCTGTTTGTGTAAAGCACCTGAAACCGGAGTGTACAGAGTGTTAACCCTCAGATGATCGTAATGAGCCGTGAGTGAGTGAGTGAGTGAGTGATGAGTACGGACTCACGTCATCCAAAGCTTTTGACTGAACGTAGTTAAAGTACGGGAACTCACTGAAGACACTTCGGAATTTAGCAGCTTTACAAATTAAGTTAAGGTACAGATTATAATCCCTAAACCATAAATAAGATGTACACAGGAAGTCCTGTACAGATCTGTAAGGATACGGATTTCAGACACCGGACGAAGGACTCCAGCTTCTGATGAACCTGAATACAGAAATAATATTCATTCATTCATTATCTCCCGCTTTATCCTCTATTAGGGTCGCGGTGGGGTTCCCCATGCCCATCCATGGGAGAACGTCTCGGGCGCTGGGCAGATAGACCCAGGACAGGGCGCCAATCCATCGCTGGGCACACACTCACTCACACAAACACACTCTATACTTGATCCATGTTTTTGGACTGTGGGAGGAAACCGGAGAACCCGGAGGAAACCCACGCAGACACGGGGAGAACATGGAAACTCCACCCAGATGGGGATTCGAACCGGGAATCCCTAGCGCTGAGAGGAGAACGTGCTAAACCACTAAGCCACCGTGCCACCCTGAAATATTCATTCATTCATTATCTCCCGCTTTATCCTCTATTAGGGTCGCGGTGGGGTTCCCCATGCCCATCCAGGGGAGAACGTTTCGGGCGCTGGGCAGATAGACCCAGGACAGGGCGCCAATCCATCGCTGGGCACACACTCACTCACACAGACACACTCTATATGGGGCAATTTTGGGAACTCAATTGACTTCATCCATGTTTTTGGACTGTGGGAGGAAACCGGAGAACCCGGAGAAAACCCACACGGACACGGGGAGAACATGGAAACTCCACCCAGATGGGGATTCGAACCGTGAACCCCTAGCGCTGAGAGGAGAACGTGCTAAACCACTAAGCCACCGTGCCGCCTACAGTTATTTAAATGTTCTTAAATAAGACAAGGCCCTAATTCAGATTGAATTCTTTACCTTGAACCTGAAGAGGTTTCGGTGTGAAAGGAGGAAGCAGAGATTCATGCTGCTGTGGATTGTTGTCGTCTTCATTCAGGTCCTGTTCTCTGAAAGGGCCACAGGCCGCTACGCTCTGCCCCATGGAGGGACACTCAGCTGCTGGACCGAGACTGAGGGGGTTGGTTTTTGGATCTAGCACACTGCTGAGCTTCCTGACGGGCGGGTGGAATACCCTACAGGATTAGAGCAATGAACAATAGCTCTGAGGTTACACTGCACTGTTCTCTACATTAGATTAAATTAGAACACGTCTTTTCTGATTAGCTGCTGAAAACATTCTGATACTGATCGATCCTAACGCGTCACCGTGTTTTGATTGATGGGTTGGTGCTGGGATTCTGAGGACAGTGACCCCTGCTGTCAGTGTAGAATCTGAGTTCAGTCTCTGTGGCGTTAAATGAACCAAACCCCTGCTGCTCTGCCGCTTCATCAGTGGGGGGTCTTTGGGAACACTGTCCTGCAGAGACGTCTGGTCTTCTGAAAGGTGGAGAAAACCCGTTTGACTTCTGAGAGAAACCTTAAAGATGAAGAAAAAAAAACGTAAAACACCGTTTACATCTGTCACCGACAAAACATCTGCAAAATCTGCAACTCCACAGTCTGTTGATGGAACGTAATGTCCTATTATCTGCTAAAAAGACAACAGAAGAACCTCAGCAGTGAGACGGGTCCTCAGGGTCATGGTACAGGCCTGACACCTCCCATTAAAACCTGACTGAACTCAATTCACTTTATAGGTTGTTGATTTGATATCTGTTTCATATTAAACACCCGAGGATACACACTGCCCGCTTTACAGCTCGGAACGACCTCCACGATGTGTGAACATTTTAAAAATGAACAGAAACATTCAGATTTATAGTACATGTTCTCATACAGACCCGCTGATACCAGGCCCTGTGCCTCACTCCGCAGCTGTTGTGTTGCTGGTATTTCTGTAATCAAGGGTGCAGCGTGCAGCTGCCATGTCTGTTCGTTGCGTAATGGCCTCCTATGAGAGAATTACGAAGAAGAAGAGAGTGAGGTTAGATTATGAGGTCCATTATGAGACTTCACGAAATGTTTTTTTTTAATTTAATGACAGGTCCATCAGCTGCTACGGAAACCGACGAGCTTTATATAAAAAAAAAACACTTCAGTCAGGAACCAGTACTGCTCCCCGCAGTGATACCCCTAATCTACCCCATATCCTCTGCAGCATGGCACTTAATAACCAATAGCTCTACCATTGACTCTGAGTCTCTCAAACCAACCCCATAGATCCTCTATAACTGCCCCCACACAACTGTCCCCTTAAAAATAACCCTTTGCACCATTTACAATTCAGCCCTCTGAAGTTCCACTATTAAGCCCAGCATTAAACTCCACAGCACTCACACTTTATGAACTACAGGTTTCTCATAGAACATCTCCATGGAGAAAGTGAGATCTTCAGACTCCACCATCCTGCAGACTGAGACACAAAACAATTATGAATAAAGTTACTATATTGTGTAGATAGACCTTATATAGACTTTGTGATTTATGTTCTCAGAACAAATAAGCAGAGAACCTGTGTGATGTTGTGTATGATGATGACCTCAGGAATTTTATGTCTTTAATGTTACTGAGTTATTAAATTTACATTATTATAATATAACCCTATTCCAAACAGCTGCTCTGGACTCTTCTTTGAAGCACGGATTTCTCTTCATTAAACTATTAATTACAGAGTTCTAACTCTGTGAAGTTCATCTTTAACGTGCAATTGCCAGCTTTATCGGTAGATGGCAGTATAGACCACTAGTAGCCCCATGCGAGTCAGTTTGCGTCATTACACACATCAGGACACGCCCACTCTGTTCAGCGCGAGAGGCTCTTTTGGTATAGAGTATATACATTAAATATTTAAATCATATTTAGAAAGCTGCATCCAGTTTAACAAAAAAATAAAATAAAATATGTTAAAGAAACACGTTCTGCTTGAACACCATGACAGTTCTACTCATTTTAAATAAGATTAACATTCTGATTTATGTTCTGACAGTTTTCCATCCTGTCCCCTGATGAACATTTCGAATTCCTCATTTATTATTCATTCATTCATTCATTCTCTTCCTCTTTATCCTCTATTAAGGTCTAGATAGACCCAGGACAGGGCACCAATCCATCGCTGGGCACACACTCACTCACACATACACACTCTATATGGGGCAATTTTGAGAATCCAGTTGACTTGATCCATGTTTTTGGATTGTGGGAGGAAACCGGAGAACCCGGAGGAAACCCACGCAGACACGGGGAGAACATGGAAACTCCACCCAGATGGGGATTCGAACCAGGAATCCCTAGCACTGAGAGGCGAACGTGCCCACCACTAACCCACGGTGCCGCGCCTGATGAACATTCATTCATTCATTATCTCCGGCTTTATCCTCTATTAGGGTTGCGGTGGGGTTCCCCATGCCCATCCAGGGGAGAACGTCTCGGGCGCTGGGCAGATAGACCCAGGACAGGGCGCCAATCCCTGATGAACATGATCTATGAAAATGAGAATCACACAATAATCATCTGTCGACCAGCTGTAGTATTTTATGAAACAGAACTCAAGGATGTTACCTAAAGCAGGGATAATTTTTTAATCAGTGTCATTCAAAACAAAAATAAGGTCAAAGTGATCATAGTGCACTTTTCTTTGTTTTAACGTGTTGGGTTTTTTTTGGAAAATGGTGCTGAATTTAGCAACAAAAAAAAAATCGACAAACAGAAAAGAATAATGTTCCGCATCAGGTTTATTAATAATATTAATGATGCTCACTTTAGAATCATTAAAATCGTATAATTAAGGGCTTTACTTTGATTTTGTCATTCCAATATTCATTTAGAATTTCGGAATATAGATTTTCGTGGAACTAACATGGGGATTTATCTGCTTAAACTGTAAACAGGTTGACGATTTTAATATGTGGGATCAGACTGATCTGCTTTAGTTCTGTTCATATGAAGTTTCATTTTTAACAGAATATCAGAGCAAATCTACATTCAGACTGACAGGACGAGTCCACACTGACCTGTTCACTGGCTTTAAATGAAAGAAGGTGGTTACTGACAAAATATTATAATAAATATAATAAATGAGGGGCGGCACGGTGGCTTAGTGGTTTAGCACGTTCTCCTCTCAGCGCTAGGGATTCCCGGTTCGAATCCCCATCTGGGTGGAGTTTCCATGTTCTCCCCGTGTCCGCGTGGGTTTCCTCCGGGTTCTCCGCTTTCCTCCCACAGTCCAAAAACATGGATCAAGTCAATTGAATTCTCCAAAATTGCCCCATATAGAGTGTGTCTGTGTGAGTGAGTGTGTGCCCAGCGATGGATTGGCGCCCTGTCCTGGGTCTATCTGCCCAGCGCCCGAGACGCTCTCCCCTGGATGGGCATGGGGAACCCAACCGTGACCCTAATAGAGGATAAAGCGGGAGATAATGAATGAATGAATGAATAATTATATTTAATAAAGTTACACCGCATCTTGGGTGGCACGGTGGCTTAGTGGTTTAGCATGTTCGCCTCTCAGCGCTAGGGGTTCCCGGTTTGAATCCCCATCTGGGTGGAGTTTCCATGTTCTCCCAGTGTCTGCGTGGGTTTCCTCCGGGTTCTCCGGTTTCCTCCCACAGTCCAAAAACATGGATGAAGTCAATTGAATTCTCAAAATTGCCCCATATAGAGTGTGAGTGTGTGCCCAATAGAGGATAAAGCGGGAGATAATAAATGAATGAATGAATGAATGAATGAATGAATGAATAATAAATGAGGAATTCGAAGGTTGTTAATATTAACCTGATTACCTGCATGAGTGAAGAGACATACTGATTTATTACTTGGTAAAACCCTCATATTTAATTTTTTTAAAAACCACAGAAAAGCAGAATCTTTCAGACTTTTTTTTTTTTACCTCAGGACTTTAAACCTGTGTAACTGCTTCAGCTTCTTTTCGAAACTTAATCGGCGAATATACGTAGGTTCCTGACAGATTGGAGTGTGAATAATAATACGTATTTAAAGGCTCGATATAGCAGGTTTTATTTTAAAAAAAAATGTAATAATGATGATGATGAAGATGATGATGAAGATGAATAACGGTGCTCCGTTCGGTCGTTGGTTCTCACTCCGCTGCTCTCCACACGGCGCCTCAACGGCCAGCTATTTGGAACAGTCCACTGTGAATTCGGGTGACACCGCGAGTGGAAATGTCTTTAAGCAAACAGCGCAAACGCATGCACACGAACCTGTAGTCGTTTAATACGTTCTAAAACTCGAATTAGACCACACAATTACAAATGGTATATAGAATTTGCATATTTTATTCGCTTTCACTGATCCATCCGTAAAAAATCTCCCCTACGAGGCAGAGATTGGTGCTGTCCATGGAGCATCGCGCAGAGACATGGCGGCTTCGAAATGGATGAAAGGCTTTTTCAAGAAATGAGATGATTCCCGCTCGGCTGTTACTCACCGCTTCGGCGACACAAAGGTACAGAAACACCGCTGTGCGTTACCCCTCTGGAGCGGAAGGCAATCCTGCTGATGACCGTAAGCTCGGGCTCAGTGTGGAGGATAAAGGCAGCCGTGGCTACGTTGCTAACACTTCATCCATTCTGAATAAAGGCAGAGTTCGGGGTTCGGGCGGCCGGGTCGGCTGTGCATGCGGCTGTGCAGGCGGCCTGTCGGCTCGGAGGGTTTGCATGCTCGGGTCGGCACGGCGCGGACGGTTCGGGGTGCAGGAAGGGACGCTTTGGTGCAAATCTGTTAGCAAAATGGCAAAAAAATGTGATCAGATCAGCACATGCAGCTGCATCCAGCAGAGATCTGATTCAGAGATCAGAGTCCGATCAGCCCGCACACAGCCTCCCGACCGGCGGGGAATTAAAGATCAGACTGACAACAAAGTTTAGCATCTGTTAGAACTGCAGATTAATACACAAGAGAGAGAGAGAGAGAGAGAGAGAGAGAGGTGTATGTGTGTGTGTGTGTGTGTGTGTGTGTGTGAGGTCCAGCCACAGAGCTGTGTAACTGAGCTCTGAGTGTTCTGAACATCCCTCCAGTTCTACTGATGCAGAGACGTTCTGCAGATTTAATGTTCCCGACTCACTCTCCATCCACACCGAAGGTCATCTCCACCTTTCACAGTGAAATGAGGCTTGGGGTTCTTTCACCGGACAGATCCTCACAATGCTGAAGATAGAGAGCTCCATCCACATAACAGCAAGTTACGGAACTGATCCCTGCACAGCAGCTCACAGGACCAATTCACTTCAGATAGTATATAAATAATCGATAAAAAACTCCTAAAACAATAAAACAAACCGTAAAAGTTATAGAATCGTGTGAGTGTGGGGTTATCAGGCAGAAAAAGGGAAACCTGATCTATTAATAAACATTCATTCATTCATTATCATCCGCTTTGTCCTCTATTGGGGGGGGGGGGGTTTCCCCATGCCCATCCAGGGGAGAACGTCTCGGGCGCTGGGCAGATACACCCAGGACAGGGCACCAATCCATCGCTGGACACACACTCACTCACTCATACACACTCTATATGGGGCAATTTGGAGAACTCAATTGACTTGATCCATGTTTTTGGAATGAGGGAGGAAACCGGAGAACCCGGAGGAAACCCACACGGACACGGGGAGAACATGGAAACTACACCCAGATGGGGATTCGAACCGGGAATCCCTAGCACTGAGAGGAGAACGTGCTAAACCACTAAGCCACCGTGCCGCGAGATAGTATATAAATAATCAATAAAACCCCCTAAAATAATAAAACAAATCATCAAGTTATAGAATCATGTGAGTGTGGGGTTATCAGGCAGAAAAAGGGGAAACTTGATCTATAAATAAACATCTCATAGTTTTATTATTACCGACAAAGAAACAAAGACGCTTGGAGATCGACGTCTTCAGTGACTCAGCAGCAACAAATCTGTCACCAAATCATTACCTTCATCAATATTCAGGAAAATATTCCTTTATTACTGCATTTATTTAATTGCTCTGTTTCAACATGCGAGCGAGCTGTAATGCTATATCAGCTTTGCTTTCAAATTAATGTCTTTATTCCATCTTCAATGTCTGACTCGTTATCTGTATTAATGAGTTAATATTCATGTGTCCATTAGGATGTTCTGTTCCGTGTCCGGTGTGGTGTGGTAATCTGACACTAAACACCGTTTTATTGCTGATTGATCTGTTGATTTATAGTTTTGATTTACTGATTGGATGACGATGATGTCACTCAGTGTTGATGAAGCTCATCGTAGTTAGTAATTAGTCTGATATCAGATCGTATTATCAAACATTTGTTCCTTTATTTATGACCATGCTTATTTGTTGGCGATCGTCGGCGGTGCAGCAGCCTATCCCAGTCACGTTAACGTTAATGAATGGGTTGTTCTGAATAAGCAGACGGGTCGTCCGGTCGGTGATTGCTGCAGGAAGATTCTGAGCCTGCCGGCGTGTTCCGGCTCCTCCGGCTCAACGTCTTATTAAATGTTTAGCCTGTATGATTGTTACTTGTTCATCGTGATCATGATCTGTTTGTTTTATAAATGTTAATTTATGAAGTTTGAAAGTTGATCTTTAAAGGGCCCTGTTTTGATGTCATCTCTCTTTCCCCCTCAGTCCTGCGGCATGTTCACCCTGAAGGAGGATTTTAGGGAAGAGGATCATGATAAATCGATATCAGATTCCATCGGGGAGGTAATGAGTAAGCCGGCCTTCTCTCCTGCACCGAGCGACGTAGCGCTGCCGGTGCAGTGTCCGCGTGAGAACATGACACCCAACGGTGAGGAGGCAGGTCTTCTACTGCAGGATGGTTTTATAGATCCAATCTGTGGTGACCGACCTGCCAAAGCTGCCTATGTCAACGGATCTGCGTCACCCCATCTCTCAGATGAAGTTCTGCTAGATATCTCCAAAAATGTTCCAGGGTTCCTGCCTAAGTCGGCACACGCACAACATCCCACCAACCTCCAGTTTGAAGACTGTGACTCATTTGGTAAAGATGGAGAGGTGACCATAAGGCAGATGGTGACCGCCGAGGACGTGGAGCATCGAGGTATCTGGGGTTTTGACACGGACTCTCCAGAGAACTCGCTGGATGGTTATGTTGATGGAGCCGATCTGACCTGGAATCCTCACAAAGAGTTCATGAAGTTCCTGATCGATGATCACAGCCGACCGGACCCGAAGGAGAAGCTGCCCACGCCGTGTCCGTCCACCGACAGCAGAAGAAGGAAACGTAAAATGGACATGGTGGTGATGACGGATCCCTCTGAAGAAGACTTCACAGAAGCCGAGCTCCTCTCCAGCGCCGAGCAGCCGGGTGAAAGCAGCCAGGTCCGAAAGCACTCCACCCATTCCAATGGAACTACAGTGGCCTTACAACACGTTCATCCCAAACCAGCAGAAAATAGGAAAGGAGGTCTGAGGAATGTCCCAGAAGAAGAGGCTGTGCTTGTGTCCGACGGTAGGGACTACAAAGGGAAGTCGAGTTCACACAGACATTTAAACCACACGCCCAAGTCCTTCGTCTGCAGAGAGTGCGGAAGAACCTTTTTCGATCACAGCGCCCTCCTGAGACACAATACGGTCCACCAGAAGAAGAGACAGAAGTTAGTGGAGGGTGCATCGGAGAGTGTGGAGGTGATGAATGAGGGGAAGGAGGCCAGGCTGGGGTGTCCACAGTGCCCCTTCAGAACAAACTCCCCAAATGACTTTGTCATTCATGCAAAAACCCACGAGAAGGACAAACGCTATCACTCCTGTCAGAAATGTGAGTTCAAGGCTCTGAATGAGGTGGAGCTAATGAGTCATGTGATCAGTAAACACCCCGTGATCAGTAAACACGCACAACGATCCACAAAGACCAAGAGGTTCAGGTTACAGAAAGAGAAAGACGGAGCATCACACAGACATGCTGAGGTTCAAAGGTCAGGGGAAGCCAGCAGCTCGAGCCTCGAACCGTCAAACAAGTCCAAAACTAAAGCCACAGCGCGGGGTGAGTCCCGCCTCAACAAACCCATCCACACCCCGCTGTCCCGCAAAGCACCGCGCTCACAGAGACACTCCGACAGCCACCTCTTCAAAATCCCCAAACGTCCCAAGAGTCCAGAGCTGCTCAGATCATGTCCTGATGACGCCATCAGCCCTGAAACCACGTTCCCTAAAGCTGGGGCTTCTCTTCCCCCTTCCAAACGGAACCAAGCACGGTCCCCGACGCAGATCAGAAGCTCCTCCGCTGATGAAGCTTATGGAGATGATGAAGGGTTAGAACGAGAGAACTCACGGGGCCACAGTGAGCCTGCAGCACCGACCCTCAAAAAAAAAACCTCCAAAAGGAAAATGTCCACTCCATTCCACAACCTTCAGGGACAGGACATTCTGATAGACTTCCCCAAATGCAGGCAGATGTTTCAGAACACCTCCAACCTCTACACTATTGGGAAACAGAAAGTTAAGGGCTCCAGCGCCAGCTTTCAGGTTCTAAGTTCATCTCCCGAAGACGTGGACCTGCGCTCGTCAGAACAGAGGCCTTCCATCAAAGAGGAATGTGTGGAGACAGAAGTGTGCGCAGATACGGCTGACCTGGGCTCACTGCTGACAAACGGCAACTTCAGGTTGGATCTGAAGTCGTGCCCTTACTGCCCCGCGCTGTTCGAGTCTGGGATCGGCCTTTCCAACCACGTCCGTGGGCATCTGCACCGGGTGGGGGTCAGCTACAAGGCCCGCCATGCCATCTCTGCCGCCCAAGTGGCATCGCAGGATAAAGGGCATATAGTACGGAGGCGGGTACCGGCAGTACCCCGGATTAAACCAGGTGAGGTTCTCATTGCATTAACATCATTCACTTCAGATAGAAGTGGGACCTCCCAGCAGACCCCCCGGGATGGGAATCAGACCCCCCCGGGATGGGAATCAGACCCCCCGGGATGGGAATCAGACCCCCCGGGATGGGATTCAGACCCCCTGGGCTGTGAATGGTGTAGTGCACGCTGCTGTGTGATGGTTGGATGACGGCTGTGTTCGTGGTTTTAATTGTTTGATGTGTTCTTGCAGAAACGGAAATAACGATGAGCCGCAGAGGAACTCGGCGTCAGGGCAGAAGGTAGAACTGGTGTGTCCACTGTGTAGAGAATGGTTCTTTACTAAGACTGGTCTGTCCAACCATGTTCGCGGCCACCTGAAGCACTTGGGAAAGCCCTGCTCCTCGTCGCTCACCAAATCCCCTGTGGTCATCCTAAAGCAGCTGATGCGCGACAAGAAACAGTTCCAGCTGAAACTGGACGCTCTGGAGAAAAAGTGCCGCATGAGAAAGTCTTCCTTTCCCTTCAGACTGAGCAACGGTCTCATGTTCTCCACGTCCAAAGTCCAGCGCTTTGTCCAACGTGCTAAACCGCACAGACACGCTCCCCCCGCAGAGTCCGCCGACCAAAAGAAATGGACCGAGTTAAACGACGAGGAATTAAAGAGCTCGCCGTCCAGTGACCTGATCGGAATTCTGAAGAAGAGGAGAGCGCACGAGGAGGCCAGGCCAAGACCCAGACGGCACGCAAAGCCCTTGTTACTGTCTCCTGTTAAAGAGCCGCCACACCCCGCATCAGGTGCGGCCTCACGACACAGCTGCACTTCCACATTCAACCACTAGAGTTCACTGTGGGATCCTTCAGAGCTGTTTTGATAATCTGCACTATTACATTTACATTTACATTTAGTCATTTAGCCGACGCTTTTATCCAAAGCGACTTACAAATGAGAACACCACAAGTCAGAAGCCATGGAGAAAAACAACTATACTGTAAATTCATCAAACCTGATTGTTATTCGATGCTGTGGCCCCTCCCCTTTTTTTTTTTTTTTTTTTTCTTTTTTTTTATTTTTCTACAACAGGTATTTGTTAAAGAGATGCGTCTTCAGTAGTTTCTTAAACCCGTTTAGTGATTCTGCCTTACGGACAGAGTTGGGAAGATCGTTCCACCGTTTTGCAGTGGTGAACGCCACGGAGTGAGAATCAGCTCCTCGGTGAGGTGGAACCCCCAGGCGCGATCACCGGAGCGAAGTGAACGATTAGGATGTGTTTTCAGTGTAGACCAGTATTCTGTGTTTTACTCTGAGGAGCTGGAGGAGTGTCTATTATGAGTTTGTTTTCATTTCAAAGTGAAACAGAGTTTAATCTTTAAAATCAGAGTTTTAACACCGTGGATCTGCTCTGAGTCTCTACTGCGCTGCCCCCTACTGTTATACATCACACATCACAGCGGTAGGGCCAGATGAAGAAGTACAGCAGGTTCCCTTCGGCACTATTTGATTGTTTGTTGTGTTTTTTTTTTTTTATGGTTTTACAGATAAAAATGATTTAAACAGAAGAGTGTGTGTCCACTGCAACACCACCTTCCCCAGTGGAGTCAGTCTGTCCAATCACCTGCGAGCGTACGCCCGGAGGAAACGAAATGCACTTCTAGAAGGAACAAGTAGGTTACCCCCCCCCCCCACCGGGTGTGTATGGTGGTGTACAGTGGACTGAATGAAGGCTCCTGAATTGATCAGTTCACTTTGCTCTTTCAGCGTTTGACTGTAAAAAGAAGCAGCGCTCCAGATCCTGGTCCAAAAAGAAACATCTGTTATTACAGACGCCCGAGGAGATCTATCGCCTCACCTGCAGGTACCATCACACATCGATAATTAATTCATCAATCAATCAATCAATCAATCAGTCAATCAATCAATCAGACTGATTAGATTTAATGTTCAGTCATTCAGGAACATAATGTGACCCTACCTCCTGTGTGTGTGTGTGTGTGCAGGTTCTGTGATCTGGTGTTCCAGGGCCCTTTGTCGGTGCAGGAGGACTGGGTGAAACATCTGCAGAGACACATCATGAACACAGCCGTCCCTCACACCGGTGCCGCCATGGTGGAGGTCACCACCGTTCCTACAGACCCTGACACACACACACCTCAAACGTCTGTATGAGGAGAACATGCAAAATCTAGCAAAAGTTTGTTTGTTTGTTTGTTTTTTTACCTCGGCGCGAGTTTGTAGATGTTACAGAAGATGAACTGGGTCTTAGCATCAGTACACGAGGACTTTAACCTGAAACACTTCAGATTTTATAAACTCCCTCATCATCATCATCATCTTCATCATCATTATTCTGTATTTTATAGATCACTCTCAGTGGCACTGCCATTTAAACTGCAGTGGAGACCAAGACACCAAAACACAACCGTTACCTCAGGCTCTTCATGTGGGCGGGGTTTATTTAATCCACGTGCTCTAACTCTGTAGAACTGTTCTAACAGTCGGTCCAGGATAACTGCCCCTCCCCGTTTAACCTTTCACCCCATCAACACGTATGGTGCAAATGTATACAAACTATATACTAGATCTATTTGCTTAAGCATTTTAATTGATTTATGAAAGTGTTAGGGTGTGTGTGTGTGTGTGTGTGTTCTAACTGGGCATGTGCCAAACGGTCATGTGACGGAGGTTCTCTGACGTTTACATTAACGTTACTGTAAGGTTCAGTATGTATTATATATATATCACTCTGTAAAGTGGAAGTGACGATTGGCACGTGCCCTGTGGTGTCAGCTCCTCCTCCTCCTCCTCCTCCTCCTCACCTGGTCTCCGTGTTTTAAAGAAGAGCGAGGTGTGAACTCCATCACCGTTCCTTTACTCTTGGTTTTCGGACATTTTAAAAAATAACTTATGTTCAAATGTAAATGTCAGAAAATGTGGTGCAAAATAAACGTTTTTTTTTAATGTCTGCTGAAACGTTGATTTGAATTCCTCTGAATTCTTTAGATGGGCGGCACGGGGGGCTTAGTGGTTAGCACGTTCGCCTCCCAGCGCTAGGGATTCCCGGTTCGAATCCCCATCTGGGTGGAGTTTCCATGTTCTCCCCGTGTCCGCGTGGGTTTCCTCCGGGTTCTCCGGTTTCCTCCCACATTCCAAAAACATGGATCAAGTCAATTGAGTTCTCCAAATTGTCCCATATAGAGTGTGTCTGTGTGAGTGAGTGTGTACCCAGCGATGGATTGGCGCCCTGTCCTGGGTCTATCTGCCCGGCGCCCAAGACGTTCTCCCCTGGATGGGCATGGGGAACCCCACCGCGACCCTAATAGAGGATAAAGCGGGGGATAATAATAAATGAATTCTTTAGACGTGTGCAGACTGTATGACGTTGGAGGGGGGGGGGGAGTGGGACCAGATTTCCTGTGGTGTAAAGTTCAGCTTCCTGTTCTGCTCCTGTTTGATTTGCAGGTCGCTTCCTGTGGTGTTCCTGCAGAAGGGGGAGCGTGTTCTGATCTCAGAACAGTGGACATTCTGAAGCTGCACCTCTGATGGGTTCTGCAGCGCGTCACTTTAAACACTCCGATTTATGACAATAGTTTGGGGAAGGTCTCTCCATTCTCATGCGAACTGATCAGAACCTCAGAAACCTTTCCTTCATTCATTATCTCCCGCTTTATCCTCTATTAGGGTCGCGGTGGGGTTCTCCATGCCCATCCAGGGGAGAACGTCTCGGGCGCTGGGCAGATAGACCCAGGACAGGGCGCCAATCCATCGCTGGGCCCTCAGAAACCTGAGAAACATAAAACACTGCGGACGGAGAAACTCACTGGACACACTCACAATCTCAGTTCTGATTCAGGTCTCTGTGTGGGTCACTTAAGTCCTTCCACACCAAACTCCCCCAACCCTGTCTTTATGGACCTGCATGGGGCACTAAGGCTCAGTCATGCTGCAAGAGAAAGAGGCCTTCCCCAAACTATTTACACACAGTTGGAAAACTTTAAAGGTTCTTGATTCACTCAGAAACTCCTGAACAGATCGTCTAACGAGTGAGATTTATGATGTAACAGAAACTCTGAAGGTCCTGCTGACCTCAGATCAGTGAATGAAGTGTGTCTGCAATAACCAGACCCCCCCCCACCCCCACCCCCCTCCACACACTCACTTCACACTGATTTATTTACAACGTGGTCAATGTTCAACCTGCAGCAGGGGGCATCTCTGCACTCCTTAATGTGAGTGTGTATGTGTGTGTGTGTGGGGAAGGGGGGTGGCAGCGGTGCGGTTCAGGAAAACGCTCATCAGACCTTCACCCAGAACACTCCTGAGGAAGCTCCGGCCTCCGGCAGGTTGATGAGGTTCTGAGGTCCATGGTGTCCACCGGAGACGTGTCTCCACATGACGTGCTTTATAAACAAACTTTTTATTTAAAATCAAATAATTTTCAGTTTGTTTTTTTGTCTGTGATATTTTTATAGTTTAAAACAAAAATATTGGGACACCGATGTTTCTAGAGGAGCTTTAAGCCTATCCCACCCCACTGTGAGGGAGAGCTGCGGATCCAGTGAGCAGTGTTAATAGTGATCCATTCATTACCTCCACTTCAGAGAAATGTTTTCACAGTCAGCCCCATGGAGACATGATGTCATCAGCCTGAGGAGGAGACACCCTCAAACTTTAACGTCTCTGCACTTTGAACCTGTGTGAGGACCTGGTCCTGGGTCAGTGCTTCAACTCAGTGTTTCTTCCTGCCTGAATACTTATTAACGCACTTATAAAGCAGTGTGTCACTGGAGTCACCAACACTCCACTGGCGAGGTCATTCGATGTTCTACCATCAGGAGAACCAGAGCAGCTCGCAGGTGAGCAGTACAGACCACGATCCCGCTAACAGAAGTGCAGTGGGTTCTGTATGAAGTACCGTCTCAGGGTTCAAATCCAGACGATCCTATGAGCTGGTAAAATGTGCAGTGCTGTCCTTACTCATAAGTTCTTTCACCTCAAGTGGTAGAGCGTCAAACAGGTGATCCTCCACAACAAAGGAGCTCTTACTAAGTTGCCTGCAGTTAGCCAGCTGGTACGGGAGCTGGTCTAAGCAGTTTCCCCTTTAGCTCCAGCTGGATGAGCTCCGTCAGCTGTCCAATCGACTCTGGAACGACGGTGATGCTGTTGTTGCCAACACAGAGGACTTTTAGCCTGGTGCACCTGAACAGCTGTTTGGGAAGAAACTCCAGTTTATTTCCAGCGATGCTAAAATACTGCAGGTTCTGAAGGAGTCCCACCTCCACTGGTAATGAGATGATGGAGTTGGAGCTGAGATCCAGGTGCCTGAGTTTGGGAAGACAGAACAGGGCAGCTGGCAAAGTTTCCAATTTGTTGTGAGAGAAATTCAGCGACTCGAGGTTCTTCACCTGGTTAATGTTGGGTGGAATTGCAACGATCTTGTTGTGCCACAATTTAAGACACGCAAGTCTCTTCAGATGCTGAAAGCTGATGACCTCTTCGATGGTACGAATGCTGTTTGATTTCAGATCCAGATCTTGCAAGTTGGTCAGGCTGAAAATGGCATGAGGGATCCTCTCCAGATCACAGTTATGGAGCTCCAGCTCCCGCAGGCTCGCAATCTTCTTCAGACTGTTCAGTACCACCAACCTGGTGCCTTCATTCTGCACAACCAGTTTAATGAGATGAGGAGAAAGATCTGAGAGGTTTGTGGGAATTTTATTGAGGTTGCACTTCAGATACAGCATCTTTAGGTGTCTCAGGTCTTTGAGGGATTCCAGACCGATCATTTTGTTATGTTCCGAGTTTAAGTTCCCAAACAGGTACAGCTCCCGGAGGCTTCTCAGCAGATAAACCCATGGAGGAATCTCAGCGATGTCTGTAAACTTGACGTGAAGACAGCGCAGGTGATCTCGGAGGAAGTGGAAGCCTGTTTGTTCCACCTTGGCAGGACAATGATACAAGTGGAGCTCCTGCAAGTTGACCATTTGAGAAACCTTGGCAGAAATTCGGACATCGGAAATAAGTTCTAGTTTAAGAACCTCCAGCTCAGTGAGGTCGAAAACGGCACCTGGAAGGCCCGACAACATGAACAGATGCAGTTCCTGCTTGTCTTGAGGGTTGCAGGTCACATGTTGCCGAAGCTTCTCCAGCGACCACTCGTGATTGAGGCTGATTTCTCTGAGCTTGTTTTCGCTGACCTCAGACAGAAAGACGCCAAAGCGCTTCGAGTGTAACTGGTCATACTGATCGACCATGTGCAGGAGGAAAGCAAAGTCATTCTTGACATCAGGGATGTCGCTGAAGCTGCTCTCCTCGCGGACTTTCTCAAATGAGTACTCCTTCAGCGGACGCCGGAAAAGCCAAAAGAGAGCATAGAGGCAAACGAGGCCATAAACTCCAATTATAGTCATGAACGTGAAGAGGAGCTTCCCCATCATGTAGGCCATATTGTGGGTGCAAAAGAATCGGTCGTACCCGGTCAGATGCTTTATGTTCAGTTCACATCTGTGCTGAAACTTGATGGCCGCTGCAAATGTGGATGTGTAAGCCAGAATGATGATCAGCTTCAGCGCTTTGATAATGGTTTGAGTAACGTAGAGCTTATAGATGAAGTCACTGTCTTCAACATGAGCCCGGAAAGTCCTGACCTTCTCAAAAAGAGCCTTGGCCTGCTCTCCATCTTTCTTGTCCAAAATGGTCATGCTTGGGGCCTCAGATATTAGCTTCTCAGCTGAGAATCTCACACTGTTGCTGCCTAATATCGGTGTAGATGATATAGAGCTATACTCCTGGCCTTCCAATGATATCTGCTTAGGGTTGGTCTGGCCCACTGTGAGCCTCTGCTTGTTTTCCTCAGAATCCTCACACGCCGTTTCAGATAGCGCCTTCGTGGTCCAAGGGGATTCAAAACAGCGGCCGAGGATGGACACGAAGTGCTCGATCTTCGAGCTGGTCTTCGGGTATTTGAACCAGAAATTGCTGCTGACCATCAACACGATGCTGTGTATCAGGACGAGGTACGGGAAGTACTTGGAGTACCAAGGCAGGCTGACATGGTAACACATCTGGTTAATGAAAACGTACTGCTGGAAGTCTAAATTAGTTTGACGACCTTTAGGTTCAGGTTTGGGCTTCACACTGATGGATGATAGGGGTGCGGTGGGAAGGTCTTGAGTAGCCGCCGCTACGGTTCCCACTGATGATGTTGATGTCTCCCCGGAGGGGGTGTGAGAGGTCGGCCTCCCATCCCAGTCCTCTAGAACGGGAAGGCAGGCCACGTGGTCCTTGGTCAACTGCATCGTTCCACCAAAGATGGCTAGCATTAACATGACAAGGCCGAGGTAGTCCATGAACACGTCCCACCACGGTTTCAGGATCCGGTAAGTCGGCTGGATGTCGTTCAGCGAAGCTACTTCTGTGAGTGTGAACATCTGCTAACACAACAGAACCACAAACATATAGAGCGGTTACAAAGAGAACTCATGACCTTACTTTGTGCACTAGGACACAGTTGTGTTGGAACAGGAAAGGGCCTTCCCCAAACTGTTTCCACAAAGTTGGATTACACAGCTTGCCTGACATCCATACCTAAATGTTTGACTTGCTCCAGCTGTGCTGATGGGACTGGATGACACACCTGGGTTCTGTGGTTATGAGGTCAGTCACCTGAAAACCCTTAGGTTCTGCGGTGTGTTCCGTCCACGCCCTTCACAACGTTCCCTTCTGGAACTTTTTAACTTCCTGAATCTATTTATGATTTAATAAAACTCAATTCTCTTTGATGAGGCACCGCCCAGCCTTACTTACTGAGTCTACACCTTTGGTAGGTTCTCCTTTTTATAATGCTCCTGACCTCACCTGTTAGCAGTTATTATGATAGTGAGGGAACCTTTCCAAAACAGGAGGTACCGGAACCTTTTCAGTGCTGTTTCGTCTCTGGAGCAGGTTCTGGATGTGTTTCATACAAAACGTCTGTTTATCTAAAGATTCAGTTTCAATTCAATAATTCAACATTTAATCTTAAGCATTTAAATATTTTCCTCTAGAGGAAATGTAAAGCTGAGGTGCGACGAGCGACGCGGAGCTTTTTAAAGAACCCTGAGCCGCTGTTTTGAAGGAACATGTTCTGAATGAAGGTCAGAACCTTGAAAAACTCTCAGGGTTCAGAATATTTATACTTAAAGAGGAAAGCCTTAAGGAGTCGAGCCGAGCCTGTCGATTAAATTAAAACCACAATTAAGAGTCTTGTTTTTTGCAGAAAAAGTAAATATTTGGGAGGTTAACCAGATCAACGCTGTAAATGTGAGAATCTTCAAACAAGCATGAAAATAAAACATGTAGATCTTTTGTGTAAATGTATTATATTTTTAGAGAATGTTAGAGAACGTGTGAAGTAGCCGTGTTCATGATTAACGTGCCCGCGAGCTTTAATGCTCAACATTTTGAAGGAACATGAGCTCATTATCTGAAAGTCAGCGCGGCGGCGCAGCGGCACATGTTCCTGTCATTCTGATCGTCTGCTTTCAAAGATAAACTCATCACGGAGCCTCCTCTAAGCAACTTAAAGCCTGCTTTACTCTATAATAATTAATAAAATTATTCATAAAAAAAACACGGTTTTAAAGACACTGTTTAGAATCGTTACAGAAACACAGGGGGCGCTGTTTCAACACGGCTGTCTGAGTAGCAGGTTAAAATTACCTCTATGTTGTATTTTTTATTTCTGTAGATTCTTAATTTGTTGACGGAAAGAACTTAATTAAAAATAATTCCTGTTTCAGAGTTCAAACCTCGAGTGAAATTCTGCACAGATTCTGCACAGAGCGGCGGGTGGGGGGGGGGGGTTCCCCTAAAGAACAATCACAAACACTTTAAAAACTCCCTGCTTAATTTAAATTGAATTATCATTAATTATTATTATTAATGATTCTTTGTAAGTCGGGGTGAAGCTCAAGGCTCACCGGTTTAACGTCACTGTCAGATCGTTTTCTGATCGGATTGATTCTGATCTCATTGATTCTGATCTGATGTTCTGTATCAGATGTTCTCTATAAGACAGTTACACTTTACTCTGTTACACCACACAGGAAGTTCATGCAATCCAGAGGAAATACTTTCACACCACCTCACTGTACTGACTTTTACATAAAACACACTACTTTAGTTAAAGAAAGACTATTCAACCTTAATTGTGTGGTTGTGTAGTCGTGTAGTTGTGTGGCTGTGTGTGTATCACGGATCAGGTTTACAGGCTGAAGAAGTATTTAACAGAAACATCATAATAATCATAAATCTGATGTGTTAAATCTGAACATATCTTAAGTTTCAAACACTTTAAATGTAAAATCTTTAACAGAGTTTATTAAACAACACAATCATGAACTCCAGATTACACACTGTGCACCGAAACACCACCGCGCTCATTATTACAACATGAAATACTGCAGTGGTCATCATTAAAGTATGAAACTGTTAGAATCAGTCGTGTTCTGTGGAAGTCAGAGACACGGCGGTGGAGCAACCGCTGCAGAATTGTGCAGCTGTTGTTTTAAACGCCGCGTCTTAAAGAATCTGTAAAGAAAATACAAAAGAGAAACTTACTGCAGCAGACGAGCTCCTGCACTGACATTACAGAATACACACACACACCGCTTCCTCTGAACTCTTACACACACACACACACACTGCACACTGCATGCGTCAACATCTATCAACGTCTGTGTGTGTGTGTGTGTGTGTGTGTGGTAAAAGATAAACAGAGTTCAACGTCCAAAGGCAGAGTGAGAGGAGGTGTGTGTGTGTAATCTGTAATCGTTCGTACATGAAGATGTTTCTTTGTGAAATTTAAATGAAAAACATTTAAAAAGAGTTTGAAGAGTTTCTAATACCTTCATTTATTAGTTTTATAAAAAAAACACTTTGGGGAAGGTCCTTTTCTATTCCATGATAAATTCTCTCTGATGCTGTATCACCAACGGCATCATAACCACCACGTAAAACACCCTACAGCTGACACTCACTGAGCAGTCCAAACCCTAACAGCCACCTAACGACACCCTAGCAACCAGAGAGACTGCCTAGCAACAGCCTGTTATTGTCCAAAAAGCCGCCTGGAATGAGCTGCAACGCTGATCGTCTTAAATCTAGAACACAAACCTGTGCGGTCTGGGTGCTCCGTCGTGAGTTGGGTGCTGTGTCCAGGTAACAGGAACTCCCCTGAGTCCTCCTTTAAGGTTATGTTTCATCATGCTCGTCACTCTGTCTCTCCCACTGGGTTAATTAACGCAGAGTTCACCTTTTGCGAAATGTTTTGAGCTCATGGTTTCAGAATTTGCTTAATTGCTCAGACATTTTCAGAGAAACAAGTTTTTATTTTTTTGTTTGATTTAACGTTTTTGTAAAACGTCAGTCCGTGGTTCAGGAACCATTCACGGAGCAAAAATAATTCTGAAAGATCCTGAAGCTGAACAGAGGCAGAGGGTCAACAGCAGTGATCCAATAGGTCACAGGCTGGGATAGGCTGAATGGGTGCCATATAGAATGAGAACAATTCAGAGCGTGGACCTGTACGTGTATGATCCTCCTCATGTTTGATGTTCAGTATGTGAGGGTGTCTGTAGTGTGGATATACAGCTCAGTTCCTGAGGGCCGTAAGAGGGACCGTGGGGGTTATTTTGGTTCTTCTTATGTAAGAAAATATTAAAAGCATCTCAGATCAAATTACAAATGAATTTAGAATGAGAAGGCATTGACAGCAGCGTCTGCTCTACGGGAACAGTGTGTTTCATTAACAGGATTCAGTCTGACAACAACCACAAAACTTCTACCTTCAGAACAACAGAGAACATCAGCAGGTTCCTCAGACCCTCAGGTGGAAGAGCTCGGAGGCTTATAGAATGAACGGACAGATTTTGTGTGATTATCCTTCTGTATACCGACAGACGTCACAAAAACCTAAAAGATCAGTTTATTTTTATAGTTGCTTCTGTTATGGTGGGGGGGGGGTAGGAGGAGGCAAAATAGGGCTTTAGCGGAGTTTCTGGGAGTTGTAGTCCTCACACAAGGAGGTCGCCCTCGACCAGTACTCCACTGCCTTCCCCTGGACTCAGAATTTTGAAATATATATTCAGAACTACCCAGCGATGGATTGGCGCCCTGTCCTGGGTCTACCTGCCCAGCGCCCGAGACGTTCTCCCCTGGATGGGCATGGGGAACCCCACCGCGACCCTAATAGAGGATAAAGCGGGAGATGAATGAATGAATATTCAGAACTCTGAGACACTCTGAGAAATGGAATTCTGAGATACTTTCACCATTTTTATTTCTTAACGGTGGACATGGAGAATGGTCAGATGTTCTTAGGGCACGCACATAAATAATACTCAACGCTAGAGGGCGTAATCGCGTGTTTCTCCTCTTCTCTGTTCAATCAGCAGGTCTCACAGAGCTTCTGGGCCTATCCCGTTTGGGGGTTTAGAACAAAGAGCGGGGCAGATCAACATTTAAGAACACATACACACAGAGTTACAAAGAAAGAGTTTAACGTCTCGATTTAACGACCAGCTTTTGGACTTCAGATGGAAACTCACGAGACACTGGGAGAACATACAAAACTCATTGAACTCAGTTCACTTCATTACTCTGGACGTGTAGGCTGTGAAGCTAAAAACCTCAGTCAGAAGGAAGCAGTAACGCTGCAGCTGCTTTTCCTAAATCAGCTTTACAGATGCGGCGGCACGGTGTCTTAGTGGTTTAGCATGTTCTCCTCTCAGCACTAGGGATTCCCGGTTCGAATCCCCATCTGGGTGGAGTTTCCATGTTCTCCCAGTGTCTGCGTGGGTTTCCTCCGGGTTCCTCCCACAGTCCAAAAAACATGGATCAAGTCAATTGAATGCTCAAAATTGCCCCATATAGAGTATGTCTGTGTGAGTGTGTGCCCAGCGATGGATTGGCGCCCTGTCCTGGGTCTATCTGCCCAGCGCCTGAGACATTCTCCCCTGGATGGGCATGGGGAACCTAATGGCGAGGATAAAGCGGGAGATAATGAATGAATGAATGAGCTTTACAGATGATTTCATTTAAAGAACGACACTGTGCTGCAGTACTGAGCTGAGCTCCAGCAGAGGGCGCTGTGTAAGGGCTCAGTCCCCTGTAGATGGGACAGTGTTGTTGATGGCCCACCTCCAGCTCCGTCCTCGAGCCCGGATAGCTCAGTCGGTAGAGCATCAGACTTTTAATCTGAGGGTCCAGGGTTCAAGTCCCTGTTCGGGCGCTCAGACTTTTGTGATGTTTTAGCAGATAACGCACAGAGAATGGATGTTAATAATACGGCATTTAATAAACAACCGTGTTAACATTAAAAACTAAAAGATCAAACATGATTCCGAATGATTGGTTTATTTATTGGAAACAATAGAAATATGGTTTTCATGTTTTTTTTTATCTTTAAAGACGCGGCGTAACTTTATTAAATATAATTATTCATTCATTATCTCCCGCTTTATCCTCTATTAGGGTCGCGGTGGGGTTCCCCATGCCCATCCAGGGGAGAACGTCTCAGGCGCTGGGCAGATACACCCAGGACAGGGCGCCAATCCATCGCTGGGCACACACTCACTCACACAGACACACTCTATATGGGGCGATTTTGAGAATTCAATTGACTTCATCCATGTTTTTGGACTGTGGGAGGAAACCGGAGAACCTGGAGGAAACCCACACAGACACAGGGAGAACATGCAAACTCCACCCAGATGGGGATTTGAACCGGGAATCCCTAGCGCTGAGAGGAGAACGTGCTAAACCACTAAGCCACCGTGCCGCCCAAGATGGGGTGTAACTTTATTAAATATAATTATTCATTCATTCATTCATTTATTCTCTCCCGCTTTATCCTCTATTAGGGTCGCGGTGGGGTTCCCCATGCCCATCCAGGGGAGAACGTCTCGGGCGCGGGGCGGATAGACCCAGGACGGGGCGCCAATTCATCGCTGGGCACACACTCGCTCACTCATACACACTCTATATGGGGCAATTTGGAGAACTCCATTGACTTGATCCATGTTTTTGGACTGTGGGAGGAAACCGGAGAACCCGGAGGAAACCCACGCGGACACGGGGGAGAACATGGAAACGCCACCCAGATGGGGGATTCGAACCGGGAATCCCTAGCGCTGAGAGGAGAACGTGCTAAACCACTAAGCCACCGTGCCGTCCTTAAATATAATTATAAAGCGGGATTTTCAGCGAAATGTTTAATTTAATTTAATAGCTCGTGCGCTTCAGCGTCGCACAAAAGAAAACGAAACATTAATCGCGTCTGTGTTCTTTGCTACGTCTCGCTTGCCGGAAGTACGTCACGTGACTGTGAGGTGATAAATAGAGGTGTCGGCGGGGCGCTGAGGCGGAGACGCGGCAGCGGCGGCGGGCGGAGCGGAGCGGTCAGGCGGCATGGCGTCCAGCAGTCGGTCAGTGAGGTCTCCACCCCGACGCTCTCCACTCGGCCTCATGTTATCGGTCTTTAAGCGTTCGCGTGTGGACTTTGTGTTTTTTTTGTACGATGGCAGCTGTTCGGTGCGTTTCAAAGCGCGACGTTGGGCGGTATCCCGAGCGGCCGTTATTCCCTAAGTAGGGACCCTATGTAGGGCACGTCTTCAGCGCTACGCTTCACTCGGGTGTCTCTCACTGCAGCCGTTTGCGTTGCGGTTTTTTTTTTTTATCGTGTAATTTTATGTAGGAAATGCTCTAAAGTCGTGTTAACTGTTTCAGCGTAAACTCAGACTAAATACTATTTAATAATCAGAGCCGCAGTTTTTATTTTATTTTATTTTATTTTATTTTTTGCTAGCACGTTAGCTTAGCTCATCCCGGAGTGTTAGCGACCCCCCTCGGGAATCTTTCACATTCGTATTTCAACATTTTAAATCAAATTAAACACCGTATTAAACACCGCGGCAGAGTGAAATGACACGGCCTGCGTTCTTTAATCTGAAATGGATAGTAATTCCCCACGTCGCTGTGACGTCATGAATCTGTTTTATGACGTGTTCTGTAGCTGTGAATAGAATAGAAAGCCTTTATTGTCATTATACCACGCATACACAGTATACGTCATATAACGAGATTTAAGCTCCTCCTTAAAGTGCACATGGCGTTATATATAAATAGAAAAAAACAATAGAAAAGACAGGCGGCACGGTGGCTTAGTGGTTTAGCATGTTCTCCTCCCAGCACTAGGGATTCCCGGTTCGAATCCCCATCTGGGTGGAGTTTCCATGTTCTCCCCGTGTATGCGTGGGTTTCCTCTGGGTTCTCCGGTTTCCTCCCACAGTCCAAAAACATGGATCAAGTCAATTGAATTCTCAAAAATTGCCCCATATAGTGTGTGTCTGTGTGAGTGAGTGTGTGCCCAGCGATGGATTGGCGCCCTGCCCTGGGTCTATCTGCCCAGCACCCGAGACGCTCTCCCCTGGATGGGCATGGGGAACCCCACCGCAACCCTAATATAGGATAAAGTGGGAGATAATGAATGAATGAATAAATGTGTATTTGAGATTCTGCTGCTGCTAGGGATTCCCGGTTCGAATCCCCATCTGGGTGGAGTTTCCATGTTCTCCCCGTGTATGCGTCTTGGGGTTTCCTCCCGGTTCTCCGGTTTCCTCCCACAGTCCAAAAACGTGGATCAAGTCAATTGAATTCTCAAAAATTGCCCCATATAGAGTGTGTCTGTGTGAGTGAGTGTGTGCCCAGCGATGGATTGGCGCCCTGTCCTGGGTCTATCTGCCCAGCGCCCGAGACGCTCTCCCCTGGATGGACATGGGGAACCCCACCGCGACCCTAATATAGGATAAAGCGGGAGATAATGAATGAATGAATAGAAAAGACGTGCAAAAACGTACTGTGCAAATAGACGTGTAGTGTGTAAAATGATATGCCAATTAGTGCAGGTTCCCGTTTAGCATTGTAATGGCTTTGGGAAAGAAGCTGTCCCTGAGTCTGTGTGTTTTGGCCCGCATGGACCTGTAGCGTCTGCCAGAAGGCAGCAGGTTGAAAAGCTGGAATCCGGGGAGAGTATTGTAAATTGGGGGGTGAGTAGACTTTTTTTTTTTTTTTTTTTTAGACATTTGGTCATTTATTGGACGCTTTTATCCAAAGCGACTTACAAGGTGAACACAGGGTTCATCACAACATCCCTGGAGCAATGAGGGTTAAGGGTCTTGCTCAGGGACCCACATTGGTAACTTCAGTGGAGCAGGATTTGAACCCCCAACCTTCAGATTGATAGCCCAACACCCTGACCACTGAGTGACCACTCCCTATGAATTATTGAGTATTGTATTGGGGGGTGTTTCTGAGTGTTTTAGTGATCATCTCTGAAGGCTGTGTCCGTAATGACAGCTTTGTCGCTGCGCAGTGCACTGCAGTGGAAAGACACCCTGCCCTTTGTAAGTAAAGCAGCAGTTTAGGGAGCTGCATCACCCCACACCCTCCCCCCAGCTTTTATTTATATAGGGGTGATGTTCATGATGTATTTCTAATTCAGAAACCTTTAAACGGGTCCTAAAGTAAATTAATGTAAAGATGCTGTCCTCCTGCAGACAGTCCAGTGACTCGGGGACAAAGTGGTGCACGTGTTGGAATGAGTTCTGTTGGGTCCCATGATCAGAATTCTAATCCTCTGAAGTTTGGAACCGGGCGCAAGGGGGTCCTGGACGTGGTTCGGGGCGTGGTGTGAATAACACAGCACGCTTCTCATGCAAAACCTATAAATGTTTAGTGTGTGAATGTTTTGTGTGTCTTCCCTGCGACGGACCGGAGGCCTGTCTGGGGTGATTACTGCAGGGTTACTCCTCACAGCACTAATGCACAATAATACACTGGTTTAACGGACACTCCTGTATGGTTAAATGTAAAAAAAAAAAATTTTTGTGAAATGATTTGTGTTCTTGAGTAAACATTTTAAATAAGATGAAGAGTACAGTGTGAGCACCATGGAGTCTAACCTCTTCCTCCTCCTCCTTTTCTTCTCTACCAGTGGAGATGCTCTTCCAAAGGTACAGTGCCCCAATCACCCCGACGCCATCCTGGTGGAGGACTACAGAGCTGGAGACATGATCTGCCCCGAGTGTGGCCTCGTAGTGGGTACGTCTCTCAAACAAGAGAATAGAGATGAACAAAGACGTTGTGACCTGTGATCATTTCCACGGTAACATCATCCTGGAGATCGTTTTAGAAAATGAGAGGGCGGCACAGTGGCTTAGTGGTTGGCATGTTCTCCTCTCAGCGCTAGGGATTCCCGGTTCGAATCCCCATCTGGGTGGAGTTTCCATGTTCTCCCCGTGTCCGCGTGGGTTTCCTCCGGGTTCTCCGGTTTCCTCCCACAGTCAAAAAACATGGAACCAGGTCAATGAGTTCTTCCAAATTGCCCCATATAGAATGTGTCTGTGTGAGTGAGTGTGTGCCCAGCGATGGATTGGCGCCCTGTCCTGGGTCTATCTGCCCAGCGCCCGAGACGTTCTCCCCTGGATGGGCATGGGGAACCCCACCACGCCCCTAATAGAGGATAAAGCGGGAGATAATGAATGAATGAATAGAAAATGAGATCTCCTGACAGTCCCAGCACTGTGTGTTTGTTGATCTGACTGCAGCTGTATGTTCCTCGTGTGCTCCTCATCAGGTGACCGAGTCATTGATGTGGGCTCAGAGTGGAGAACGTTCACCAATGAAAAAGCCACCAAAGATCCTTCACGTGTTGGTGATGCACAGAACCCACTGCTGAACGGGGGAGACCTCACCACCATGATCGGCAAGGTACGGTCTCAATCGCAGGACACGTCGACGGCAAAGCCGCCAAAGTTCACGGACACGCTTATGACTCTGTTCTCTGTAGGGGACGGGGGCGGCGAGTTTCGATGAGTTCGGGAACTCCAAATACCAGAACCGCAGAACTATGAGCAGTTCAGACAGAGCCATGCTGAATGCCTTCAAAGAGATCAGCACCATGGCTGACCGGATCAACCTGCCCCGAAATATTGTGGTGAGAACCCGTCTGTAGAACCAGGACCCAGGTCCACACCCCCACCCCCCAATCCCCAAAGAGAACAGTAGAACTGCTGTGATCAGCACTCAGCCAGCAGCCAGTTTAATGTTCGTCTAATTTAGATTGAAATTTGCAGTTTCTCCCTCTACAGAGTTTGCATCATCTAATAAACTGTAAACCTGTGTGTGTGTGTGTATAGATGAACATGTTATTGATGTTTTGTTCTGTACCTCAGGATCGTACCAACAATCTGTTTAAACAAGTTTATGAGCAGAAGAGTCTGAAGGGCCGGAGTAACGATGCCATCGCCTCGGCGTGCCTCTACATCGCCTGTCGGCAGGAGGGCGTGCCCCGCACCTTTAAAGGTAGGCGCCGCTCACATGTCCACTCTCACAGCAGCCATGCAGGATTAATTACCCTGCTCACGTAACCACGACCTCTGGATTAAAAGAGGCACAGTGTAACCCCCACCCACCCAGTCACCCCCCAATCATGTTGGGTAGCAGGGTGCACCCTGATGATATGAGGGCTCTCTCAGAAGTTATTGCTTTTGTGGGCACCTGGGCATGAAATGTCCCTCCATCCTGTGGTTATAAAGAGCCCAGAGGGGCATCACTGGTGCAGTCTTTAAAATGTTCTTTCCTAATGAGAAGCCATTACCCCCCCCCCCTCCAGGGTTAAATTAAGAGATTCTCTAACAAATGCTCAATAGTTTACAGAAAAGAAGAGAAAAGGTTCAGATCTAAGTTTGAGAATGAAGTGATGATGATGATGATGATGATGGTGGGAAGCGTCATTGTTCTCTCTTTTTCAGAGATCTGCGCCGTCTCTCGGATCTCTAAGAAGGAGATTGGTCGCTGCTTCAAGTTGATCCTGAAAGCTCTGGAGACCAGTGTGGATCTCATCACCACAGGAGACTTCATGTCCCGCTTCTGCTCCAACCTGGGTCTGCCCAAGCACGTCCAGATGGCAGCCACCTACATCGCCAAGAAGGCAGTGGAGCTGGACCTGGTGCCCGGGCGTAGTCCCATCTCTGTCGCTGCAGCTGCTATCTACATGGCTTCTCAAGCCTCAGTGGAGAAGAAGACCCAGAAAGGTGAGGTCCTCAGAACATCAGGTACCAATCAAAATGGAATTAACAGACCATTTGTGTCCCCTAGATTAAAATGTGTCCCGGAGTGGGGAGGGGAGTGGGAGGGTGGCTCCGTGGTTAGCGTTCGGACTCAACGGCATGACTGTTCTAGGTTCAGTTCCACAACACGGTGGACAAAGGTTCTTTCTGCAAGGTATCTGTATCTTCTCGCGTCAGAATATCCCACTACCCAATGGCATGTTTATACCTGGACGTACTAATTAACCGAGTGTTCGTTATGTGGAGACGTTCACATGGTTCCAGGTTTAGATCTTGTTTGTGGTGTTCTGGATCCTCTCATCTGTAAGTCATTTTGGAAAAACAAAACAAACATCTGCTGTATGTAATAATGGTGTGTGTGTGTGTGTGTGTGTGTGTGTGTGTGTGTGTGTGTGTGTTCAGAGATCGGAGACATTGCTGGAGTTGCTGACGTCACCATCCGACAGTCCTACAGACTCATCTACCCCCGCGCTGCTGACCTCTTCCCCCCAGACTTTAAATTTGACACACCTGTGGATAAACTTCCTCAGCTGTGAAACACACACACACACACACACACACACACACACACACACAGCCTGCTCCTGTTACTGTTTGGTTGTAATTGAGTTGAAAGCTGATCTGGAGTCAGTGTTTAATCTTTAAGGTTCCTGAGGTACGGAGCAGAAACATTCCATCCTGTGAGGGTTCCACTGTACCGTCTGTTCCTTTACTGTGTATATATCCTGTACAGAACTCTGAGTCCAACACACACACACACACACACTTTCTTACTGTAAACGCTTTCTTTTGTAGGAAACCACTCAGAGTTATTTTGTTAGTGTGTTTGGATTGGATTTAGTAATTTAAACAATAAATGCTTTTCAGAAAAGCAAACTTTTTTTTTTTTTTATTTGCTTTATTAATATTCCGAGATGGTCGGCATGTTCTCCTCTCAGCGCTAGGTAATCCCGGTTCGAATCCCCATCTGGGTGGAG
The DNA here is from genome assembly GCA_019802505.1 of Corydoras sp. C115. Taxonomy (NCBI): domain Eukaryota; kingdom Metazoa; phylum Chordata; class Actinopteri; order Siluriformes; family Callichthyidae; genus Corydoras; species Corydoras sp. C115. The sequence continues at coordinate 448,613 of JAFMOC010000230.1, forward strand.
TTTCCATGTTCTCCCCGTGTCCGCGTGGGTTTCCTCCGGGTTCTCCGGTTTCCTCCCACAGTCCAAAAAACATGGATCAAGTCAATTGAATTCTCCAAATTGCCCCATATAGAGTGTGTCTGAGTGAGTGAGTGTGTGCCCAGCGATGAATTGGCGCCCTGTCCTGGGTGTATCTGCCCAGCGCTCGAGACGTTCTCCCCTGGATGGACATGGGGAACCCCACCGCGACCCTAATAGAGGATAAAGCGGGAGATAATGAATGAATGAGTTTCCTTCACACAGCTCTATAAATATTCAGAAGTAATAATAAATAGGGGTGGCACGGTGGCTTAGTGCTTAAACATGTTCTCCTCTCAGCGCTTGGGATTCCCGGTTTGAATCCCCATCTGGGTGGAGTTTCCATGTTCTCCCCGTGTCCGTGTGGGTTTCCTCCCACAGTCCAAAAAACATGGATCAAGTCAATTGAAATCTCAAAATTGTCCCATATAGAGTGTGTGTGTGTGAGTGAGTGTGTGCCCAGCGATGGACTGGCGCACTGTCCTGGGTCTATCTGCCCGGCGCCCGAGACGTTCTCCCCTGGATGGGCATGGGGAACCCCACTGCGACCCTAATAGAGGATAAAGCGTAAGATAATGAATGAATATTCAGAGGCGTCCGTCCTCCGCCTGAAACCATATCGATCTGTATCATATGATTTAAAACGATGTACATCGATCATCGATACGACGGTGCAGCTCTTAGAGGGGTGTGTTATTGTTGATGACATCACGGCTGGACACACAGCTCAGCCAATCGGGATGAAATGCGACCGGATGATTTAGAAAAGAAAACCGTGAGTCTGCGTTTAAGACAACGGAGCATCTTTATTTATTCATTTAGCAAACGATCAGCCAAAAATTAAACCACCATGATGATGATGATGACGACCTGACGAAGGAATCTGAGAACTTTATTACAAAACATCTGCAAGTGAGAAGAAAAAAAAACTCGATTGATGATCTCAAATAAAACGTAAAAAAAAAAAAAAAAAAAAACAGAAAGAGAAACGGTTCCTGCTGCAGCTGCACATTCTGGACTCAGCACTCAGGTCAGGAGCTTCTGCCGGCTCCTCCGGTTCTCCTACAGACCGCACTCTCCCTCAGTCCCTTCAAGACCGGCTATGATGTCATCCATCCAGAAGCCAATCAGCTTTCAGTGATGCTAGCGATGCCCAGCGGCTCCACGCCGACCTGCTCCAGACCGGTCTCCGGTGACTTCAACATCAGGAGGGTGGTGCAGACCCACTCAGGGCGTTTTGGGGTAAATCTTCTCGTAGAAGAAGTTCTGGGGCAGCAGGTAGAGCTCGCCGTCCTTCTCGCGCACGCCGTGAGCGCGTACGAACTGAAACTGCTCCAGCGCAAACTCATAGAACTCGTTCTCCATCTTCCAGATGGACGACTGCTGCAGCCTGGCGATGGACTCCTTTGTGGGCGCTTTCTTCTCACTGGTTTTCCTCAGGTGAGACTTTTTTCCTTTAGGGGGCAGAGGGGAGGAGGTGAGGGGCGGGGTTATGTGGGGTCGGTTTTAAATGCAAACGTCAGATGTTCTGAGGACCTGCAGGAGCTCTATGAGCCCCTCCCCCTCTGATCACTCAGCTGACCTGCAGGGAAACTGATCTGAGAGCTGTTCCTGATCATACCTGTTCTGTAGAGGTCAGTGGCGCCCCTGAAGAAGCGCGGCAGCGCCACCTCCAGCATCATCACAAAGTCCTCGAGTTCCTCGGTCACCCCCACCAGGAGGTACTCATTAATCAGGTTGAACTTGGCCTGATCCAGAGCCCAGCGGCTGCCTATGTTCCTGTAAACATGAGACTCCAGATCAACACTGCTGCCCACACACACACACACTGCACCAGATCAGGTGTGGAGTACAATTTAACAAGAAGGTTAAAAATCAGATCCCCATCACATCATCCTCATCCTCATCTTCATCACACAGACTGATGACAAATCTTAAAGCTGACCAGCACTCTGAGAAATGACCGCAGAAGAAGGGAATCTGGAGCCAGAGCTTCTCAGGAGCGCAGTCTGAACCTCCTGCTGCCACGCACTCATCGAACGTCTGCAGGAGAAACAGAGACCTCGTGTGACGTTCCAACACGCCACACTCTTCTCACGGTTACCATCACTACTCGAGTCCTGACCTTCTTATCCCCCTGTTTCCTGCGTCTCAGTCCAGGTCTGTAATCGTCTCCGAAGCGCAGGAAGTAGTAATAAGAGACGAGGCGCTCGATGGGGTCGCGGACGATGTTGATGTAAACGGGTTTCTTCATCACACCGAATCTGAGAGAACACAAGCATTCGGCTTTAACCCCATCAGCTCAGACCTGAACCGCCCTGTATGAGGTGTGTGGGGGGGGGGGGGGGGAGAGTTCGTACTTGGTGAAATCGAGGAATGAAACATGGCCGTGGTACAGCGCTGGCTTCATCTCTTTCCATGAAGTCACGTTCTTCACAAAGCGTCCCTTTAAACAAAACAGAGCAGCAGAATCTCAAATACATTCATTCATTCATTATCTCCCACTTTATCCTCTATTAGGGTCGCGGGGGGGGGGGTTCCCCATGCCCATCCAGGGGAAAACGTCTCGGGCGCTGGGCAGATAGACCCAGGACAGGGCGCCAATCCATCGCTGGGCACACACTCACTCACACACACACTCTATATGGGGCAATTTTGGAGGATTCAATGGACTTGATCCATGTTTTTGGACTATGGGAGGAAAACCGGAGAACCCGGAGGAAACCCACGCGGACACGGGGAGAACATGGAAACTCCACCCAGATGGGGATTCGAACCGGGAATCCCTAGCAGCAGCAGAATCTCATATGAACATTTAATTTATTAAATAAAGAGCGTGATGAAGACGCTGAGTCAGTCTGCTGGGGTTAATTACGCAGTGTGTGGATATAATGAGCCTTTGAAGTGAAGTTGTAACAATGTGTCGGGCAAAAATCTCAAAAAATGGGAAAAAAGGTTTTGTTCTTGTGTAAAGAGACGATGCCATGTAATGCAATTTCGCAACTAGAACAGCAGAGGGCGATAGCAGCAGCAGTAAATCAACACATCACATTTTCTTTCTGCAGCAGACCTCAGAACTGTGTTCCTCATAATTTCATTCATTCATTATCTCCCACTTTGTCCTCTATTAGGGTCACGGTGGGGTTCTCCATGCCCATCCAGGGGAGAACGTCTCGGGCGCTGGGCAGATAGACCCAGGACAGGGCGCCAATCCATCACTGGGCACACACTCACTCACACAGACACACTCTATATGGGGCAATTTGGAGAACTCAATTGACTTGAGCCATTTTTTTGGACTGTGGGAGGAAACCAGAGAACCTGGAGGAAACCCACGCAGACACGGGGAGAACATGGAAACGCCACCCAGATGGGGATTCGAACCGGGAATCCATAGCGCTGAGAGGAGAACATGCCCAAAACTAAACCACTGTGCCGCCTGAACAGAACCTGATTTATATAAACCGAAGAACATCAATGGAAATTTAAATGGTTTTTGTGTGTGTGTGTGTGTGTGTGTGTGAGACCTGGTCCTGCAGTGACATGACGGGATTGTTTTTGCTGGTGTTGATGTGCAGAACATGGTAATGGTTCCTGCTGCACAGATCGTAGGCCAGGTTGGTGAAGGAGGTGCTGGCTGTTTTGGGGACGCGGTTGTAGATGACCACCATGTCCTCCTCGGCGCCCTCTGTGGACTCCCTCGCTCCCTCCTGCGTGTGACGCTCCTCAATATCACGTACCTCGAGCCTCGCGATGGTGCGCTCTTTAAAACAGAACAGCAACGGATCAAAGACATGACACCACTGATACACACACCTTACACGAGGAGTGTAGAACCAGGAGGGCTGAACTCACACACACACACACACACACACACACACACACACACACACTCACACACACACACACTCGGATTCAGGTCACTAAATCACTTTTAATCACCGAGTTCGGTCTTAACCTCCTGCAACTTCTGAACTCCAACCATGAAACTGAGGTCCACACGGTCCCTCTGTTCTCCAAACACCGCAGATGCTTGTGTGCTTGTGTGTGTGTGTGTGTGTGTGTGGAGACATTACAAGGGGTTCCTAAATAAAGGGGAACGTTTCTGCTTCGTTTCACTGAACAGAACCTTTCATTCATTCATCATCTCCCGCTTTATCCTCTATTAGGGTCGCGGTGGGGTTCCCCATGCCCATCCAGGGGAGAATGTCTCGGGCGCTGGGCAGATAGACCCAGGACAGGGCACCACATCGCTGGGCACACACTCACACACACACACTCTATATGGGGCAATTTGGAGAATTCAATTGACTTGATCCATGTTTTTGGACTGTGGGAGGAAACCGGAGAACCCGGAGGAAACCCACGCGGACGCGGGGAGAACATGGAAACTCCACCCAGATGGGGATTCGAACCGGGAATCCCTAGCGCTGAGAGGAGAACATGCTTAACCACTAAGCCACCGTGCCGCCTGAACAGAACCTGATTTATATAAACCGAAGATAATAAATCACCACCAGTCTCCTGGCCACTGAGAAGCCCGAACCTTCATGCGCTCGCCCATCAGAGGCCCTAAAAATAGCCCTGCTGTGGTTCCGTCAGTTAACAGAGGGGAACTGACCCCACTGCTGAGGTTCCGAACCCCATCTCTGCTCCATCGCTCCACTTCTTATCTGACTTGTGGAACTTAATCTCGGGATTGTAATCGGCTGAGATCTTCTGACCTTCTCAGACATCTTCAAATATTTATCTGGGTTCCTGAGCTCAGAGGTCGTCCATTTCAGGGTTCATCGGGAATGTTACGGTTTCACTCACCAACCTGAGACTGGGTCCCTCGAATACGCCTGCTGACCAAAGACATGGTTCTGCAACACATCGACACATCACAGAACACGCTACCAACAAAACAAGGAAACGTCCAATCCCCTGTACTGTTTTCAGTCCGGGTACAAAAGCCAGCATCTGTCAGGGTGAAGCGGGTGTGTGGGTGGAGGTGTATTTAAAAATCGGTCCTGATGGAACCACTGATTCCAGAACCAGAACCCTGTGCAGTCTGCTGTAAACTGCTGTGCGTACTGCTTTGAATATCTCCATCCTGGAACTTCAGGTTCATGACGTCATACCTAGTTTACTCCGGGACTGCTCCAGCTGGTGGACCTGGTTCTCCAGAAGCAGCAGGGTGACGGTGAAGGCCAGGAGAGCCAGCCACTGGAACTTTGGTACCATCATCATGATCCTCAGAACCCCCATCACATCAGAACCACATGCTGCATCGGACGAACCCGCTGGATCAAAGCGAATCGAACCGAACCGACAGCGGTACCGAGGACCTGAGTGAGGACCGAGCCTCACAGCCGCCCGCCGGTCCTTCCGATCAAAGCGGACATCTCTGTCCCACACAGCGGCCTCCTGCGGTCCACCTCCCCCCGCGCGGTGCGGTTCGGTTCGGTTCGGGGCCTCGGTTCCCTGAGCTGTTGTTCTAACAGCGAACACGGAGCCTGCACGACGGACTGCTGCCGCGTCTCCAATCGGCGCTGCTCTCTCACTGAAGTGCACTAAACAGCGCACCCTACACCGTTAGTCCGCTTTTTATGCGTTTAACAAACACACGAGTCGTGTCGTTTTTTTTAAGATTCGGGGTTAGAACAGCGAACAAACTGTCAGCAGAAAGATTCTGAACGATCTGTCCTTAAATTAAACCGGATTAAATAAACCCAAACCACGGCCCAGCCTCCGTTAGCAGTCTGTTAAACGAGGGAGCACGCGCCGGTTTGAGACAATGTCTCAAAAGGACCCAAAACAAGGCTGTGTTCCAATATCAGTCCATGTTATCACATAGTGCCACTATAGCAAATAGCAAGCTACATCGACAGAGGACTAATTTCGTACTAAATTAAATATAAAATTCATTCATTCATTCATTATCTCCCGCTTTATCCTCTATTAGGGTCGCGGTGGGGTTCCCCATGCCCATCCAGGGGAGAACGTCTCGGGCGCTGGGCAGATAGACCCAGGACAGGACGCCAATCCATCGCTGGACACACTCACTCACTCAGACACACTCTATATGGGGCAATTTAGAGAACTCAATTGACTTGATCCATGTTTTTTGGACTGTGGGAGGAACCCGGAGGAAACCCACGCGGACAACGGGGAGAACATGGAAACTCCACCCAGATGGGGATTCGAACCGGGAATCCCTAGCGCTGAGAGGAGAACGTGCTAAACCACTAAGACACCGTGCGGCCTACTTATAAAATTCATTCATTCATCCATTATCTCCCGCTTTATCCTCTATTAGGGTCACGGTGGGGTTCCCCATGCCCATCCAGGGGAGAACGTTTCGGGCGCTGGGCAGATAGACCCAGGACAGGGCGCCAATCCGTCACTGGGCACACACTCACTCACACAGACACACTCTATATAGGGCAATTTGGAGAATTCAATTGATTTTTGGACTGTGGGAGGAAACCGGAGAACCCGGAGGAAACCCACGCGGATACGGGTAGCATATGGAAACTCCACCCAGATGGAGATTCGAACCAGGAATCCCTAGTGCTGAGAGGCGAACGTGCTAAACCACTAAGCCACCGTGCCGCCCTAAATATAAAAGCCACATAAGGCATGGTGGCTTAGTGGTTTAGCACGTTCTCCTCTCCGCACTAGGGATTCCCGGTTCGAATCCCCATCTGGGTGGAGTTTCCATGTTCTCCCCGTGTCCGCGTGGGTTTCCTCCGGGTTCTCCGGTTTCCTCCCACAGTCCAAAAACATGGATCAAGTTATTTGAGTTCTCTAAATTGCCCCATATAGAGTGTGTCTGTGTGAGTGAGTGAGTGCCCAGCGATGGATTGGCGTCCTGTCCTGGGTCTGTCTGCCCAGCGCCCGAGACGTTCTCCCCTGGATGGGCATGGGGAACCCCACCGCGACCCTAATAGAGGATGAAGCGGGAGATAATCAATGAATGAACATTGAACATAAAGGGGGGGGGGGTGTAACCTGACCAAAATAATAATAATAATAATAATAATAATAAGAGAATCAGCTGGTGCAGTTACTTGTCCCCTATTTACACCTGTATTTAAATTTAGTTGTTTGCGATACAGCCTTAGTCGACCGAAGTCGGCCTGCTAAATTATAGGAATTAAAAAAAAAAAAAGTACATATGAAACCAGAGATTATCTCTCTGTGTGTGTGTGTGTGTGTGTGTGTGTGTGTGTGTGTGTGTGTAGAGTCTGTTATAAAAAATAAAAAATAAAAATCTTTAAATGCATGAAGTTTGAATAGAGTCGCGTTTAAAGGCGTTTCGGGCAGTCGTCACTTCCGGCTGCTTGTTGCAGGGAGACGGTGCGATGGCGGGAGAGGTGTTCTTACTCTGTTTGTTCCCCTTTTTACAGACGGTAAACACACACACACACACACACACACACACACACACACACACACAGCTCTAACTCCGGCTTTATTTCACACTCCTGTTTTTTTAGGCGAAGTGAACAATCAAATAGTGAATGCGTGCTAACATGCTAAAGCTAACGTCTGTGACGTGGCTCATTAAAGCTGATTCATCAGACTGTTTTAATTATCATCGCGTTCATCTCTTTTTTTTTATTTCAATTTGTAAATAATTAAAATTTCCACTGATGTTCTTCGGTTTATATAAAGCAGGTTCTGTTCAGTGAAACGAAGCAGGAACGTTCCCCTTTATTTAGGAACCCCTTTTTAATGTCTCCGGGGCGGCACGGGGGGCTTAGTGGGTTAGCATGTTCTCCTCTCAGCGCTAGGGATTCCCGGTTCGAATCCCCATCTGGGTGGAGTTTCCATGGTCTCCCCCGTGTCCGCGTGGGTTTCCTCCGGTTTCCTCCCACAGTCCAAAAACATGGATCGAGTCAATTGAATTCTCCAAATTGCCCCATATAGAGTGTGTCTGTGTGAGTGAGTGTGTGCCCAGCGATGGATTGGCGTCCTGTCCTGGGTGTATCTGCCCAGCGCCCGAGACGTTCTCCCCTGGATGGGCATGGGGAACCCCCCCGCGACCCTAATAGAGGATAAAGCGGAAGATAATGAATGAATAAATGTAATGTCTCCGATCTGAGGAACGTAACCTCATTTATTTCACCTCATTATTAATTCATTCATTATCTCCCGCTTTATCCTCTATTAGGGTCACGGGGGGGGTTCCCCATGCCCGCCCGTCCAGGGGAGAACGTTTCGGGCGCTGGGCAGATACACCTAGCACAGGGCGCCAATCTATCACTGGGTACACACTCACTCACACAGACACACTCTATATGGGGCAATTTGGAGAACTCAATTGACTTGATCCATGTTTTTGGACTGTGGGAGGAAACCGGAGAACATGGAAACTCCACCCAGATGGGGATTTGAACCGGGAATCTCTAGTTGTGAGAGGAGAACATGCTAAACCACTAAGCCACCGTGCCGCCAACCTCACTATTCATGTTATTATTAATTTAGTGTTGATTGTGTTATGAAGTTTAGGAACAGATTAATGTGTGAATGTGAGTGAAGGTGGGGCGTTGGTCAGTTTTGTGGTGATGATGATGATGATGATGATGATGGTGCGGTTGTTCCTGTAATCCGGTGGTACATGTTTATAATTTCTAATCTCATGACTTGTTGCTCATGTGATGTAATGTGATGTGATGTAATGTGGTGGTGGTGCAGCTGGCAGCGTTTGGTGCGGAGCTCTCGTCTGAAGCCTGCAGGGAGCTGGGTTTCTCCAGTAACCTCCTGTGCAGCTCGTGTGATCTGCTGGGGCAGTTCAGCCTGTCTCCGTTGGAACCGTTCTGCAGGCAGTGCTGTCAGGAGGAAGCTCAGCTGGAGTCCAGGAAGGTAAGCACCGTCCAGAACATGTCAGTGTGTCTGTTGAGATGTTTCAGTTGCAGATGTACCCCAGTCCTTAACACACACACACTCACACACACTCTGTTTGTTCTGTAGCTTTATCCTGGAGCCATCCTCGAGGTGTGTGGATGAAAACTGGGGAGGTTCCCTCAAGTCCAGGGTGAGAGCTCTTTATTATTCATTCATTTATTATCTCCCGCTTTATCTTCTATTAGGGTCGCGGTGGGGTTCCCCATGCCCATCTAGGGGAGAACGTCTCGGGCGCTGGGCAGATAGACCCAGGACAGGGCGCCAATCCATCGCTGGGCACACACTCACTCACACAGACACACTCTATATGGGGACTGAGTCCTTACACAGCGCCCCCTGCTGGAGCTCAGCTCAGTACTGCAGCACAGTCTTTATATGAAATCATCTGTAAAGCTCATTCATTCATTCATCATCTCCCGCTTTATCCTCTATTAGGGTCGCGGTGGGGTTCCCCATGCCCATCCAGGGGAGAACGTCTCGGCCGCGGGTCAGATAGACCCCGGGCAGGGCGCCGATCCATCGCTGGGCACACACTCACTCACAGACACACTCTATATGGGGCAATTTGTGAGAATTCAATTGACTTGATCTATGTTTTTGGACTGTGGGAGGAAACCAGAGGAAACCCACACGGACACGGGGAGAACATGGAAACTCCACCCGGATGGGGGTTCGAACTGGGAATCCCTAGTGCTGAGAGGCGAACGTGCTAAAACACTAAGACACCGTGCCGCCCTCTTTATTATTATTATTATTATTATTATTAATAATAATAATAACAATAATAATGAATAGAAAAATAAAACAAAATATAGATGCACTGTGAACAAAAGTGCTCTCTTATAAACTCAATGTTAGTATTTATTTATTGCACAAATACTTCACACTGATTGTTGATATTATAAATATTCAATCATGTGTACTGATGTCAGGGGGGGGGTGATCAGTTGGGGCACATTATTAAATGTCAGTGATGTTTTGTGCCGGGGACTGGAGCCTATCCCAGGGCCATGCTCTTTGAAGTGACGTTATTATTGTGCCATGTGCTTCTTTCCAGCTTTCGTCAGAAGCGACAAGCCGAAGCTGTTTAAGGGTCTTCAGATAAAGGTGAGTACCTCAGTCTGTATGACATCATAAGAGAACATCCTGAAGTCATTCATAAATTATATCTTATTTTTATTTAATACTTTAAATAGTGAATTTAAAGGGAAGGAGTGTACAGACTGCATGGAGTGTGCTGCACGTGCATGATATATTTCAGGGTTAGGTCTTAGTGGAGGTGTCAGGAGTGAACACATTCATTCATTCATTCATTATCTCCCGCTTTATCCTCTATTAGGGTCGCGGGGGGGTTCCCCATGCCCATCCAGAGGAGAACGTCTCGGGCGCTGGGCAGATACACCCAGGACAGGGCACCAGTCCATCGATGGGCACACACTCACTCACACACGTACTCTATATTGGGCAATTTGGAGAACTCAATTGACTTGATCCATGTTTTTGGACTTTGGGTGGAAACCGGAGAACCCGGAGGAAACTCACGCAGACACGGGAAGAACATGGAAACTCCACCCAGATGGGGATTCGAACCAGGAATCCCTAGCGCTGAGAGAACATGCTGAACCACTAAGCCACCATGCTGCCTGGAGTGAACACAGTGCCCTTTAATGCAGTCTGTGTAAACCCCTCCACCTGGTGGTGCTGTTCGGCGGTGCGGTCAGTGTTTGCTGATGGAGGGTTTGTGTTGCAGTACGTCAGAGGCTCTGACCCTGTGCTGAAGCTGCTGGACGATAACGGGAACATGGCTGAGGAGCTCAGCATTCTAAAATGGAACACGGACAGCGTGGAGGAGTTCCTGAGTGAGAAGCTGGAGCGAGTGTAACCCCATCCTGCTGCTCTGCTCTTCGCCTTTAATAATCCACTTCTGATCCTGAACTTTCGGATCCTCAGGATGCAGCGGACTGTAGAACTAGGGTTGGTTCCTGTGGAAAGGAGAAATAAAAGCTGCTAAAGAGCTTCTGGTTCTGATCTCCTAAACCTTCACATCAGCTCTGAGCTACACATTAGTGACGGCATCACAGGAAACCAGCGTGTGGTGTGTGATGCCCGATGAGTGTGTGTGGTTCCCTGGTGTGGAGGGATGGGATAGGAACCGAAAACTCTTTATCTGCATCAGGAATGTGTTTGTGTTTAATAAATGTTCCACAGTGTACTGTCTGAAGCCTCATCTGTTCTCAACACTGATGACTTTCACACTGAAACTGGAGGAACTTTAGATCAGGACAGGGTTCTAGTTCATTATAAAGGTCAGAGAAGGTCACTCTCTCAGAGAGAACAAATAAACTGCACAGGACGGACCATTCATTCATTATCTCCCGCTTTTAACCTCTATTGGGCTCGCGGTGGGGTTCCCCATGACCATCCAGGGGAGAACGTCTCGGGCGCTGGGCAAATAGACCCAGGACAGGGCGCCAATCCATCGCTGAGCACACACTCACTCACACAAACACTCTATATGGGGCAATTTTGAGAGTTCAATTGACTTGATCCATGTTTTTGGACTGTGGGAGGAAACTGGAGAACCCGGAGGAAACCCATGCAGACACGGGGAGAACATGGAAACTCCACCCAGATGGGGATTCGAACCGGGAATCCCTAGAGCTAAGCCACCATGCCAGGACGGACCATGTCTCCTCAAACCCAGCAGCATGGTGGAAGCAGTGAAGTAAATCTATCTGAAGGGGGCAGTGTGGAGCCTCCGTCTGCAGCGGCGCGGTTATTGATCTGTAACGGCGTAAAAGATGCTGAACTGCTGATTCACTGTGAGCTTCAGGAGAGCTTCAGACGTCATTTACTAGTAGCATGTCGTTCTGCTGGGTGACCGCCAGGCGGCGACAGAAGCCATATCATTAAACTTCTCGTTAAATCTGATTAACTCTCGGAATTAGAATATATCAGCTTCTTAAAACATAAGTAGACATCCATTTAATGTGTCAGAGTTCTGCAGGCGGAGGAGAACCCAAAAACCCAGCGAAGGAACGCGTTTTGTTTCCCTGAATGTGCGTCAAAGGGCTCCACGATTCTCTAAAACTTATTTATTGTCCCGATAATTACCACCACAAACCCGAGTTCTATCATTCATTCATTCATTATCTCCCGCTTTATCCTCTATTAGGGTCGCGGTGGGGTTCCCCATGTCCATCCAGGGGAGAACGTCTCGGGCGCTGTGCAGATAGACCCAGGACAGGGCGCCAATCCATCGCTGGGCACACACAGACACACTCTATATGGGGCAATTTTGAGAATTCAATTGACTTGATCCATGTTTTTGGACTGTGGGAGGAAACCCGAGAACCCGGAGGAAAGCCACGCGGACACGGGGAGAACATGGAAACTCCACCCAGATGGGGATTCGAACTGGGAATCCCTAGTGCTGAGAGGAGAACGTGCTAAACCACTAAGCCACCGTGCCGCCCCGAGTTCTATCAATGTACATTTTGTTAAAATGTAGAAAATCACAAAAATGTTGCTCAGTTTGGTCAGAGACACGTTTTCCACACTTTTATTAAAACACGCAAATCGACTTTTGTGCAAATTAGGCGATGTAGCGACTCCTAGCGACCTTGTGTGTGTCTGTTTGCCCCCTCCCCCATCTGCCCCGGCTCTCCTGCTCCTCAGGCCTCAGAGAGGGTGATCGGGAGGAATGTGGAAGGAGGGAAACGGAAACCGAGGATTTAATCTGCAGCATCACACACACACACACACACACACACACACACACACACACACACACACTGATCCAGTAATCACATTTAAAACATAATGTTAGCTTTTATTCAGATAGAGTAGAATATGATCATTCATTGAGAAGTTTATTATGTGTTTGAGTTTGAGGATTAAACCGTGTGTGTGTGTGTGTGTGTGTGTGTGTGTGTGTGTGTGTGTGTCATGAGGTGATGTAGAATATATGTAGAATCATCATATAGATGATCTGACCAAACGTATGGGGGGTTTTAGATCTTTAAATGAGGGGGGGGGGTTGTAACTTGGCAGGGAGGTTATGGATGCTCTTGTGGGTGTGTCCACATACTTTTGTTCATTTGACGCAGTAAGTCTTCGGAGGTCAGGCATCAAACAATTGAATGTGTCACTGAAAAGCTCCCACCTTCTTACAGGTGCACAGGTGTGCGGACGCTTCAGCACCCGCAGAGGGCACTCTCACGCACCCCCCCAAAACCCTGTGCCCTCTGCAGGTGTGCGGACGCTTCAGCACCCGCAGAGGGCACTCTCACTCACCCCCCCCAAAACCCTGTGCCCTCTGCAGGTGTGCGGACGCTTCAGCACCCGCAGAGGGCACTCTCACGCACCCCCCCAAAACCCTGTGCCCTCTGCAGGTGTGCGGACGCTTCAGCACCCGCAGAGGGCACTCTCACGCACCCCCCAAAACCCTGTGCCCTCTGCAGGTGTGTGGACGCTTCAGCACCCGCAGAGGGCACTCTCACTCACCCCCCCAAAACCCTGTGCCCTCTGCAGGTGTGTGGACGCTTCAGCACCCGCAGAGGGCACTCTCACGCACCCCCCAAAACCCTGTGCCCTCTGCAGGTGTGTGCCCTCTGCAGGTGCTGAAGCGTGCACACACCTGCAGAGGGCACAGCGTTTTGGGGGGTGCGTGAGAGTGCCCTCTACAGGTGCACAGGTGTGCGGACGCTTCAGCATCTACAGAGGGCACACTCACGCACCCCCCAAAACCCTGTGCTGGATCAGAGATGAGGAGCAGTGGTATTGACTGACTGTCCTCCAGTCTGAGATGAAGTTTAATGATGTCCGCTGATAAAGTTCTGTGATTGGCTGGTCCACGTTGTCTCCGTCCTGATTCCTGTCACCTCGAATCAGAACGTGGAGTGAAAGAAAATGTTCCACAGACGTCACCAGACAACTCCCTGCCCTTTTTACCCCTGAGCGTGCGTGTGTGTGTGTGTGTGTGTGTGTGTGTGTGTGTGTGAATGTTCCGGCGCTCAGCTGAGGTTCTGTGGAACGTGGTGACCTACATAAAGCTCTGGTTTGGTAGCAGATGCAGGAGAAGTTTGGAAGGAAAGGCAGACGTTCCTCTCTCACTGGGTTCTTTCTCATGGTTCCCTCAGGTTTCACTCACATCATGGAAATTCACTGACACTAATCAGAGCAGCCACAGATCTCAGATCAGACTGGAGAGTCAGAAAGGAAGATCCGAGTCGGCTGCACCAACGATGATGTGACGTGGGGGTTTAACATTCCTGTGATCATCACACAACATCAGCACAACACCTGGAACCATACGGTTCACACTTTACATCCCCAAATAGAACAACGCCTTCATTGAACGTCTCTGTTATTACTTCAAATCATTCATTCATTTATTCATTATCTCCCGCTTTATCCTCTATTAGGGTTGCGATGGGGTTCCCCATGCCCATCCAGGGGAGAACGTCTCGGGCGCTGGGCAGATAGACCCAGGACAGGACGCCAATCCATCGCTGGGCACACACTCACTCACACAGACACACTCTATATGGAGTGATTTTGTGAGAATTCAATTGACTTGATCCATGCTTTTTTGGACTGTGGGAGGAAACCGGAGAACCCGGAGGAAACTCACGCAGACACGGGCAGAACATGGAAACTCCATCCACCCTTCTCCACCATGCCGCCATCAATCAATCATACATTAGATTTTTAAGTTCTGGAGCCACAAACACATTTACACCAAATCAGTTACCTCCACTTCAGCTACCCACATGTTGGACTGGTGGAGGAGACCCACACTGATATTTAGAGAACCTTACTGTCATACTTCCTGAAGCTGATCCGAGTTGTGGGGTGAGGTCACCACTGCATCTAAATGTCAATGTGTTCACGGTGTTTCCATACCTTCTGTCTCGTGGCAGCTGGGATAGGTCTTAAAAGCAACTAATGAGAATGGCCTGTATCAAAACAGAAAAAGAAAAGGAGACACACTGCTTCATTATCATTTCTTACTGAGTTTGTAAAAAATATTTTAATTATATTAATAAAAACATCTCTGTTAGTACCTCCATCTACACTACAGCTCTGTCTGGGGCCTATCCCATTCCTCTGAGCCATCCCAGAACACAGTGGAACCTTTATGGCATTAATTGCTGTGACTCTGAAGAATGAAATTGTTCCATCTGTTACGTGACGTACAGTAGCGTTAGATGTTTGTAGGAACATCCGAGTTCCTCCTGTGGATCTGTGGGTTCTGGATTTAAATCTGTTCTTCTGCTGAGAGGTTCCACATGGAACCATTAAGTTTGTTACTGTAACTACGGCGACGCCAGGCTTCTGCCTGACAACAGGAAGCGGGGGTACGGTCTGGGTTCAGCTGTTGCTTGGTAACAGAGAGAGGTTTGGGAGGTGAACATGTTCAGAGACACCGATGTGAACAGCCATGTCTCTCTCCTCCACCCTCCCCAGCCCCTCCACCCAGACCCTGCCCCCTGTCCCTGCCCCCTGTCCCTGCCCCTGCCCCTGTGTTGTGATCTGTGAGAGGATCTCATAAAGCTGTACGCTTCTAATATTTTCTTTACAAACTTACTACATGAAGTGAACACGCCCCCTACAGGTTACAAACTCAAATGATCAGTGACAGTGAATTTATTACATTTACCAAGAGGAACCAAGAAAATGTAATATAAATAATATAATCATTTTACCATCAGATTTAAAATGTAAATTATTATTATATTAAATTATCACATTATTATAGTGAATTGTTTTGAAAAATATTTGTGTTTTCTACAGCAGGAACCTTAAAGGTGGGGGTGGAGGGGTGGGACAGTGGGATGAGTTCTGTCTCTAAAAGAACAACGTGTCCTGAAACTTTTGAAATCTAAAATGCAGATATTAATTTCAAAGGCTTGTTTGATGTTTAATACACAGCGTTCCGTTCTTGGTTCCGGTTCTGAGTTGCTGGTTCTGTTTGGGTTCTGTTGAGGTTCTGGAACCTGCAGGCCATCGGTCCAGCACAGTACAGACACGGGGAGAACATGCCAACACCGACAAAATGAACCATCATAAAAAGATTGACAGGTGGATCGATTGATCGATAGTTACAAATATAATAACGATAAACCTCAGAGCGAGAGGTTGAGAGGTTGTGAGGTTTTGAGGTTGTGAGGTTTTGAGGTTGTTAGGTTGTGAACGTTGAGAGGTTGAGAGGTTTTGAGGTTGTGAACGTTGAGAGGTTTTGAGGTTTTGAGGTTGAGAGGTTGTGAACATTGAGAGGTTTTGAGGTTGTGAGGTTTTGAGGTTGAGAGGTTTTGAGGTTGTGAGGTTTTGAGGTTTTGAGGTTGAGAGGTTTTGAGGTTGAGAGGTTTTGAGGTTTTGAGGTTGTGAGGTTGAAAGGTTTTGAGGTTGAAAGATTTTGAGGTTAAGAGGTTTTGAGGTTGTGAGGTTGAGAGGTTTTGAGGTTGAGAGGTTTTGAGGTTGTGAGGTTTTGAGGTTGAGAGGTTGTGAGGTTGAGAGGTTTTGAGGTTGAGAGGTTGTGAGGTTGAGAGGTTTTGAGGTTGAGAGGTTGTGAGGTTTTGAGGTTGAGAGGTTTTGAGGTTGTGAGGTTTTGAGGTTTTGAGGTTTTGAGGTTGAGAGGTTTTGAGGTTGAGAGGTTTTGAGGTTTTGAGGTTGTGAGGTTGAAAGGTTTTGAGGTTGAAAGATTTTGAGGTTAAGAGGTTTTGAGGTTGTGAGGTTTTGAGGTTGTGAGGTTGTGAGGTTTTGAGGTTGAGAGGTTTTGAGGTTGAGAGGTTTTGAGGTTGTGAGGTTTTGAGGTTGAGAGGTTGTGAGGTTTTGAGGTTGAGAGGTTTTGAGGTTGAGAGGTTTTGAGGTTGAGAGGTTGTGAGGTTTTGAGGTTGAGAGGTTTTGCGGTTGAGAGGTTTTGAGGTTGTGAGGTTTTGAGGTTGAGAGGTTGAGAGGTTTTGAGGTTGAGAGGTTTTGAGGTTTAAAGGTTTTGAGGTTGAAAGGTTTTGAGGTTGAAAGATTTTGAGGTTAAGAGGTTTTGAGGTTGTGAGGTTTTGAGGTTGTGAGGTTGTGAGGTTTTGAGGTTGAGAGGTTTTGAGGTTGAGAGGTTTTGAGGTTGAGAGGTTGTGAGGTTTTGAGGTTGAGAGGTTTTGCAGTTGAGAGGTTTTGAGGTTGTGAGGTTTTGAGGTTGAGAGGTTGAGAGGTTTTGAGGTTGAGAGGTTTTGAGGTTTAAAGGTTTTGAGGTTGAAAGGTTTTGAGGTTGAAAGATTTTGAGGTTAAGAGGTTTTGAGGTTGTGAGGTTTTGAGGTTGTGAGGTTGTGAGGTTTTGAGGTTGAGAGGTTTTGCGGTTGAGAGGTTTTGAGGTTGTAATGTTTTGAGGTTGAGAGGTTGTGAGGTTAAGAGGTTTTGAGGTTGAGAGGTTGTGAGGTTGAGAGGTTTTGAGGTTGAGAGGTTTTGAGGTTGAGAGGTTTTGAGGTTGAGAGGTTTTGAGGTTTTGAGGTTGTGAGGTTGAAAGGTTTTGAGGTTGAAAGATTTTGAGGTTAAGAGGTTTTGAGGTTGTGAGGTTTTGAGGTTGTGAGGTTGTGAGGTTTTGAGGTTGAGAGGTTTTGCGGTTGAGAGGTTTTGAGGTTGTAATGTTTTGAGGTTGAGAGGTTGTGAGGTTAAGAGGTTTTGAGGTTGAGAGGTTGTGAGGTTGAGAGGTTTTGAGGTTGAGAGGTTTTGAGGTTGAGAGGTTTTGAGGTTGAGAGGTTTTGGGGTTGAGAGGTTTTGAGGTTGTGAGGTTTTGAGGTTGAGAGGTTTTGAGGTTGAGAGGTTTTGAGGTTGAGAGGTTTTGAGGTTGAGAGGTTTTGGGGTTGAGAGGTTTTGAGGTTGTGAGGTTTTGAGGTTGAGAGGTTTTGAGGTTGAGAGGTTGAGAGGTTTTGAGGTTTTGAGGTTGAGAGGTTTTGAGGTTTAGAGGTTGAGAGGTTTTGAGGTTGAGAGGTTTTGAGGTTTAGAGGTTGAGAGGTTTTGAGGTTGAGAGGTTTTGAGGTTTTGAGGTTGAGAGGTTTTGAGGTTTTGAGGTTGAGAGGTTTTGAGGTTGAGAGGTTTTGAGGGGGTTGAGAGGTTTTGAGGTTGAGGGGTTTTGAGGTTGAGAGGTTTTGAGGTTTAGAGGTTAAGAGGTTTTGAGGTTGAGAGGTTTTGAGGTTGAGAGGTTTTGAGGTTGAGAGGTTTTGAAGTTGAAAGGTTGAGAGGTTTTGAGGTTGAGAGGTTTTGAGGTTGAGAGGTTTTGAGGTTTAGAGGTTGAGAGGTTTTGAGGTTGAGAGGTTGAGAGGTTGAGAGGTTTTGAAGTTGAAAGATTTAAATCTGTTCTTCTGCTGAGAGGTTCCACATGGAACCATTAAGTTTGTTACTGTAACTACGGCGACGCCAGGCTTCTGCCTGACAACAGGAAGCGGGGGTACGGTCTGGGTTCAGCTGTTGCTTGGTAACAGAGAGAGGTTTGGGAGGTGAACATGTTCAGAGACACCGATGTGAACAGCCATGTCTCTCTCCTCCACCCTCCCCAGCCCCTCCACCCAGACCCTGCCCCCTGTCCCTGCCCCCTGTCCCTGCCCCTGCCCCTGTGTTGTGATCTGTGAGAGGATCTCATAAAGCTGTACGCTTCTAATATTTTCTTTACAAACTTACTACATGAAAGAGTGAACACGCCCCCTACAGGTTACAAACTCAAATGATCAGTGACAGTGAATTTATTACATTTACCAAGAGGAACCAAGAAAATGTAATATAAATAATATAATCATTTTACCATCAGATTTAAAATGTAAATTATTATTATATTAAATTATCACATTATTATAGTGAATTGTTTTGAAAAATATTTGTGTTTTCTACAGCAGGAACCTTAAAGGTGGGGGTGGAGGGGTGGGACAGTGGGATGAGTTCTGTCTCTAAAAGAACAACGTGTCCTGAAACTTTTGAAATCTAAAATGCAGATATTAATTTCAAAGGCTTGTTTGATGTTTAATACACAGCGTTCCGTTCTTGGTTCCGGTTCTGAGTTGCTGGTTCTGTTTGGGTTCTGTTGAGGTTCTGGAACCTGCAGGCCATCGGTCCAGCACAGTACAGACACGGGGAGAACATGCCAACACCGACAAAATGAACCATCATAAAAAGATTGACAGGTGGATCGATTGATCGATAGTTACAAATATAATAACGATAAACCTCAGAGCGAGAGGTTGAGAGGTTGTGAGGTTTTGAGGTTGTGAGGTTTTGAGGTTGTTAGGTTGTGAACGTTGAGAGGTTGAGAGGTTTTGAGGTTGTGAACGTTGAGAGGTTTTGAGGTTTTGAGGTTGAGAGGTTGTGAACATTGAGAGGTTTTGAGGTTGTGAGGTTTTGAGGTTGAGAGGTTTTGAGGTTGTGAGGTTTTGAGGTTTTGAGGTTGAGAGGTTTTGAGGTTGAGAGGTTTTGAGGTTTTGAGGTTGTGAGGTTGAAAGGTTTTGAGGTTGAAAGATTTTGAGGTTAAGAGGTTTTGAGGTTGTGAGGTTGAGAGGTTTTGAGGTTGAGAGGTTTTGAGGTTGTGAGGTTATGAGGTTGAGAGGTTGTGAGGTTGGGAGAGGTTTTGAGGTTGAGAGGTTGTGAGGTTGAGAGGTTTTGAGGTTGAGAGGTTGTGAGGTTTTGAGGTTGAGAGGTTTTGAGGTTGTGAGGTTTTGAGGTTTTGAGGTTTTGAGGTTGAGAGGTTTTGAGGTTGAGAGGTTTTGAGGTTTTGAGGTTGTGAGGTTGAAAGGTTTTGAGGTTGAAAGATTTTGAGGTTAAGAGGTTTTGAGGTTGTGAGGTTTTGAGGTTGTGAGGTTGTGAGGTTTTGAGGTTGAGAGGTTTTGAGGTTGAGAGGTTTTGAGGTTGTGAGGTTTTGAGGTTGTGAGGTTGTGAGGTTTTGAGGTTGAGAGGTTTTGAGGTTGAGAGGTTTTGAGGTTGTGAGGTTTTGAGGTTGAGAGGTTGTGAGGTTTTGAGGTTGAGAGGTTTTGAGGTTGAGAGGTTTTGAGGTTGAGAGGTTGTGAGGTTTTGAGGTTGAGAGGTTTTGCGGTTGAGAGGTTTTGAGGTTGTGAGGTTTTGAGGTTGAGAGGTTGAGAGGTTTTGAGGTTGAGAGGTTTTGAGGTTTAAAGGTTTTGAGGTTGAAAGGTTTTGAGGTTGAAAGATTTTGAGGTTAAGAGGTTTTGAGGTTGTGAGGTTTTGAGGTTGTGAGGTTGTGAGGTTTTGAGGTTGAGAGGTTTTGAGGTTGAGAGGTTTTGAGGTTGAGAGGTTGTGAGGTTTTGAGGTTGAGAGGTTTTGCAGTTGAGAGGTTTTGAGGTTGTGAGGTTTTGAGGTTGAGAGGTTGAGAGGTTTTGAGGTTGAGAGGTTTTGAGGTTTAAAGGTTTTGAGGTTGAAAGGTTTTGAGGTTGAAAGATTTTGAGGTTAAGAGGTTTTGAGGTTGTGAGGTTTTGAGGTTGTGAGGTTGTGAGGTTTTGAGGTTGAGAGGTTTTGCGGTTGAGAGGTTTTGAGGTTGTAATGTTTTGAGGTTGAGAGGTTGTGAGGTTAAGAGGTTTTGAGGTTGAGAGGTTGTGAGGTTGAGAGGTTTTGAGGTTGAGAGGTTTTGAGGTTGAGAGGTTTTGAGGTTGAGAGGTTTTGAGGTTTTGAGGTTGTGAGGTTGAAAGGTTTTGAGGTTGAAAGATTTTGAGGTTAAGAGGTTTTGAGGTTGTGAGGTTTTGAGGTTGTGAGGTTGTGAGGTTTTGAGGTTGAGAGGTTTTGCGGTTGAGAGGTTTTGAGGTTGTAATGTTTTGAGGTTGAGAGGTTGTGAGGTTAAGAGGTTTTGAGGTTGAGAGGTTGTGAGGTTGAGAGGTTTTGAGGTTGAGAGGTTTTGAGGTTGAGAGGTTTTGAGGTTGAGAGGTTTTGGGGTTGAGAGGTTTTGAGGTTGTGAGGTTTTGAGGTTGAGAGGTTTTGAGGTTGAGAGGTTTTGAGGTTGAGAGGTTTTGAGGTTGAGAGGTTTTGGGGTTGAGAGGTTTTGAGGTTGTGAGGTTTTGAGGTTGAGAGGTTTTGAGGTTGAGAGGTTGAGAGGTTTTGAGGTTTTGAGGTTGAGAGAGGTTTTGAGGTTTAGAGGTTGAGAGGTTTTGAGGTTGAGAGGTTTTGAGGTTTAGAGGTTGAGAGGTTTTGAGGTTGAGAGGTTTTGAGGTTTTGAGGTTGAGAGGTTTTGAGGTTTTGAGGTTGAGAGGTTTTGAGGTTGAGAGGTTTTGAGGTTGAGAGGTTTTGAGGTTGAGGGGTTTTGAGGTTGAGAGGTTTTGAGGTTTAGAGGTTAAGAGGTTTTGAGGTTGAGAGGTTTTGAGGTTGAGAGGTTTTGAGGTTGAGAGGTTTTGAAGTTGAAAGGTTGAGAGGTTTTGAGGTTGAGAGGTTTTGAGGTTGAGAGGTTTTGAGGTTTAGAGGTTGAGAGGTTTTGAGGTTGAGAGGTTGAGAGGTTGAGAGGTTTTGAAGTTGAAAGGTTGAGAGGTTTTGAGGTTGAGAGGTTGAGAGGTTTTGAGGTTTTGAGGTTGTGAGGTTTTGAGGTTTTGAGGTTGAGAGGTGTGAGGTTGTGAGGTTTAATGGTTGTGAGGTTGTGAGGTTTTGAGGTTGAGAGGTTTTGCGGTTGAGAGGTTTTGAGGTTGTAATGTTTTGAGGTTGAGAGGTTGTGAGGTTAAGAGGTTTTGAGGTTGAGAGGTTGTGAGGTTGAGAGGTTTTGAGGTTGAGAGGTTTTGAGGTTGAGAGGTTTTGAGGTTGAGAGGTTTTGGGGTTGAGAGGTTTTGAGGTTGTGAGGTTTTGAGGTTGAGAGGTTTTGAGGTTGAGAGGTTTTGAGGTTGAGAGGTTTTGAGGTTGAGAGGTTTTGGGGTTGAGAGGTTTTGAGGTTGTGAGGTTTTGAGGTTGAGAGGTTTTGAGGTTGAGAGGTTGAGAGGTTTTGAGGTTTTGAGGTTGAGAGGTTTTGAGGTTTAGAGGTTGAGAGGTTTTGAGGTTGAGAGGTTTTGAGGTTTAGAGGTTGAGAGGTTTTGAGGTTGAGAGGTTTTGAGGTTTTGAGGTTGAGAGGTTTTGAGGTTTTGAGGTTGAGAGGTTTTGAGGTTGAGAGGTTTTGAGGTTGAGAGGTTTTGAGGTTGAGGGGTTTTGAGGTTGAGAGGTTTTGAGGTTTAGAGGTTAAGAGGTTTTGAGGTTGAGAGGTTTTGAGGTTGAGAGGTTTTGAGGTTGAGAGGTTTTGAAGTTGAAAGGTTGAGAGGTTTTGAGGTTGAGAGGTTTTGAGGTTGAGAGGTTTTGAGGTTTAGAGGTTGAGAGGTTTTGAGGTTGAGAGGTTGAGAGGTTGAGAGGTTTTGAAGTTGAAAGGTTGAGAGGTTTTGAGGTTGAGAGGTTGAGAGGTTTTGAGGTTTTGAGGTTGTGAGGTTTTGAGGTTTTGAGGTTGAGAGGTGTGAGGTTGTGAGGTTTAATGGTTGTGAGGTTGT
>JAFMOC010000231.1:0-5000 GCA_019802505.1 Corydoras sp. C115
CCCCCAAAACCGCAGCCTAAGAGGCTGAGCCCCGCCCCGGGGGGCTGGAAGCCTAACACACAGAAAGGACACATTTTACCACGGGGGCAGGGTTAACCGACGGCCTAGAGTTGTCCCCCCACACACTCATACCCCCCCCCACACACACACAACCCCCCCCCCCCCCCCCCCCACCATAAAAAACCCCCCCCACACACACATTACCCCCCCCCCCACACACACACATACCCCCCCCCCCACCACCACCCACATATACCCCCCCCCCCCCCACCACACACAACACACACAGAACCCCCGTTTACCTTTATACCACAGGGACCGGGTTCAAACCGACGGCCTGAGTTTTTGGGACCACCCCCACCTCATACACCCCCCCCCCCCCAACACACCACACACAAACCCCCCCCCCCCCCACACACCAAAACCAACACAAGGACCCCCCCCTTTTTTAACATTTTACCACGGGGACACTTTCTAACCGACGGCCTGGTATGTGGACCTCAATCAGGATTTTATTGATTTTAATTTTCCTCTGTCCGAGTGCCGGGATAGGCCCAAGCCCCCCCCAGCCCAGACTGCGTGCGTTGTGATTTCAGAATGAATGAAAGTGATTTGATGTTATGATGTCACATCCTCCTGGGTGGGGGGTGGGGGTTGGGGGTTGGGGGGCAGGGCTATTATGGGGTGTCCACCTACAGCAGGGTGGGTTCTGTAGCTGAAGGTGGGCGGGGCTTATTTATAATAACGGGAACTGTATGTTTACACGGAGCCGAACGGGAACTGCACCGTAGGGTTCCTGATCGTGGAACAGGAACCACAGCGGTACTCTGTTCAGGAACCACTGATCACACAGACGGAGCCAGGAACTCTGTGAGGAACTCTGTGAGGAACTCTAAGAAGAACTCTGTGAGGAACCCTCACGTGATGTCTGTCCAATAAAACTGCTTCTCTTAATAAACAACTGTGTGCTCACTCTAACCTTCATCATCATCTTCATCATCATCATCATCATCACCTTTAACACCATCATCATCATCATCACCCCATAACCATTATTATCACCTTCATCATCATCATCATCATCCCATAACCATTATTATCACCTTCATCATCATCATCATCACCCCATAACCATTATTATCACCTTTAACACCTTCATCATCATCATCATCACCTTTAACACCATCACCTTCATCATCATCATCATCATCACCCCATAACCATTATTATCACCTTTAACACCATCACCTTCATCATCATCATCATCACCTTCATCATCATCATCATCACCTTCATCATCATCATCATCACCCCATAACCATTATTAACACCTTTAACACCATCACCTTCATCATCATCATCATCACCTTCATCATCATCACCTTCATCATCATCATCATCATCATCACCCCATAACCATTATTAACACCTTTAACACCATCACCTTCATCATCATCATCATCACCTTCATCATCATCACCTTCATCATCATCATCATCACCCCATAACCATTATTAACACCTTTAACAACATCACCTTCATCATCATCATCATCACCTTCATCATCATCACCTTCATCATCATCATCATCATCACCCCATAACCATTATTAACACCTTTAACACCATCACCTTCATCATCATCATCATCACCTTCATCATCATCATCACCCCATAACCATTATTAACACCTTTAACAACATCACCTTCATCATCATCATCATCACCTTCATCATCATCATCATCATCACCCCATAACCATTATTAACACCTTTAACACCATCACCTTCATCATCATCATCATCATCATCATCATCACTCCATAACCATTATTAACACCTTTAACAACATCACCTTCATCATCATCATCATCATCATCATCATCATCACCCCATAACCATTATTATCACCTTTAACACCATCACCTTCATCATCATCACCTTTAACACCATCACCTTCATCATCATCATCATCATCATCACCCCATAACCATTATTATCACCTTTAACACCATCACCTTCATCATCATCATCATCATCATCATCATCACTCCATAACCATTATTAACACCTTTAACACCATCACCTTCATCATCATCACCCCATAACCATTATTATCACCTTTAACACCATCACCTTCATCATCATCATCATCACCTTTAACACCATCACCTTCATCATCATCCTCATCATCATCCTCATCATCATCATCATCATCAGCAGCATCATCACCCCATAACCATTATTAACACCTTTAACACCATCACCTTCATCATCATCATCACCCCATAACCATTATTAACACCTTTAACACCATCACCTTCATCATCATCATCACCCCATAACCATTATTAACACCTTTAACACCATCACCTTCATCATCATCATCACCCCATAACCATTATTAACACCTTTAACACCATCACCATCATCACCATCATCACCCCATAACCATTATTAACACCTTTAACACCATCACCTTCATCATCATCATCACCCCATAACCATTATTAACACCTTTAACACCATCACCTTCATCATCATCATCACACTAACATTAAATATAACACAACTGAATCGATTCGACTTTTAATTATTAGGTTTTTGTCATTCGACTCTCAGAACTGAATCGATTCGCTGCTTAATTATTAGGTTTTTGTCATTCGACTCTCAGAACTGAATCGATTCGCTGCTTAATTATTAGGTTTTTGTCATTCGACTCTCAGAACTGAATCGATTCGCTGCTTAATTATTAGGTTTTTGGCATTCGACTCTCAGAACTGAATCGATTCGATGCTTTATATTAGGTTTTTAATTCATTCGACTCTCAGAACTGAATCGATTCGCTGCTTAATTATTAGGTTTTTTGTCATTCGACTCTCAGAACTGAATCGATTCTATGCTTTATTGTTAGGTTGTAAGTCATTCGACTCTCAGAACTGAATCGATTCTATGCTTTATCGTTAGGTTGTAAGTCATTCGACTCTCAGAACTGAATCGATTCGATTATTTGTTATTAGGTTTTTAAGTCATTCGACTCTCAGAACTGAATCGATTCGATGCTTTATCGTTAGGTTGTAAGTCATTCGACTCTCAGAACTGAATCGATTCAGAACTGAGTCGTTTGGACGCTTCATCACCAGGCGCTTGCTCTCATGTGACTCAGTCACGTGACGGGCTGCTCTGCGTCGGCTCGGTGGAATCGGTTATTGATCAGGTTATTGATCAGGTTATTGATCAGGTTATTGATCAGTTGATCGGCGGGATGATGAGTGGAGAACATTATTTGGAGCTGAATGATGACCCGGTGCAGTTTGAGAACGCCTCGAGCGTCAACAACGTCTTCTTCGATGAAGCGAACAGACAGGTGTGTCAGAATGCTAATGCTAACGCGCTTACGGCAGAATAAAGGTCCTCTTTATAAACACACTGACTGATGTGTGTGTGTGTGTGTGTGTGTGTGTGTGTGTGTGTGTGTGTGTGTGTGTGTGTGCAGGTGTTCACTGTCCGCTCAGGTGGAGCCACTGGGGTGGTGGTGAAGGGACCAGATAACAACCACTCTGTGGCCTTCAGGTACCTCTGTGTACAGTGTGTGTTCAGTGTGTGTGTGTTCAGTGTGTGTACAATGTGTGTGTGTGTTCAGTGTGTGTTTGTACAGTGTATGTTCAGTGTGTGTGTTCAGTGTGTGTTCAGTGTGTGTACAGTGTGTGTACAGTGTGTGTGTGTTCAGTGTGTGTACAGTGTGTGTGTGTTCAGTGTGTGTTTGTACAGTGTATGTTCAGTGTGTGTGTTCAGTGTGTGTTCAGTGTGTGTACAGTGTGTGTACAGTGTGTGTGTGTTCAGTGTGTGTACAGTGTGTGTGTGTTCAGTGTGTGTTTGTACAGTGTGTGTTCAGTGTGTGTTCAGTGTGTGTACAGTGTGTGTACAGTGTGTGTGTGTTCAGTGTGTGTACAGTGTGTGTGTGTTCAGTGTGTGTTTGTACAGTGTATGTTCAGTGTGTGTGTTCAGTGTGTGTTCAGTGTGTGTACAGTGTGTGTACAGTGTGTGTGTGTTCAGTGTGTGTACAGTGTGTGTGTGTTCAGTGTGTGTTTGTACAGTGTGTGTTCAGTGTGTGTGTTCAGTGTGTGTTTGTACAGTGTGTGTTCAGTGTGTGTGTTCAGTGTGTGTTTGTACAGTGTGTGTTCAGTGTGTGTACAGTGTGTGTGTTCAGTGTGTGTGTGTTCAGTGTGTGTACAATGTGTGTGTGTGTACAGTGTGTATAGTGTGTGTTCAGTGTGTGTTCAGTGTGTGTACAGTGTGTGTGTTCAGTGTGTGTGTGTTCAGTGTGTGTACAATGTGTGTGTGTGTTCAGTGTGTATAGTGTGTGTTCAGTGTTTGTACAGTGTGTGTATAGTGTGTGTTCAGTGTGTGTAGTGTGTGTTTGTACAGTGTGTGTGTAGTGTGTGTGTGTGTTCAGTGTGTCTATAGTGTGTGTGTATAGTGTGTGTGTGTACAGTGTGTGTGTTCAGTGTGTGTGTGTGTGTACAGTGTGTGTGTTCAGTGT
Source organism: Corydoras sp. C115 (assembly GCA_019802505.1). Taxonomy (NCBI): domain Eukaryota; kingdom Metazoa; phylum Chordata; class Actinopteri; order Siluriformes; family Callichthyidae; genus Corydoras; species Corydoras sp. C115. The sequence goes on from JAFMOC010000231.1 coordinate 4,542, forward strand.
GTGTTCAGTATGTGTGTGTGTACAGTGTGTGTGTTCAGTGTGTGTGTTCAGTGTGTGTGTGTTCAGTGTGTGTTCAGTATGTGTGTGTGTTAAGTGTGTGTGTACAGTGTGTGTACAGTGTGTGTTCAGTATGTGTACAGTGTGTGTGTAGTGTGTTCAGTATGTGTTCAGTGTGTGTGTACAGTGTGTGTGTGTACAGTGTGTGTGTTCAGTGTGTGTGTTCAGTGTGTGTTCAGTATGTGTGTGTGTTAAGTGTGTGTGTACAGTGTGTGTGTGGTGTGTTCAGTGTGTGTGTGTATAGTGTGTGTTCAGTGTGTGTGTGTTCAGTGTGTGTGTATAGTGTGTGTTTGTACAGTGTGTGTGTTCAGTGTGTGTGTACAGTGTGTGTTCAGTGTGTGTGTGTTCAGTGTGTGTGTGTTCAGTGTGTGTGTATAGTGTGTGTTTGTACAGTGTGTGTGT
>JAFMOC010000231.1:17500-25000 GCA_019802505.1 Corydoras sp. C115
CTCCTTCTTCAGGGTCAGCTTGGCCGGCACCGTCTTGGCGATGCTCTCCTTCAGACGTTCTCCGGACTGCTTCAGACGTTCCCCCGACTGCCGGATCTTCTCGCGCCGCTCGGCCGTCACGATGCGCTCCCCCAGCTTGTTGACCTTGGTGCCCAGGTTCTCCTTGGTCTTGCTCATGTTCTCGCGGGAGAAGGTGTTCCTCAGGCTCTCGATGCGCCTCAGCCCGGTCTTCTTCAGCTTGAGCGCCGCGGAGTCGGCCTCCTCCACCACCACGTACTCCTCGTCCGAGTCGGGGGGCGGAGTCACGGCCTCGCTCAGGTCCTGGAAGCCCTCCTCTCCACCTTCCGCCCCTTTCTCAGGAGCTCGCGGAGCCGAGACGGCGGGCAGCTCGCCGTCGCCCTGTGGGAACACGGAGAACGTCAGTTCGACCAGAACCCGCCGAGAGGAACCCCGGAGCTCCTCACATTCCACGGTGGAGGACGGTGGAGCCGCGGGTCAGACGTCAGATCTGTAGGCTGAAGATCCCGTCCACTTCTGAAAACAAACCCCCAATAGAACCCCTTTAAATAGAACCTTAATGACAGCTGGTGGAGAGTGAAGAACATGAACCCCCGTCTGTACCAGAACCGACCTGAACTTCCATCACAACCCTGTTCTCCAGGTCCAGTAACCTCACACTCACACGGAGCTCCAATTCGGAGAACAGGAACATCTCTGGAACCTCCATCAGATTAACTTCTCCACCTGTCTCCATCCTCCTGAACCCCCCCCCCCTCCTCCACCAGCTTCCAGTTGGAGGTTCTGACCCGCTGCCCCACCTCTGGACCTGCTGACTGGCTGCACTCCACCTCATCGTGGTTCCAATTCGCCGCTGGCCGTCACTTTCAGAACCGTATCTAGGGTACTGAGGTTTAACATGTTCTCCTCTCAATGCTGTCCGGCTGAAGTAGGACGGAGCACCTTCACGTTCTAACCTTCCTGATGTCATGTATATTTATACCCCCCCCCCCCCCCCGCAGCTGTTCTCAGAGCAGCTGTCGCTCTCTGTGGTTCCCCTCATTCCCCCCCCCCCCCCATTCAGATTTCCGCCGAGTCACAGTGATGAGGGTCCCTCTATATTAGGACATGCGTCTCCACCCGGGCCGTTCTCAGAATAACCCTGTCCCCCACGCCGGCCCCCACGCCGGCCCCCCACGCCGGCCCCGGGTCCGTGGCACCCACCTGATAGATCACCACCCGGAACTTGTTCTTGTTCAGCAGCTCGCCCTGCGTGTCCTCCACCTTCTTGACGCGGAGGTTCTGCTTCTCCAGCCGGACGCGCACGTCTTTGATGTGGCAGCTGACGCGGCGCGTCTTGTCCAGCAGCCGCTCCACCGTGGTGGCGGTGACGGCGTGCTCCTTGGTCAGCTTCACCACGTCGGCCTGGATGTTCTTGACCGTGTTCTCCAGCTCCAGCTGCCGCTCCTCGATGCGCTGCTGCGAGGCCTGCACGCCGTCCACCACGCCCGCCACGCGCTGCAGCAGGGTCAGGACGTCGGGGGCGTCGGCCGCCCGGCCCGGTTTGTCCGCCATCCTGGGGTCGCTCGACGGGGTGGAGGTTCTTCAGGAGCTGCGCTCGGAACTCTGGATCATGAGCTTCTGCTGAGCATGGACACCCCACCCTTCAGGACAGGACGGCTTCGGCCCCGAGGGGAGACAGACGGAGGACGGGCGCGAACATGAAGACAGACCGGAGGGGGCGGAGCTTCCGATGAGGGGGGTGGGGCCAACAGCCAGATATTAATATCCTGGACTTGGGGGTAAGATGACACCCCCCCCCCCCCCGGTGGACATGGACCTGTGGAAATGTGTTAAAGCAGAACCACTTTAGTTCCTGCTGCGGCCTTTAGTTCCTCCACCTGACTGCGTTCACCCAAAAAACTAATGGTTCTGGTTCTTGTTCTGGTTCCTGTTCAGAGAACATGACTGACGTGAACAGCTGAGAGGAGCAGGGTGCACCCCCCCCCTGCACCCCCCCCCCCCAACCTCATCACCAGCCCTCAAAGCAGAACCTCCGTCTCCACCACCTAACAACCACCAATCAGATCAGCTGACCCCCCCCCCCCCCCGCACACACACACAGCAGAACACTGAGGGATTATGAGGGTGAGGGTCACACAGCGCCCCCCGCTGCTCAGTCTGCATCAGTGCTCCACCTACAGAGAGCCACATCAAAGACAATTATAATCATTAATATTCATGAATGTAAATAAAGCTTAATTAAATCCAACGGAAACTTCATCTGAGGTTCTAACGTGTGTGAGTGTGAGTGTGAGAGAGTGAATGTGTGTGAGAGAGAGAGTGTGTGAGAGTATGTGTGTGTGTGAGTGTGTGTGTTTGAGAGAGTGCTGTGGATCAGAACCTTACAGAAAGTAGTGTGGGTTCTGATGGAGTGGGTCCTGTGGGTGTGGATCCTGTGGGTGTGGGTTCTGTGGATGTGGGTTCTGATGGTGTGGGTTCTGTGGGTGTGGATTCTGTGGATTCAGTTGGTGTGGGTTCTGATGGTGTGGGTTCCGTGGGTGTGTGTTCTGTGGGTTCCGTTGGTGTGGGTTCTGTGGGTTCCATTGGTGTGTGTTCTGTGGGTGTGGGTTCTGATGGTGTGGATTCTGTGGGTGTAGGTTCTGATGGTGTGGGTTCTGTTGGTTCCATTGGTGTGGGTTCTGTGGGTGTGGGTTCCGTGGGTGTGGGTTCCGTGGGTGTGGGTTCTGTTGGTGTGGGTTCTGTGGGTGTGGGTTCTGTGGGTGTAGGTTCTGATGGTGTGGGTTCTGTGGGTTCCGTTGGTGTGGGTTTTGTGGGTGTGGGTTCTGTGGGTTCCGTTGGTGTGGGTTCTGTGGGTATGGGTTCTCTGGGTTCTGTTTGTGTGGGTTCTGTGGGTGTGGGTTCTGTGGGTGTGGGTTCCGTGTGTTCTGATGAAGAGAGGGAGCAGGTGATTGGTCAGACGTTTAATCAGATTAAATCTACATCACAGGTCACGGGGTCATGCAGTGCCTCCATTAAATTAACATCCATCATTAACGAGAACCAGCACTAAGAACATTAGAACATAAAGTCTACGGTTACACACCACAACATGGACCTACCCCCCCCCTGCCCCGCCCCGCCCCACCCCCCACGCCGTCAGGAACTACCCTCTGTAAAGAGAACTCCACCCGCGGTTCTGCGGTCCAGTCCGTACGGAACCCGTGGGATTTGGTGTTCAGCTGCATTTCGTTCACCGGAGACGAACGTCAGAGCAGACCCCGCCCACCCCCCCCCACACCACCCAAAAATACAGAACCCATGGGAACGGGCGGTGGAGGCGACGTTCCCACCGCCGAGAGGAAAGAAACCATAAGGCACCGTCCAAACGAAGAACCCACAGGGACGACCCCGCCCGTCCACACGCACGCAACAGAGACAATCCAGCCACGTCCACCTCCGGACCCTCCACCTGGTACAAAAGTACAAAAGATCAAAGGGGCGTGGCTACATCATCCGGGACGACGTGTCCGACGAAAAGTGGCCCAGGTTCTGCTTCTGCCGCCGGCCCCGCTGGTTCCGCGGACATTTCCTAAAAATAGAATTAAACATCGTCAACGTGCAACCAATTACAATCCGACATCAAACAAACAAATAATAAACATCAAACAACCAAATAAACATCAAACAAACAAACCAACATCAAACAAACATCAAACAACCAAACAAACCAACATCAAACAACCAAACAAACCAACATCAAACAACCAACCAAACAAACATCAAACAAACAAACCAACATCAAACAACCAAACAAACCAACATCAAACAACCAAACAACCAAACATCAAACAAACAAACCAACATCAAACAAACCAACATAAAACAACCAAACAAACCAACATCAAACAACCAAACAACCAAACATCAAACAAACAAACCAACATCAAACAAACATCAAACAACCAAACAAACCAACATAAAACAACCAAACAAACCAACATCAAACAACCAAACAACCAAACATCAAACAACCAAACAAACCAACATCAAACAACCAAACAAACCAACATCAAACAACCAAAAAACATCAAACAAACCAAAATCAAAACAAACAAACCAACAACAAACAACCAAAAAGCATCAAACAAACCAACATCAAACAACCAAACATCAAACAAACAAACCAACATCAAACAAACAAACAAACCAACATCAAACAAACAAACAAACCAACATCAAACAACCAAACAAACAAACATCAAACAAACAAACCAACATCAAACAAACATCAAACAACCAAACAAACCAACATCAAACAACCAAACAAACCAACATCAAACAACCAAACATCAAACAAACATCAAACAACCAAACAAACCAACATCAAACAACCAAACAACCAAACATCAAACAAACAAACCAACATCAAACAAACATCAAACAACCAAACAAACCAACATCAAACAACCGAAAAACATCAAACAAACCAAAATCAAAACAAACAAACCAACAACAAACAACCAAAAAACATCAAACAAACCAACAAACAACCAAAAAACATCAAACAAACCAACATCAAACAACCAAAAAACATCAAACAAACCAACATCAAACAACCAAAAAACATCAAACAAACCAAAATCAAAACAAACAAACCAACAACAAACAACCAAAAAGCATTAAACAAACCAACATCAAACAACCAAAAAACATCAAACAAACCAAAATCAAACAATCAAAAAACATCAAACAAACAAACAACAAACAACCAAAAAGCATCAAACAAACCGACATCAAACAATCAAACAAACCGACAAACAACCAAAAAACATCAAACAAACCAACAAACAACCAAAAAACATCAAACAAACCAACATCAAACAACAAACCAACATCAAACAAACAAACAATAAACAAACAAACAATAAACAAACAAACCAACATCAAACAAACCAAACAATCGAACGTCAATCAAACAAACAAACATCAAACAAACAAACAATAAACAAACAAACCAACATCAAACAAACCAAACAATCAAACGTCAATCAAACAAACAAACATCAAACAAACAATAAACAAACAAACCAACATCAAACAAACCAAAAAACATCAAACAAACCAAACAATCAAACAAACATACAAACAATCAAACGTCAAACAAACAAACATCAAACAACCAAACAATTAAACGACAAACAATCCAACATCAAACAAACATCAAACAAACAAACGTCAAACAAACATCAGATCAAAGATCAAAGGTGTTTACAGCAGTGAGGGACTGATGTACAGAAGATGGCTGTGATGACCTGTCCAGTGTCTCGTTAATAATAATTAAGTCCAATGTCCCACGTGGACACGGGGAGAACATGCAAACTCCACCCAGATTGGGATTCGAGTCTGGAATCTCTATTGCGCTGAGAGGAGAACATGCTAAACCACTAAGCCACCATGCCGCCGTAAGTCCAGTGTCTCATTAATAATTAAGTCCAGTGTCTCATTAATAATAAGTCCAGCGTTGTCTGAGTGCAGTACAAAGTGTTCTCCAGCAGGGGTTCTCCGTGGGTTCTGGTCACCGTGTTAGTGATGAATCCTCAGAGCTTGTCCTGTTGCTGACCCCCCTGACCCCCGATCATCGCCCCGTCCCCACAGTAGACACTGAGGCATGATGGGTACATCCCTTCACCTGCCCCGCATCTTACCCCGATGCCCCCATCACTCTAGATCATCAGATCACATGACCTTCTTCCATTGCTCCAGAGTCATTCTGATTAGTCTTAATGATTAGTCTTAATGATTAGTCTTAATGATTAGTCTTAATGATTAGTAGTGTTCGTTAAGGGTACACAGCAGTTCTGAGCTTATCCCGTCACTTCTCATTGTGAGTGTGGAGACGTTCTCTCTGTTACACACGGCTCTGAGTTCTCCTGACGTTTGTCTTCCATTTGATTTCACCAAACCTTTAGGTGGGCGCCCATCACCTTCAGTCGGGGCCCTTCAGTCGGGGCCCTCCAGGTCTAATGAAGTGTTGGACGGTTCTGATATCAGTTTTGTTGGGTTCTGTGATCTCTCGTCTGGATGCTGATGATTGGACCGTCCCTCGTCCTCGACCTGGACCGTGGGGGGGGGGTGCAGTGGGGGGTTAATAACCGGTTGCCAGATGAAAGATAATCACCCAACAGGAGCTGGTACGCGTTCTCTACGTCACATGCAGGTGGCGCCGTCTTTTCCAGCCGGCGGTTCGGTTCCCTCTTGGCTCCGGGGTCGTCCTGTCATTAAACCTGTGATGGACCTGCAGCGCCTCCAGAGGGCAGCAGGACGAGCAGGGGACGTCCCGGGAGAACTGGATCTTTCAGGGTGATGGATGCTCTGAGTCCCGGGCTGGGCGGGGGCAGGGGGGGGGGTGTATTTCTGACCCTCTGAACAGACGTCTAATCTGATGCTGGTTGTAGAACCCCAGCAGCGCCCCCTGAAGGTTGGTGATTATAGAGTTCTCAGTAAGGAGCTGCTGCCATGGTGGTGCTGGTCCAGCAGACATCTTCAGAGATGGAGGTACCCAGGAGTCTGAAGGAAGGGGCGGGGTCCACCCAGCCTCCATTAAAGATCAGAGGTCTGCAGGGTTCCGGGTGAGACTGTCCTGTACACACTCGGTTCTCCTGAGATGAGATGTTTGTTCTGCTGGAGTGGGTGTTCTTAGTTACCCCTGTTCTTAGTTACCCCTGTTCTTAGTTACCCCTGTTCTTAGTTACCCCTGTTCTTAGTTACCCCTGTTCTTAGTTACCCCTGTTCTTAGTTACCCCTGTTCTGCAGACAAACACTGACGAAAAGACGAAAGACACGCAGCCGAGGGGAGAAGATCCTGACCGACCTTCAGAACCTCAGCAGAACCGTCCCGTCATGGTACCTGGTTCCTCAGACGTGTGAGTGTGTGTGTGTGTGTGTGTGTGTGTGTGTGTGTGGGTGTGGTTCTAACCTGGTGATGCACATCACCACGGCGACGATGATGGCGATCTGCATGGCTCCGATGACGGCGGCGATGAGAACGTAGTGGAGCTTCTGTCCACTCGGGACCACGTACATGATGTTAAAGTCCGTGGGTTCCTCACACTGCGCTCCTGCGTACCCCGACTCACACCTACACACACACACCTCCGGTCAGAACGCAGAACGCCTGGCGTACGGAACCCTGGAGAAGTGGAGAACCCGTACCTGCAGTAGGCCACGCCGAACTTGAACTCGCACTGACCGTTCACACAGAAGCTGGCGTAGTCGTCCGGACAGGGCAGCGGCATCCACCCGTAACCTTTACCCTCGCCCGGCTCCGCCGCGTCTGTGGAACGCAGCTCAGCGTCAGCGCCGTGACATCAGCGCCGTGACATCAGCGCCGTGACACCAGCGCCGTGACACCAGCGCCGTGACATCAGCGCCGTGACACCAGCGCCGTGACATCAGCGCCGTGACATCAGCGCCGTGACATCAGCACGCTCACACCACCTC
>JAFMOC010000231.1:30000-50000 GCA_019802505.1 Corydoras sp. C115
ACACAATCCAATAACACACACACACACACACACACACACACACACACACACACCTAACACAGCACTTTAAACACACACACAATAATCACACACACACACACACACACAATAAACACAATCCAATAACACACACACACACCTAACACAGCACTTTAAACACACACACAATAATCACACACACACACAATAAACACAATCCAATAACACACACACCTAACACAGCACTTTAAACACACACACAATAATCACACACACACACACACACAATAAACACAATCCAATAACACACACACACACCTAACACAGCGCTTTAAACACACACACAATAATCACACACACACACACAATAAACACAATCCAATAACACACACACACACCTAACACAGCACTTTAAACACACACACAATAATCACACACACAATAAACACAATCCAATAACACACACACACCTAACACAGCACTTTAAACACACACACAATAAACACAATCCAAAAACACACACACACACACCTAACACAGCACTTTAAACACACACACAATAAACACAATCCAATAACACACACACCTAACACAGCGCTTTAAACACACACACAATAAACACAATCCAATAACACACACACACACCTAACACAGCACTTTAAACACACACACAATAATCACACACACACACACACACACAATAAACACAATCCAATAACACACACACACACCTAACACAGCACTTTAAACACACACACAATAATCACACACACACACACACACAATAAACACAATCCAATAACACACACACACACCTAACACAGCACTTTAAACACACACACAATAATCACACACACACACACACACAATAAACACAATCCAATAACACACACACACACCTAACACAGCACTTTAAACACACACACAATAATCACACACACAATAAACACAATCCAATAAACACACACACCTAACACAGCAAACCAAACACACACACAATAAACACAATCCAAAAAACACACACACACACAAACAACTAACACAGCACAAAAACACACACACAATAAACACAATCCAATAAAACACACACACCTAACACAGCAACTTTAAAACACACACACAATTAACACAATCCAAAAACACACACACACACCTAACACAGCACTTTAAACACACACACAATAAAACACAATCCAATAACACACACACACACCTAACACAGCGCCCAAAACACCACACACAAAATAAACCACAATCCAACAACACCATACACACCAAACACAGCACTTTAAAACACACACACAAAAAAACACAATCCAAAACACACACACACACCTAACACAGCACTTTAAACACAACACACAATAACACCACACACAATAAACACAATCCAATAACACACACACACACCTAACACAGCACTTTAAACACAGACACACAATAAACACACACACACACAATAAACACAATCCAATAACACACACACACCTAACACAGCGCTTTAAACACACACACACAAACACACACACAATAAACACAATCCAATAACACATACACACCTAACACAGCACTTTAAACACACACACAATTAACACAATCCAATAACACACACACACACCTAACACAGCGCTTTAAACACACACACAATAAACACAATCCAATAACACATACACACCTAACACAGCACTTTAAACACACACACAATTAACACAATCCAATAACACACACACACACCTAACACAGCGCTTTAAACACACACACAATAAACACAATCCAATAACACATACACACCTAACACAGCACTTTAAACACACACACAATAAACACAATCCAATAACACACACACACACCTAACACAGCACTTTAAACACACACACAATTAACACACACACAATAAACACAATCCAATAACACACACACACACCTAACACAGCACTTTAAACACAGACACACAATAAACACACACACACACAATAAACACAATCCAATAACACACACACACCTAACACAGCGCTTTAAACACACACACACAAACACACACACAATAAACACAATCCAATAACACATACACACCTAACACAGCACTTTAAACACACACACACAAACACACACACAATAAACACAATCCAATAACACACACCTAACACAGTGCTTTAAACACACACACAATAAACACAATCCAATAACACACACCTAACACAGCACTTTAAACACACACACAATAAACACAATCCAATAACACACACACACACCTAACACAGCACTTTAAACACACACACAATAATCACACACACACACACACAATAAACACAATCCAATAACACACACACACACCTAACACAGCACTTTAAACACACACACAATAAACACAATCCAATAACACACACACCTAACACAGCGCTTTAAACACACACACAATAAACACAATCCAATAACACACACACACACCTAACACAGCACTTTAAACACACACACAATAAACACACACACACACACACAATAAACACAATCCAATAACACACACACACACCTAACACAGCACTTTAAACACACACACAATAAACACAATCCAATAACACACACACACACACCTAACACAGCGCTTTAAACACACACACAATAAACACAATCCAATAACACACACACACACCTAACACAGCACTTTAAACACAGACACACAATAAACACACACACACACAATAAACACAATCCAATAACACACACACACACCTAACACAGCACTTTAAACACACACACAATAGTCACACACACACACACACAATAAACACAATCCAATAACACACACACACACCTAACAGCACTTTAAACACAGACACACAATAAACACACACACACACAATAAACACAATCCAATAACACACACACACACCTAACACAGCGCTTTAAACACACACACAATAATCACACACACAATAAACACAATCCAATAACACATACACACCTAACACAGCACTTTAAACACACACACAATAAACACAATCCAATAACACACACACACACCTAACACAGCGCTTTAAACACACACACAATAAACACAATCCAATAACACATACACACCTAACACAGCACTTTAAACACACACACACACAATAAACACAATCCAATAACACACACCTAACACAGCGCTTTAAACACACACACAATAAACACAATCCAATAACACACACCTAACACAGCGCTTTAAACACACACACACAATAAACACAATCCAATAACACACACACACACCTAACACAGCACTTTAAACACACACACAATAATCACACACACACACACACACACACACACAATAAACACAATCCAATAACACACACACACACCTAACACAGCACTTTAAACACACACACAATAAACACAATCCAATAACACACACACACACCTAACACAGCACTTTAAACACACACAATAAACACAATCCAATAACACACACACACACACCTAACACAGCACTTTAAACACACACAATCACACACACACACACACACACACACACAATAAACACAATCCAATAACACACACACACACCTAACACAGCACTTTAAACACACACACAATAAACACAATCCAATAACACACACACACACCTAACACAATAAACACACACACACACAATAAACACAATCCAATAACACACACACACTCCTAACACAGCACTTTAAACACAGACACACAATAAACACACACACACAATAAACACAATCCAATAACACACACACACACCTAACACAATAAACACACACACACACACAATAAACACAATCCAATAACACACACACACCTAACACAGCACTTTAAACACACACACACAATAAACACACACACACACACAATAAACACAATCCAATAACACACACACACACACCTAACACAGCGCTTTAAACACACACACACAATAAACACACACACACAATAAACACAATCCAATAACACACACACCTAACACAGCGCTTTAAACACACACACACAATAAACACACACACAATAAACACAATCCAATAACACACACACACACACTTCTGTGTGTACACAGTCTCTGTGCTGAGAGCGGGTTGGTGTGCTGTGGTCTGTGCGCATGCGCAGGTCTGGCTGCACCAGCATGTTGAGATGGTGAGGGGTATGAGGGTGGGGGTGGGGTGAGGGGGGGCAGATGGGTGGGGTTCAAGATGCCTTTTAAACCTCACTCCATACAAAGACTGCACACACACACACACACACACACACACACACACACACACACGCAGCCCTTCACATGCACGAGCCCGATGTTAAAGAACTGAACACCAAATAAATCACCGCGCTGCACTCTTTATGACGTCACGACCGGGGGGGGGGGGGGGCTGTGTGTGAATGGGGGAGCGCCCCCCCCCATCCTCCTCAAACACACCATACAATACACACACACACACACACACACACACACACCCTACAATATATATACACACACACACAATATACACACACACACACACACCCTACAATATATACACACACACACACACACACAATATACACACACACACAATACACACACAATATATACACACACACAATATATACACACACACACACACAATATATACACACACACCATACAATACACACACACACACACACACCATACAACACACACACACACACACCATACAATACACACACACACACACACACCATACAATACACACACACAATATACACACACAATATATACACACACACACAACATACAATACACACACACAATATATACACACACACACACACACACACACAATATATACACACACACACAATATATACACACACACACACAATATACACACACCATACAATACACACACACACACCATACAATACACACACACAATATACACACACACACACACACACCATACAATACATACACACACAATATATACACACACACACCATACAATACACACACACACAACACACACACACACACACACACACACACAATACACACAATATACACACACCATACAATACACACACACACACACCATACAATACACACACACACACAACACACACACACACACACACACAATACACACACACACAATATACACACACCATACAATACACACACACACACACACACACCAATCCCGAGTTCTGTGTTTGGTTCCGAAGGTTCGGTCCCGGATGCAAGGTCAAAGCGCAGCGTGCACACACATTATACACAAACACACACCTTACAACACACACACATTACACACACACACACACACCTTACAATACACATACACACACACAGGTCTGCACAGGTGTGTGTATAGTGTGTGTGTATAATGTGTGTGTATTGTAAGGGGTGTGTGTGTGTGTGTGTTACCTGTGCAGCTCTTCCCTTTCCCCGGGCCGCAGTCCGGCCCGCTGCCCCCGCCGCCCCCGCCGCCGGTCAGAGCGGCCTGTCCGCAGAGCGCGGCGGCGGCGGCGGTGAGGGCGCAGAGCAGCAGGGGCCCCGGGGGCCGCGGGGGCCTCGGGGGCAGATGGCGGCTTTGTGCGCCGCGTCGCAGCCCGAACATGACGGCCGCGCAGACTCGTTCCTCCGGCGAATCGGCTCGGTTGGGTTCGGCTCGGCTCGGCTCGGTTCGGCTCGGCTCGGCTCGGCTCGGTTCGTCCTACAGCGCGGTGTGAGAGGCGCGTCGGTCCTCCAGCATCCCCCCCGCCGAGCGGCGCGGCGCGGAGCGTTCAGCTACAGCGGCGTTCCGATTCCTCTCATCATCCCGCTGCTCGGAACGTCGGAACGTCAGAACGTCAGAACCCGCGTGCCGGCCCGGTTACAGCGGAACAAAGCGCGCGCCGACGCGACACCGTGCCGACGTCCGACAACAAAGGCTCCTCCAGGCGGCTCGCGGTGTCACGTGACATCCGACTACCTCCCCCATCTCCCACCGGGAGGCCGCGGCGGCGGACCCGCGCTGCAGCACCGCGCTTTCATCTGCTAGAGCCTATCCCAGCACCGCTCATCACCCAGAGTCCCCGGGGGCTCAGGAAGATCAAAAAGAACCGACTGAAAGTTCCACTTCCGGCTGGGGTTCGTTTAAAACCTCAATTACATCCGAACCCAATCAGAACCGAGAACCACCACAGGCTCACCTCATCGTCATCATAGGCCACACCTCCTCGCGGTGACGTCAGGTGCAGGTGCACTAGGCCACGCCTCCTGGCGGTGACGTCAGGTCTTTGTACCTGCTGCAGGGAGCTGATGGTGAGAGGCGGAGCAGACGGAGGCGCCGCCGGGTTCTCGGTTCTGATTGGAGGAGCCGAGAGACGTGGAGGCGGTTCCTCATGTACTGGCTCCACAGGGGGGGGGGGAGGAGGGGGGAGGAGGAGGGGGGGGGGGGAGAAAGAGGGGGGGGGGAGGAAGAGGAGGGGGGGGAGGAAGAGGAGAGGGGGGGGAGGAGAGGAGGGGGGGGGGAGAAAAGGAGGGGGGGGGGAGAAAAGAGGAGGGAGGGGGAGGATGGGAGGAGGATGAGGAGGGGGAGAAAGAGGAGGAGGGGAGGGGGGGATGAGGAGGAGGGGAGGGGGGGGGGAAGAGGAGGGGGAGGGGGGGGGAAGAGGAGGAGGGGAGGGGGGGGAAGAGGAGGAGGGGAGGGGGGGGGAAGAGGAGGAGGGGAGGGGGGGGAAGAGGAGGAGGGGAGGGGGGGGGGAAGAGGAGGAGGGGAGGGGGGGGGAAGAGGAGGAGGGGAGGGGGGAGGAGGGGGGGGGGGGGGAAGAGGAGGGGAGGGGGGGGGGAAGAAGGAGGGGGGGGGAAGAGGGAGGAGGGGAGGGGGGGGGAAAGAGGAGGAGGGGAGGGGGGGGGGGGAGAGGAGGAGGGGAGGGGGGAGGAGGGGAGGGGGGAGGAGGGGAGGGGGGGGGGAAGAGGAGGGGGGGAAGAGGAGGAGGGGGGGGAGAGGAGGAGAGGAGGGGAGAAAGAGGAGGAGGGAGGTTGTGATGGCAGTATTGATCTGTGACTGATCTCCTGATTCTGTGAAGATTATAATCAATAATCACAGATGAGATCAGTCACAAGTTCTGTCTGTAAATCATTAAACCTGATCCATATTGATTGATTTATTGATTTATTGATTGATTTATTGATTGATTGATTTATTGATTATAACAGATATTTTGTTAGAGATGCGTCTTCAGTAGTTTAAAGCTGCTTCAGTTGGGAAGATCGTTCTATCAGTGAACATCACAGAGTGACAATCAGTGAGGGGCAACCTCAATCACAGCCAATCAGAGAGGAGAGGGGGATCAGAGAGCCAATCAGAGAGGAGAGGGGGATCAGAGAGCCAATCAGAGAGGAGAGGGGGATCAGAGAGCCAATCAGAGAGGAGAGGGGGATCAGAGAGCCAATCAGAGAGGAGAGGGGGACCCCTGCCCCGCCCTCAGCAGTGTACAGATTGACCTCACTCTCTCTGCCCCGCCCCCAGGAGAGTGACCTCACTCTGATGGCCGTGCCGGTGTGAGGTGTTCACTCCACAGTGAGGTCAGATCTGCATCACTCTCAATAATCAATAATCAATCACACGCTCCACCTGACAGCATCATCAGTGACATCATGACGTCCACAGCACACTGCAGTCTGGATCAGGGTTCGAGTCCCGGAAGAGGAGACAGAACCTTTAGAACCTTAGAACCCTTAATGTGAATGAAAGCCATCTGGTTTAAACTGGTTTAATACATGACTGACCATGTGACCACGTTGTTTAGATCAGATTATGATGTCACATGCTGTCCCCACTCATTTAAACATCACTCCACCCGCAGGACCGGAGAGGTACTGCACCCACAGGACCGGGTTCTGCAGCGTCCTCCGGGTTCCGTCAGGTTCGGTCACTCAGTCAGCAGAGACACAGGTGTTCACTCAGAAAGCCTTTATTTGGTAGAACCGTACGGACGCCACACTGGGAGGTCAGAGCGGTTCAGACCGCTAGAACGTCCCGACAAACGGGGTACGAGAACGTCATCAGAACGTCAGAACATATGACACGGAGAACGAAATGACACGCCGTCCAGAGAGTCATATAAAGAACCAATCAACACCGAACCGAATCATTTACAACAACCCCCCCCCCCCCCCCCCCCCCCCGACTATGAGGAAACCTGGACATCCTGTTAAAATAACACTGGGTGATGTGTGTGTGTGTGTGTGTGTTGGGGGGAGGTGATGGTTGGATGTGGGAGGGGGGTGGGGGTGGTGACAGGTGTGTGTGTGTGTGTGTGGGGGGGGGTGATAGGTGTGTGTGTGTTGGGGGTGTGTGTGTGAGTGTGTTGGGGGTGTGAGTGTGTTGGGGGTGTGTGTGTGTGTGTTTTGGGTGTGGGGGGTGTTGGAGAAGCTACCCCTCCCCCTGTGTATGTTGGGTGTGTGTGTGAGTGTGTTGGGTGTGTGTGGGGGGGGTGATAGGTGTGTGTGTGTGTGTTGGGGGTGTGTGAGTGTGTGTGTGGGGGGGTGATAGGTGTGTGTGTGTGAGTGTGTTGGGTGTGTGTGTGAGTGTGTTGGGTGTGTGTGTGGGGGGGTGATAGGTGTGTGAGTGTGTGAGTGTGTTGGGTGTGTGTGTGTGGGGGTGATAGGTGTGTGTGTGTGTGAGTGTGTTGGGTGTGTGTGGGGGGGTGATAGGTGTGTGTGTGTGTGTGTGTGTGAGTGTGTGTGAGTGTGTTGGGGGTGTGTGTGGGGGGGGTGTTTTGGGTGTGGGGGGGGGTGTTGGAGAAGCTCCCCCTCCCCCTGTGTATGTTGGGTGTGTGTGTGAGTGTGTTGGGTGTGTGTGGGGGGGGTGATAGGTGTGTGTGTGGGTGTGTTGGGGGTTGTGTGTGTGTGAGTGTGTTGGGGTGGTGTGTGTGTGTGTGTTGGGTGTGTGTGGGGGGGTGATAGGTGTGTGTGTGTGTGTTGGGGGTGTGTGTGTGTGAGTGTGTTGGGGGTGTGTGTGTGTGTGTGTTGGGTGTGTGTGGGGGGGTGATAGGTGTGTGTGTGTGTGTTGGGGGTGTGTGTGTGTGAGTGTGTTGGGGGTGTGTGTGTGTGAGTGTGTTGGGGGTGTGTGTGTGTGAGTGTGTTGGGTGTGTGAGTGTGTTTGGGGTGTGTGGGGGGGTGTTGGAGAAGCTACCCCTCCCCCTGTGCGTGCTGCAGGTAGTGCAGCTGCAGTTCCAGTTCTCCGGGCAGCGTGCAGCCGCAGACCATGCAGCAGAAGCGTTGGGCGCCGTGGGCGGGGCTTAGACCCGGGGGCAGGGCGGCGCGCTCGCCCATCAGACCCCGCGGCGCGAAAAACACACCCTGCGGCGCCGGGGCCGGGAGAGGCCCCGGGATGGAGTGCAGCGTGGGTAGCGGGTTCAGGAGCAGGGGGGCGCCGGACACCAGCGAGGTCTGCGTCTGAGGGCCCGCCGGCCCCGCCCCGCTCAGCAGCGTCTGCGGGACCACCTGCGCCGCCTGGAACCCGAACACCGCGCCTCCGCCGAACTGCACGCTGACGGGGCCCAGCGCGGGGGCGGGGCCCGGCGGCGCCGCCTGCTGGAGCAGCTGGAGCGCCTTCATCTGAGACAGCGGCGGCTGCAGGACCAGCTGGAGGGGCGGGGCCGGCGGCGGCTTCTCCGATCGGTCGGCGCTCTTGCTCGCGTCCACGCCCGGGGACTTGTGTTTGAGGGCCACGCGCTCAGGGTCCGCATCCACGGCGGGCCACGCGGGGGGGTGTGGGGGCTCCGCCTGCTGACCCCCCGCGGGTCCGGGTCCCGACGTCTCTGGAGGGCCGAGGGCCGGCTCCGACTCCGACTCCGGTAGCCACTGCCGGGTGGGGGAGCTTCGGGACGACGTCCCCGGGTCCTCCGCGCCGGTCCCGGGGTCGGCCCCGCTCTCCGGAGGCTTGGGGAGGATGTGCTTCAGGTGGGGCCCCGGCTTCAGAGGGTTGTCGGGAGCCTCCGGGAGCCACGGGTCCGGTCGGCGTTGGGTGGGCGCGTCGCCCCGGGCCCGGGCCCCTCCTCTCCTGCCCCGCCCCCTCTGTGAGGCGGCGTGCGGACCCTGGCGCTTGCGGGCGTGGATCTTCTGGTGCACCAGCAGGCTGCTGAGCCAGGGGAAGGCCTTGTGGCACTCCTGGCAGCGGTGCGGGCGCTCGCCGGTGTGCGTGTTCAGGTGGTCGCGCAGCAGGTACGCCAGGCCGAAGCTCTTGTGGCAGAGCGTGCACTTGAAGGGCTTGTCGCCGGCGTGGCAGAGCATGTGGCGCTGCAGCTGGCCCTCGTCGCTGTAGCCCTTGCGGCACTGCGTGCAGCGGTGCGGCTTCTGCTGGTGGAGGCGCTGGTGAGTCTTCATGTTCTGCAGGAAGGCGAAGTCCTTGCCGCAGTCGGGGCAGCTGAAGGGCTTCTTGCCGGAGTGGATGATGAGGTGCTGCTGCAGGTAGCTGCTGAAGCGGAAGGCCTTGTTGCAGACGTGGCAGCGGAAGCCGCGGCTGTGCGCGCGCATGTGCAGCTCCAGGACCGAGCGGTAGCGGAAGCTCTTGCCGCAGTCGCCGCAGCGCAGCGGCCTCCTGTCGTCGGGCTCCGGCGGCGGGGGGGCGGGGGGCGCGTGCAGCGGGCGCAGCGGCTCGGCGGCGCCCCGGCGCTCGTACTCGGCCTCGTGCAGCAGCATGTGGGCGCGCAGCTCGGCGGCGCTGTGGAACAGCAGGGGGCAGAGCGGGCAGTTGCGGCGGAAGGGCGCGGCGCGCTCCACGTTCTCCTTGCCGCCGGGCGCGTCGGCGCCGCCGGGCGGCCCGTCGAGGGGGGCGAGAGGGTCGAGGGGGTCGAGGCGGCCGAGGCGCGCCACCACCCTCTTGTGCAGGCGGCAGTGGGCGCGCATGTTCTGCACGAAGGCGAAGGCGCGGCCGCAGAGCGCGCAGCGGTACGGCTTGCGCCCGGTGTGCAGGAAGCGGTGCTGCTGCAGCAGGCTGCCGTACTTGAAGCTCTTGCCGCAGACGGCGCAGCGGTGCGGCCGCTCGTCCGTGTGGCGCCGCCGGTGGTCGTCCATCAGCGAGCGGTGGCGGAACACCATGCCGCAGTCGGGGCACTCGTACGGCTTGAGCGCGGCGTGCGAGCGCTGGTGCACGTGCAGCGTGACGGCGCACTGGAAGCCCTTGTTGCACTCCAGGCAGCGGTAGGGACTGTCCAGCGAGTGGCGCTGCATGTGGGCGTTGATGGACACGCGGTAGTGGAACTCGCGCCGGCACAGCGGGCAGCGGTACGGCTTGTCCAGCGCCACCGTGCAGGCGTGCAGCTTGTAGCGGATCAGCGAGCCGAAGCGCTCCCGGCAGTCCTCGCACTCCAGGCCGCGCTCCTCGACGGCGGGGGGGCGGGGCCTCGGGGCAGGGGGGGGGGCGGGGGGCGGGCCGTTCTGCCTGTGCTGGGCGCGGTGCTTGATCAGGGCGCTGCGCTGACGGAACCCGAGGCCGCAGTCCTTGCAGGTGAGGGAGGCCTGCTCCTCCTGGTGGAGGTGCACGTGGCGGTGCAGCTCGTACGCCTCCCGGTGGCTGAAGCTCTTACTGCAGTCGCGGCACTGCAGACGTCCTCTGCGCGGCCTGCCCGGCCCCGGCCCCGCCCCCGGCCTCCTCGCCTCCCCGCGTTCTCCATGCTCGGGGACGCTCGCCGGCTCCACCTCCACGAGGTCCTCGTCCTCCTCGTCCGGAGCTGGAGCGGGGGTCTCTCTGTGGCCGGGTTCCGAGGTTCCGGAGGTTCCTGAGGTTCTGGAGGTCCCTGTGGTTCTGGGGGTTCTCCTCTCTGATGGTTCGGCGCCGCTTCCTGAAACACACAGGGGGACCACATGAATGTGACGGGATAGGCTCAGTAGGAAATCAGAACGGTTGCTGATATGAGCATGTTCTCCTCTCGGCCCTGGGGATCCAGGTTCGAATCCCGATCTGGGTGGAGTTTGCATGTCCGTGTCCGTGTGGGTTTCCTCCCACAGTCCAAACACATGGATTCAAGGTGAATTGAATGCTCTAAATTGCCCCATATAGTGTGTCAGTGAGTGTGCTCAGTGATGGATTGCCCCCCCGATCTGCTGCCCAGCGCCTCAAACGCTCTCCACTGGATGGACATGGACACCCCCCCCCCCACGACCCGAATAGAGGATTCATTCATAACGAATCAATGTACTCCATAACCCCACACTCACCCCACACACCCCACCCACACACTCACCCCCCCCACACTCACCCCCCACACTCACACCCCCCCCACTCACCCCCCCCACACTCACCCCCCCCCCACTCACCCCCCCACACTCCCCCCCCCCACTCGCCCCCCCCCCACACTCACCCCCCCCACTCACCCCCCCACACTCACCCCCCCCCACTCACCCCCCCCACTCGCCCCCCCCACTCACCCCCCCCACTCGCCCCCCCACACACTCCACCCCCCACACTCACCTCCAACACCCCCCCCACACACTCTAGACAACACCACCCCACACTCACCCCCCCCACACTCACCCCCCCACACTCACTACCCACACTCACCCCCCCACACACTCCCCCCCCCACACACTCACCCCCCCACCCCACACACACTCACCCCCCCACCCCACACACTCACCACCCCACACTCACCACCCCACACTCACCCCCCCACAATCACTACCCACACTCACTACCCCACACTCACCCCCCCCACACTCACCCCCCCACAATCACTACCCACACTCACTACCCCACACTCACCCCCCCCACACTCACCCCCCACACTCACCACCCCCACACTCACCCCCCCCCACACTCACCCCCCCCACAATCACTACCCCACACTCACCCCCCCACAATCACTACCCACACTCACTACCCCACACTCACCCCCCCCACACTCACCCCCCACACTCACCACCCCACACTCACCCCCCCCCCACACTCACCCCCCCCACAATCACTACCCACACTCACCCCCTCACACTCACACCCCCCCACACTCACCCCCCCACACTCACCCCCCCCCCACACTCACCCCCCCCCACACTCACCCCCTCACACTCACCCCCCCACACTCACCCCCCACACTCACCCCCTCACACTCACACCCCCCCCCACACTCACCCCCTCACACTCACCCCCCCCACACTCACCCCCCACACACTCACCCCCCCACACTCACCCCCCACACACTCACCCCCCCCACACCCCCCACAATCACTACCCACACTCTCACCCCCAGCACCTCATACATTACAGAGCACACAAGATTTCAATTAACTCCTAACGTAAAGCTAATTAAAGGTTCTGATGAGGTTCTGATGAGGTTCTGAGGTTCTGACTGTTCAGGTGAATGTGGGTCAGTTTTATTTCCTGTACCACGTGATGTAAATAATAATAAGATCTCCTGATTTAAACCTGTTTCCAGCAGGAGGCGCCACATCCACATCCCTGAAATTCCTCAGCTGTGGGGTCAGAAAGAACCTGCACCCCCCACCCCACCGTTCTGCACCCCCACCCCCACCCCACCGTTCTGCACCCCCACCCCCACCCCACCGTTCTGCACCTGCACCCCCACCTGCACTGTTCAGCATCCGGCACCCCCAATGTTCCTCACCCCCACCCCCACCTGCACCGTTCTGCACCCCCTCCTCCACCCCCACCTGCACCGTTCTGCACCCCCTCCTCCACCCCCACCTGCACCGTTCTGCACCCCCTCCTCCACCCCCACCTGCACCGTTCTGCACCCCCTCCTCCACCCCCACCTGCACCGTTCTGCACCCCCTCCTCCACCCCCACCTGCACCGTTCTGCACCCCCTCCACCTCCACCTGCACCGTTCTGCACCCCCACCTCTACCTGCACCGTTCTGCACCCCACCTCCACCTGCACCGTTCTGCACCCCCACCTCCACCTCCACCTGCACCGTTCTGCACCCCCTCCTCTACCTGCACCGTTCTGCACCCCCACTTCCACCTCCACCTGCACCGTTCTGCACCCCCACCTCCACCTCCACCTGCACCGTTCTGCACCCCCACCTCCACCTGCACCGTTCTGCACCCCCTCCTCTACCTGCACCGTTCTGCACCCCCACTTCCACCTCCACCTGCACCGTTCTGCACCCCCACCTCCACCTCCACCTGCACCGTTCTGCACCCCCACCTCCACCTGCACCGTTCTGCACCCCCACCTCCACCTGCACCGTTCTGCACCCCCACCTCCACCTGCACCGTTCTGCACCCCCACCTCCACCTGCACTGTTCTGCACCCCCTCCTCCACCTGCACTGTTCTGCACCCCCACCTCCACCTGCACTGTTCTGCACCCCCACCTCCACCTCCACCTGCACCGTTCTGCACCCCCACCTCCACCTGCACCGTTTCTGCACCCCCACCTCCACCTGCACCGTTCTGCACCCCCACCTCCACCTGCACCGTTCTGCACCCCCACCTCCACCTGCACCGTTCTGCACCCCCACCTCTACCTGCACCGTTCTGCACCCCCACCTCTACCTGCACCGTTCTGCACCTCCACCTCCACCTGCACCGTTCTGCACCCCCACCTCCACCTGCACCGTTCTGCACCCCCACCTCCACCTGCACCGTTCTGCACCCCCACCTCCACCTGCACCGTTCTGCACCCCCACCTCTACCTGCACCGTTCTGCACCCCCACCTCTACCTGCACCGTTCTGCACCTCCACCTGCACCGTTCTGCACCCCCACCTCCACCTGCACCGTTCTGCACCCCACCTCTACCTGCACCGTTCTGCACCTCCACCTGCACCGTTCTGCACCCCCACCTCTACCTGCACCGTTCTGCACCCCCACCTCCACCTGCACCGTTCTGCACCCCCACCTCTACCTGCACCGTTCTGCACCCCCACCTCCACCTGCACCGTTCTGCACCCCACCTCCACCTGCACCGTTCTGCACCCCCACCTCCACCTGCACTGTTCTGCACCTCCACCTCCACCTGCACCGTTCTGCACCTCCACCTCCACCTGCACCGTTCTGCACCTCCACCTCCACCTGCACCGTTCTGCACCCCCACCTCCACCTGCACTGTTCTGCACCTCCACCTCCACCTGCACTGTTCTGCACCTCCACCTCCACCTGCACCGTTCTGCACCTCCACCTCCACCTGCACCGTTCTGCACCTCCACCTTCACGGTTCTGCACCGGCTTAATATGATTATTAATAAAAGAATCTAAATTTAAATCAGAAATCCGATTCAGAGTCGCCTGAAGATCAGACTCCATCACAACAATTAAACTCATCATCATCATTAATTAAATCATCAGAATAATTATTATAATTATCATAATGAACGTTAAAACGTCGCTGCTTACACGAATCACTTCATGAATGATAACTCGACTCCTTGAGCCGACTCTGATAGTAAAGAGGTTCGGTGTACAGATGTTTTGAATCGTTTAAAGAGTTGACTCACTCGGTTCTCTCTGGTGGTTCCTCTTCATCTCCTGCTCCTCTTCATCAGTTTCAGACCAGATCAGACCGAGGTCATCATCCTCATCCTCATCTTCATCATCATCCTCATCCTGAAAGCTGTCGTTCATCGGAGTCGGTTCCAGGTGCCGGCTCTCGGGTTCCTCACACGGTTCTGGTTCCTCAGGGTTCCCCTCGGGACGGTTCTCCTCGTCAGGTGGTGGAGGTTCCTGCGCTCCCGCGGGGGCTGTGGGGTTCTCCTCGTGGGGGTGTCCTCGGGTTCCCTCCTCCGCTCCGGCGGGGGGGAGGTTCGGAGCAGGCTCCCCGGGGCCGGGAGGAGGCGCGGGCTCCTGCGCGGCGAGCTCCTGCGCGGCGGGTTCCTGCTCTGGTTCCTCCTCCAGCGGCGCTCCGTCAGGGTTCTCCCCGTGCGGCGGGGGTTCTGCGTCTGTCCGCGGAGCCGCCATGTTCCACTGAAACCGCCCCCCTCCGCGTCCTCGGCCGTGACGTCACCGCGGCGGAGCCGGAGCGGCCACAGCGCCCCCTGCTGAAGAGGAGGAGCGAGCGGGCGTGACGTCATCGCGTTTCTAATGAGCTTACCCCTTTAGAACAATTAATAATCATCAATCCATTATCTTCTGCTTTATCCTCTATTAGAGTCACGTGGGGGGGGGGGGTTCCCCATGTTCATCCAGGGGAGAACGTTTCGGGCGCTGGGCAGATACACCCAGGACAGGGGGGCAATCTATCACTGGACACAGACACACTCTATATGGGGCAATTTGGAGAACTCAATTCACCTTGATCCATGTTTTTGGACTGTGGGAAGAAACCGGAGAACCCGGAGGAAACCCACACGGACACGGGGAGAACATGGAAACTCCACCCAGATGGGGATTCGAACCGGGAATCCCTAGCGCTGAGAGGAGAACATGCCAAACCACTAAGCCACCGTGCCGGCATAAATTATAATAAGAATAATGTGGCACGGTGGCTTAGTGGTTTAGCATGTTCTCCTCTGGGGTTCGAATCCCCATCTGGGTGGAGTTGGCATGTTCTCCCCGTGTCCGCGTGGGTTTCCTCCGGGTTCTCCGGGTTCCTCCCACAGTCCAAAAACATGGATCAAGGTGAATTGAGTTCTCCAAATTGCCCCATATAGAGTGCGTGTGAGTGAGTGTGTGTCCAGCGATGGATTGGCGTCCTGTCCTGGGTGTATCTGCCCAGCGCCCGAAACGTTCTCCCCTGGATGGACATGGGGAACCCCCCCCCCCCCCGACCCTAATAGAGGATAAAGCAGAAGATGATGATGGCTAACAGAACTCATCTCTGAACATCTCTGATCCTGTGATCAGAACGGAGGTTCTCGCACCTCCACACTCCAACGCTGAGCCCACATCAGAACCTCAGAACAGGAGGACTTTTATTATGGAGTCTGAAGGTGGTGGTTGATGGATGCAGTACAGTGGTGTAGAACACAGAACCTGATGCACGGTCAGCTCCGTCCTATAAATATAGAATCTCTATCAGCAGGAACCCGCATGCAGGCGCTACCCCCCCCCCCCCCCCCCCCCCCCCCCGCAGAGTTCTCCTAAAGTGCATACAGCTTCACTTCAACCCCCCCCCAGCCCAACTCCACCCACACCAAACCTGCTCCAGTGAGGAACCTCCGGAGGAACCGCGTCTACATCGCGAGGAACATCTGGAGAACCACCACCTGAAACCCCCACCTGGAACCTCCACCTGAAACCCCCACCTGGAACCCCCACCTGGAACTGCTCAGAACTCCAGACGCAGTGCTGGAACCTAAAGAACCCACTGCTGCCACCCTGTGGTTCAGAGCGCCAATGCTCAGAGAGATGGAGGGGGGTGTAACATCATTATCAGTGGGCGTGTCATGTACCGGATGCAGGGAGGTGGGGTCGGTGTGTCATGAACTAAGGAACCATGGTACCACACACACACACACACACGGGTCTGTGTAGCATTATTCAGGCCTGGCTCTCAATCGCAGTTCCAATTCATGCGCCACCCTCGGGCCTTCCCCAAACTGCTCAGTGGTGGGGTAGCGTACGCGGTCAGCTGGTGTTGGTGGAGAGCACGTCCGTCCGTAACGAGGTTCTAATGACAGGTTCAGAGCTGGGTGGAGGAGGGTTCCATTTGCACGGTTCTGGTTCTGGTTCTTGTTCTGGTTCTAGTTCTGGTTCCTGTTCATGCAGGGTGTGAGCTGATGGAGTTTAATATATTAAGATTTATTAGAACAATCTGGTCGTGTTATAAAAGTGGAACCGAGAGCGCCCCCTAGTGTCTGCGTTTGCGCCGGTGCTCGGCCCGTCCCCGGCTGAGCCCGGCGGAACCGGTGTCGGACCCGGAGCCGGGTCGGGCCGTGCCGTCCAGGATGTCGGGGGGCAGGGCGGTGCCGTTGTGCAGCGGTGCGGGGGGCGGGGCGGGGGGCGGGGCAGGGGGCGGGGCGTGCAGCTGCAGCTCCAGCAGGCTGAGCAGGCGCTGCAGGAGAACGTTGTTCTGCTGGATGCTGAGGGTCAGCGCCTCCTGCGAGGCCACCAGCGTCCGCATGTCCCGCCGGAAGCCCTCCCCCAAATCCCGCAGGTTCCGCTCCAGCCGCTCCTCCGTCCCCTCGTCGTCCGGCCAGCGCGGGGGCGGGGCCGGGGGCGGGCCCTGCGAGGGGACCGGGCTCTGCCGCGGGGTCCCGGTCAGGAAGGGCCCGCTGTACAGGGGGGAGGGGGGCAGCCAGCGCTCCGAGGGCGGAGCCACCAAACCCAGAGCCAGGCCCAGCTTCTCCACGCCGTTCTCCACGCCGTTCTCCACGCCCTCGGACAGGGTCCCGTCCTCCTCAGGACACTCGTCCTCCCTCTCAAAGCAGTCCCGCTCGGAACCGTCCCCTGCAACTGAAACAGAACCCGCTCAGAGGAACACACACCTACCAGAGGGACGGTGGAGACACACACACACACACACACACACACACAGAGAGATACACACAACTACCACGTTCTCCAGAGGGACGGTGGAGACACACACACACACACACACACACACACACACACACACACACACACACACACAGAGATACACACAACTACCACGTTCTCCAGAGGGACGGTGGAGACACACACACACACACACACACACACAACTACCACGTTCTCCAGAGGGATGGTGGAGACAGAGACACACACACACACACACCTACCACGTTCTCCAGAGGGACGGTGGACACACACACACACACACCTACCACGTTCTCCAGAGTGACGGTGGAGACACACACTCACACACACACACAGATACACACACACAGAGATACACACACACACACACACACACACACACCTACCACGTTCTCCAGAGTGACGGTGGAGACACACACTCACACACACACACACACACAGATACACACACACAGAGATACACACACACACACACACACACACACACACACACACACACACACACCTACCACGTTCTCCAGAGGGACGGTGGACACACACACACACACACACACACACACACACACACAGACACACACACACACAAAACTACCACGTTCTCCAGAGGGACGGTGGAGACACACACACACACACACCTACCACGTTCTCCAGAGGGACGGTGGAGACACACACACACACACACACACACACACACACACACACACACACACACAGACACACCACACACACAAAACTACCACGTTCTCCAGAGGGACGGTGGAGACACACACACACACACACACACCTACCACGTTCTCCAGAGGGACGGTGGAGACACACCTCTGGAGAACGTGGTAGGTGTGTGTTTGTGTCTCCACCGTCCCTCTGGAGAACGTGGTAGGTGTGTGTTTGTGTCTCCACCGTCCCTCTGGAGAACGTGGTAGGTGTGTGTTTGTGTGTGTGTGTGTGTATGTCTCCACCGTCCCTCTGGAGAACGTGGTAGGTGTGTGTTTGTGTCTCCACCGTCCCTCTGGAGAACGTGGTAGGTGTGTGTGTTTGTGTGTGTGTGTCAGCCCTTGAGGACGATGGGGGGGAGGGGGTGTGTCCTCACCTGGCTCTGTGTCAGACAGACAGGAGAACGCCGGCGTTCCTCGTGACCTCACTTTGGGGGGCGTGGCCTGGAACCTGGGGCTCAGCTGGGCGGGGCCGGGGAGAGCCGCGCCCGCTCTGCCGGGGGGAACCCAGGAGCGGAAGCGGGCGTCGGCCAGCTTGCCCCCGCTGCGCCTCTTCAGGTCGTCCCAGCGCTTCTTGACCTCGCGCAGCGTGCGGGGGACCCGGGACACGGCGTTGACCCGCTCCAGGATGGACGCCCAGATGCGCTCCCTCTCCCGGCGCCGGAGCCGGCCCGCCGGCCCGAACAGCTCCCCCTCGAACCGGGTCACCTCCGACACCAGCACCTCCAGCTCGGCGCCGCTGAACCGGCTCTTCCTCTTGCCCACCCCCCCCGGGCCCAGCGCCGCGGGGACGCCCCTGTCTGAGACGACACGCGAGCGCCCGTTAGTGCCCGACCCGCGGGGCAAGACCCGGACTCGCGTGCGCCGGGACGTACCTTGCTGCAGGAGGCGGAGCTCCTCGGGCGCCCCCCCGGGGGTCACGACGTTGGGGTGCACCACCACCACGTTGAAGGGCA
>JAFMOC010000231.1:55000-65000 GCA_019802505.1 Corydoras sp. C115
GTGCAGCGGGCAGCTGCAGGGCGTGGTGTCCTGGGGGTACGGCTGCGCCCTCAAGAACAAACCCGGGGTCTACGCCAAGGTCTGCAACTACACGTCCTGGATCAGAGACACCATGAGCCGCAACTAGACTCCGCCCACTCCTCTACAAACCCAATAATAAAGGTCCATCCGAGCAGAACCCGAGTGAGAGCGTGCTTATTAACACCAACACACGGCGCCCCCCGCGGGTCGTCACCATATCAGTGTGCAGACAGAATAAATCGACGTGAGGAGGACGTCAGGACATCCGGCTTTATTCAGAGCATGCACTAGTGTTGAACATGAAAGTACAGGGATAGGACTTAAATAAAAAGATACAAAACCCAAAGTCAAGTAAACAGTGTGGAAGTTACCACGGCAACCGCGTCTCCATGGTTACCACACGCAGCGCTGTACTTCAGAACATCAGTCACCGGGAGGGGGGGGGGGGGGCACGTCTACACCCACAGCTACAGCACACAGACATCTGAGAACCATATTACCCCATCAGAGGAACCATTCATAGTTCTAAGAACTGTTTTTGACTACAGGAATAGAGTGGGATCAACGTTAATCAAATAAGAGGAACCATTTAATAGTTCCTACAACTGCTTTGCACTGCAGGGGCATGGTGGGATTAATGTTAATCAGACTAAAGGAACCATTTAATAGTTCTTAGAACTATTTTGCACTACAGGGATTAATGTTAATCAGAATAAAGGAACAATTTAATAGATCTTAGAACTGTTTTGTACTGCAGTAACTGAGTGGGATAAATATGAATAAAACACGAGGAACCATTTAGAAGTTCATAGAACTGTTTTGCAATGCAGGGACTGAGTTGGATCAATGTTAATCAAATAAGAGGAACCATTTCATAGTTCTTAGAACTGCTTTGCAGCACAGGAACTGATGGGGATGAATATAATCAAATAAGAGGAACCATTAACTAGTTCTTAGAACTGATTTGCAATGCAGGGACTGAGTTGGATCAAAGTTAATCAAATAAGAGGAACCATTAACTAGTTCTTAGAACTGTTTTGCAATGCAGTCATTGAGTGGGATCAATGTTAATCAAATATGAGGAACCATTAACTAGTTCTTAGAACTGTTTTGCAATGCAGTCATTGAGTGGGATCAATGTTAATCAAATATGAGGAACCATTAACTAGTTCTTAGAACTGTTTTGCAATGCAGTCATTGAGTGGGATCAATGTTAATCAAATATGAGGAACCATTTAGTAGCTCCTTGAACTGTTTTGCACTGCAGGGACTGAGTGGGATAAATATGAATAAAACACGAGGAACCATTTAGAAGTTCATAGAACTGTTTTGCACTGCAGGGACTGAGTTGGATCAATGTTAATCAAATAAGAGGAACCATTTCATAGTTCTTAGAACTGCTTTGCAAAGCAGCGACTGAGTTGGATCAAAGTTAATCAAATAAGAGGGACCATTAACTAGTTCTTAGAACTGTTTTGCAATGCAGTCATTGAGTGGGATCAATGTTAATAAAATATGTGGAACCATTTAGTAGTTCCTTGAACTGTTTTGCACTGCAGGGACTGAGTTGGATCAATGTTAATCAAATAAGAGGAACCATTTCATAGTTCTTAGAACTGCTTTGCACCACAGGAACTGATTGGGATCAATATAATCCAATAAGAGGAACCATTAACTAGTTCTTAGGAATGTTTTGCAATGCAGGGACTGAGTTGGATCAATGTTAATCAAACAAGAGGAACCATTTAGTAGTTCATAGAACTGTTTTGCACTACAGGAATTAATGTTAATCAGACTAAAGGAACCATTTTATAGTTCTTAGAACTGCTTTGCACTACCGGAACTAGGTGGAATTAATGTTAATAAAATAATAGGAACCATTTGGGGTGTCGGTTTGTAGGAACCAGTCCAGATGGAACTGTACAATCGGGTTAAAATGCAGAACCTTTAAAAAGACAAAGTTCCAGCAAAAGGAACCGAAACGGACGCCGCGGAAGCAGCTGACCCCGCCCTCAGGTCCCAGCTCATTATGACATCACAACCTCCAGAACAGTCTCATTAATATATAATACTTGGCTCCGCCTCCCCCCTCCGACACTGCCCCGGCGTGCAGGATCAACCCCCCCCCCCCCCGATGTTGCTGAATGGGAACCACGACTGAGCGGTCAGATCTCCCCCCTGGCGTGTTCTAGGTAATGTCTGTGCAGCGCGGACAGGAAGGCGAAACTGGCCCCGCAGTCGGTGCACACCAGCGGGTCTGCTCTCTGCAGGGGCCCGGACTCTCGGGGCCCCCCGCGGTCCTCGTAGGGTTCTGCGGTCTGAGGGCGGTCCTCGGGGGGTCGCGGGGCGTCGCTCAGGCCGGTGTGCGATCGGCCCTGCTCGGCGGGGGCCGAGGCGGGCGGGGGCAGGTGGAGGGAGGGCCCGTTGCTCACGGGGCCCCGGGGCTCCCGTTCGGCCGAGTGGCAGAGCTGATGCCTGAAAAGCGAGTCCAGGTTCTTGAAGGTGGAGGAGCAGGTTCCACATTCGTAGGGCCTGACGGCGGGCTGCACCTCCACCACGTAGGACACGCGGCGGTGGCGCGGGGTTCCGCAGGCGCTGCTGACGCAGTGGCGCTGCAGGAGGGCGGCGCTGGTGAAGCCCCTCCCACAGACGGTGCAGGCGTGGGCGTGGTCGGCGCGGTGGCACTCGCGCTGGTGGCTCTTGAGCGCGGCGGCGTTGGAGAAGGTGTGGGGGCAGAAGGGGCAGAAGAAGGCGTTGAGCTCGGGGTGCTGCTGCAGGTGCGCCATGTACACGCCCACGAAGCGGAAGCCCCGCCCACACGCCGGGCAGAAGAAGCGGCCGCGCCTCTGCTTGTGCCGCCGCTGGTGGTGCCAGAACTCCCTCCAGCTCTCGGCCACCTTTCCGCACTGCGCGCAGGTGTAGCTCCTATCCCGGCTGTGCGTCAGCATGTGGGCCCTCAGGCGCCCCACGTGGCGGAACAGCCGGCCGCAGCGCGGGCACCAGTACCGCCGCGGGTCCAGCTTCTGGTCCAGACTGGTCAGCAGCGCCGCCAGGCCGCTGGAGCGGACGGGCGGGGGGGCGTCCCGAGGGAGGGGGGCGGGGGGCGGGTCGGCCGGCGGGTCGGGGCTGTGGGACGGCAGGGGGGGGTAGTTCACGGGGACCTGCGGGGGCCCCTCCTCCGGGGGCGGACTGTGCCGGGACTCCCGCTCCAGCGAGTCGGTGGAACTGGAGCGGTCCGGCTGTGCGGGGGGGGGCGTGGGTGGAGGAGGGGGCGTGGGCGTGGGTGGTGGAGGGGGGGGCGTGGGCGTGGGCGGTGGGGGCGGCGCGGTTTGCGGAGGCTCCGTGGGCGTCACAGGCACCGCCTCCTCGGGGGACTCGTCCTCCCCGGGCGGCGGCGGCAGAGGTGGCGCGGTGGCGGCGGCGCTCCACATGGAGGCGCAGTACTTCAGGTGGGTGTCCAGCTCGGAGCGCAGGCCGTACCTCTGGCCGCAGCGCTGGCAGCCGTAGCGCTGCGCGTCCGTGTGCGCCTGCACGTGGAGGTCGTACTGGTCGCGGGTTCCGAAGCAGGTCTTGCAGAGGTGGCACCTGAAGGTCACCAGCCCCGCCCGCTCCATGTCCTTCAGCGTGGCGTGCGTCTCCCGCTTGCCGTCGCAGGTGTGGCCCTTCAGGGTCCCGATCTGGGAGAAGCCCTTGCCGCAGCGGGAGCAGAGGAAGGGCTTGACCGACCAGTGGACGCGCTCGTGGACGCGCACCGTGCAGGCCTGGGTGAAGGCCTTGCCGCAGACCCTGCAGGCGTAGGGACGCTCCCCGCTGTGCGTGCGCAGGTGGATCTTCAGGACGGACTTGTAGGGGAACACCTTCCCGCAGATGGGACAGGACACGGGCTGCCTGCTCCGGCCGGGCCCCGCCCGCGGGCTCCTCTCCTCCTCCCTCTTGGTCTGGACTGGCGGGGGCGGGGGCGGGGGTGGTGGCGGGGGGGGCGGCGGCGGGGGGGGCGGGGGCGGCGGCTCGGGGGCGAGCGGGACCTTCCTGTGCTCTGCGGCGCGCCCGAGCGCGGCGGCCCTGCTCGGGGGGCGTGGCCTGGCGGGCTGCGTGGGCGGGGCCCGGGGCCCGTTGTGGATCTTCATGTGGGAGCGCAGGTTGGACAGCTGGGCGAAGGCTTTGCTGCAGACCTGGCAACCGAACGGCTTCTCCCCGGTGTGCACGCGGCGGTGGATGATGTAAGCGGAGGCGTGGTTAAAGGGACGCCCGCAGAACTCACACTTGATGGCCTTCTTCTCTTTGCGCGGGCGCCCGCGGTACGACAGGACGTCCGGCGGGGTGACCGGGGTCTGCGCGGGGGTCTGCGCGGCGCCGCGGCGGGGCCGGCCCGTGGAGACCGCCGCCTCCTCCTCGTGCTCTGGCGGTTCCGGGACATGGTTCTCCTCCACCTGCTGGGTTCCCGCTTCTTCAGCGTCGCCCCCCTGTGGAAGTTCAGCTCCCGACATCCTACTGCATTAGAACGGTTCCGCTGACCGCTGAAGGTTCCGCTGTGGGGGAACTGGATGAGTTTGGGATGTTCCCCTCCATTCCAGTGGACGCCTGAAAGCAGAATGAGGAAGGTTCATTAAGAAACCTCATTAACATCCCCCCCCCCCCCCCCATCTAATTAACACATTACAGGGTCCACTCAGGATCTACAGCTACTAAAAAGGTTCCTCTCAGGTTCTACTGGTACTGAAAAGGTTCCACTCAGGTTCTACGGATACTGAAAAGGTGCCTCTCAGGTTCTACTGGTACTGAAAAAGTTCCACTCAGGTTCTACTGGTACTGAAAAAGTTCCACTCAGGTTCTACTGGTACTGAAAAAGTTCCACTCAGGTTCTACTGGTACTGAAAAGGTTCCTCTCAGGTTCTACTGGTACTGAAAAGGTTCCTCTCAGGTTCTACTGGTACTGAAAAGGTTCCTCTCAGGTTCTACTGGTACTGAAAAGGTTCCACCCAGGTTCTAAGGTTCTAAGA
Organism: Corydoras sp. C115; assembly: GCA_019802505.1. Taxonomy (NCBI): domain Eukaryota; kingdom Metazoa; phylum Chordata; class Actinopteri; order Siluriformes; family Callichthyidae; genus Corydoras; species Corydoras sp. C115. The sequence continues at coordinate 60,022 of JAFMOC010000231.1, forward strand.
ACATGTCTCAGAACCATCATCATCATCATCATCACACCGCATCTGTGACCCCCCCCCCCCAGATCAATAAACAGTGTGAGGTCACCTGAGTGAGGGTCACATGATTCACGTCTTCCACTAGAATCACTCCCTGTGATGGAGGATGACATCATTATGACATCACAACTACACTCTATTACTGTTAGTCAACGGCTTCCTTCCTCTGACCCACTAACCCGTTAACCGACCTGTTAACCAACCCGTTAACCAACACACTAACCAGCCCATTAACTGACCCGCTAACCAGCCCGTTAACCGACCTGTTAACCAACCCGTTAACCAACCCACTAACCAGCCCATTAACCGACCCGCTAACCAGCCCATTAACCGACCCGCTAACCAGCCCATTAACCGACCCGCTAACCAGCCCATTAACCGACCCGTTAACCAGCCCATTAACCGACCCGTTAACCCGTGAGCGAGCGGCCGTACAAAACACCACAGCAGAGTTCTTACACACACATCACTGTGAATATTATCTACAGATATCTGTGTGTGTGTTTATGTGTGTGTGTATTTATGTGTGTGTGTATTTATGTGTGTGTGTATTTATGTGTGTGTGTATTTATGTGTGTGTGTATTTATGTGTGTGTGTATTTATGTGTGTGTGTGTTTATGTGTGTGTGTGTTTATGTTATGTGTGTGTTTATGTGTGTGTGTGTTTATGTGTGTGTGTGTTTATGTTATGTGTGTGTTTATGTGTGTGTGTATTTATGTGTGTGTGTGTTTATGTGTGTGTGTGTTTATGTTATGTGTGTGTTTATGTGTGTGTGTGTTTATGTGTGTGTGTGTTTATGTTATGTGTGTGTTTATGTGTGTGTGTGTTTATGTTATGTGTGTGTGTGTATGTATGTGTGTGTGTTTATGTGTGTGTGTGTATTTATATGTATCTGTGTGTGTTCATGTATGTGTGTGTTCATGTGTGTGTATTTATGTGTGTGTGTGTGTGTATGTATGTGTGTATTTATATGTATCTGTGTGTGTTCATGTATGTGTGTGTTCATGTGTGTGTATTTATGTGTGTGTGTGTGTGTATGTATGTGTGTATTTATATGTATCTGTGTGTGTTCATGTATGTGTGTGTTTATATGTATCTGTGTGTGTATATGTATGTGTGTTCGTGTGTGTGTGTTTATGTTATATATATATATATATGTGTGTGTGTGTTTATGTTATACGTGTGTGTATATGTATGTTTATGTTGTGTGTGTTTATGTTATGTTATATATGTGTGAGTGTGTGTGTTTATGTGTGTGTGTGTGTGTGTTTATGTTGTGTGTGTGTTTATGTTATGTTATATATATATATATATATATATATATATGTGTGTGTGTGTGTTTATGTTGTGTGTGTGTTTATGTTATGTTTTATATATATATATATATATATGTGTGTGAGTGTGTGTGTTTATGTTATATATGTGTGTTTTTATATGTGTGTGTGTGTGAGAGTGTGTGTGTTTATGTTGTGTGTGTGTTTATGTTATGTTATATATGTGTGTGTGTGTGTGTGTTTATGTTGTATATGTGTGTATGTGTGTGTGTACCTCTCGCGGGAGCGCGCCTGCCCCGGACGCTGTAGCAGTAACGGCGGGGTCCTCGCGCGCGCCGCTCTCAGTCGGAGTTCTGATTCATGTCTCGAGGCTGCGCTCCGTTACACGGAGACAGATCCGCGGCGCTGACGGAGACCGGAAACGCTTTCAAGAATAAAAGTCTCCGCGTCGGAAGTGAACGCAACCTTACAAAATAAAAGTCCCCCCACCCCGGGGTTCTCAACGTCCCGCGGCGCGTTCTCCACCTTCACACGAACCGCGTGACGTCACCACCCGAGCTGGAACCTCTGAAGATCGGACAGACGAACTGCATCATGGGGGATTGAAGCTCAGACCCTTACCTGAAACGAGCATTCTGATTGGACCGAGGAGAACCACGTGGCATGACGTCAGCAGCATGAGTTAGAGTGTAAACACAGAGCATTAGCATGTTCTCCTCTGAGTGCTGGGGCTCCAGGTTGGAAGCCTGACCGGCGTGGAGTTTGCATGTTCTCCCCATGGGTTTCCTCCCACATTGCAGACACATGGATTCAAGGTGAACTGAATGCTCTAAATTGCCCCATATACAGAGTGTGTGAGAATGAAAGATTGCCCCCCTGTCCTGGGTGTATCTGCCAAGCGCCCAAAACGTTCTCCATGTCCTGGATGGACATGGAGAACCCCCCCCCCCCCCCCCGACCCTAATAGAGGATAAAGCTGAAGATAATGAATGACCACAAACACAGCAGGTTCTCCATCATCCTCATCCCATTAATAATAACAGAATAAAGGTCCCTGTGTCAGGGTGGCTTAGTGATTTAGCATGTTCTCCTCTCAGCACTAGGGATTCCCGGTTCGAATCCCCATCTGGGTGGAGTTTCCATGTTCTCCCCGTGTCCGCGTGGGTTTCCTCCCACAGTCCAAAAACATGGTGAATTGAGTTCTCCAAAATGCCCCATATAGAGTGTGTGTGTGAGTGTGTGTGTGTCCAGTGATAGATTGCCCCCCTGTCCTGGGTGTGTCTGCCCAGCGCCCGAAACGTTCTCCCCTGGATGGACATGGGGAACCCCGCGACCCTAATAAAGGATAAAGCGGGAGATAATGATGGATGGATGGAGGTCCCGGTGTCTGAGAGGACGGTGTGTTCTGTTCTTCTGACCATCATTAAGCTGAGGTTCTACACTCTGAGATCTAAAGCAGGTTCCATGGTGAGTGATGTGATCAGAGGTTGATTAATAATGTCTGAGGATCATCTGAGAGATCAATCAGGTTTATTACAGAACATCAGATTGGAACGGCAGTCTGATACAGGAACCGGGGTCATCAGCAGAACATCAGCAGAGAGCATTACAGAGGTCACATGATCCACCACAGAACCCTAAATCAGGAACATAACCAGACCTTCAGCATCAGCCTCCACCGCGGCAGAGCGCAACGTCTGAGGAACGTCTGAGATGAAAGCATGTTCAGGCCGTTGGGTTGGTCAGTGTTGTTCTGAGGTTCTTGTTGGTGATGGTTCAGTGGGTTCTGTGGTGGTGGTTCTGTGGTGGGTTCTTGTTGGTGATGGTTTTGTGGTGGTGGTTATGTGGTGGGTTCTTGTTGGTGAAGGTTCAGTGGGTTCTGTGGTGGTGGTTCTGCGGTGGGTTCTGTAGTGGGTTCTTGTTGGTGATGGTTATGTGGTGGGTGCTTGTTGGTGAAGGTTCAGTGGGTTCTGTGGTGGTGGTTATGTGGTGGGTTCTTGTTGGTGATGGTACTGTGGGTTCTGTGGTGGTGGTTCTGGGGTGGGTTCTTGTTGGTGATGGTACTGTGGGTTCTGTGGTGGGTTCTGTGGTGGTGGTTATGTGGTGGGTTCTTGTTGGTGATGGTTCTGTGGGTTCTGTGGTGGGTTCTTGTTGGTACTGTGAGTTCTGTGGTGGTGGTTATGTGGTGGGTTCTTGTTGGTGAAGGTTCTGTGGGGGTGGTGGTGATGTGGTGGGTTCTTGTTGGTGATGGTACTGTGGGTTCTGTGGTGGTGGTTATGTGGTGGGTTCTTGTTGGTGGTGGTTCTGTGGTGGGTTCTTGTTGGTGGTGGTTCTGTGGGTTCTGTGGTGGTGGTTCTGTGGTGGGTTCTTGTTGGTGGTGGTTCTGTGGTGGGTTCTTGTTGGTGGTGGTTCTGTGGGTTCTGTGGTGGTGGTTCTGTGGTGGTGGAGCATGCAGGAGTTCTCATGATGAGAAAGTTCTGTATTTCAGACGGAACGTTACAGAAGATGCCGAACACGTTCTCCTCATCAGAATGACGTGCGTTCTTTAAACAGCGCCCCCTGCCTGCAGCAGTGAGGGTTCGGGTTCCACGTCGGTATCATACAGAACCGTTGATAACTCATCGCTCAGACGGACGGGATAGGACGGAGTCCGGAGCCGCGGAGGTCATGTGACCGATTCAGAGCCGAGTCGGCGGGTTCCACTGAATCGTCTGGGGGGGGGGGAGGTGAGGGAACGTCATGACGTCTGGAAAAGAACAGGAGAGAACCTCCATCAGGAACGAGAACACCCCCACCCCTGCTCCCCCCGCCCCCCCGCTTCACTCCCCCCCCCCCCCCCGCATCACCCCGTCTGTGTGGAGAGCTTTGAGGAGGAGCGCTGGAACACAGCTGCCTCAGTTACCTCCACCTCGTACTCCTGATCCTCCTCCTGATCCTGATCCTCCTCCACCTCCTGCACCTCCTCCACCTCCTGCTCCTCCTGATCCTCCTCCTCCTCCCTCACGGAGGCGCCGTCGTTCCGCTCTGCAGGGGGGCAGGTGACGTTCAGCGGCTCGGCGCCGGAGAGCGCCTGCAGGTGGCTGACGTTCTGGACGGTGGCGGAGGCGCCGCGCGGCGGAGGCGCGGGTGGAGGGGCGTGGTCGGCGCCGGTCAGCTGGACCCTGCACTGATGGAGCGTCAGCGTGTGGACGGAGTGCAGGCTCTGACCGCACAGGCCGCAGCGCAGGGGCAGCGACTCGTCCGAGCGCACCACCACGGCGAGCGGGGCGACGGGCGGGGGCGCGGCGGGGGCCGTGTGGGCGAGCGGCGCGGCGGTGGGGGTCATGATGATGAGGTGGGCGGTGGGGGGCAGGGCGGAGGCGGGCAGGGCGGTGCTGAGGCGGGCGGTGGCGTGGGCGGTGAGGATGTGCTTGTTGAGGGTGCGGGGGTTGCAGAAGCGCACGGCGCAGTGGGGGCAGGGGCTGGTCTCAGAGAAGAAGGGGTCTTTGTAGACGGTGCCGCAGGTGTAGCGGGCGCGGGGGGGGGCGGGCGGGTCGCAGCGGTGGGCGTCGCGGGGGGGCACGCGGCCGATCAGGAGGCGCCCGCAGCCGCGGCAGCCGTAGACGTTGGTCTGCGCGTGGATGCTGACGTGCTGCACCAGCTCGTCCAGCGTGGGGAGCTCCCGCGCA
>JAFMOC010000231.1:70000-92500 GCA_019802505.1 Corydoras sp. C115
GGGGTGGAGGTGGGTGGGGTTAAGGACAGGGGGAGGGTGGGGTGGAACCTATATACACATGAGTTCTACGGCACCAAAACGCCCCCCCCCCCCCCACACACACACACAGCCCCGCGGTCCGTCTGTGGTGTGATTGGCCGGTTGCGGTCAGTCCACGGTTACGGATCCGTCGCTGGCGATGGTGAGGGGGAGGTACTCCAGCTTCAGGTCGTCCAGGGGGTCGGTCTCGTCGTCGGGCGAGTCGGGGGGGCCCGGCGGGACCCCGTGCACCGTTTGTCTGTGGTTCTCCAGGGCCGCGGGGTCCGGACAGCCCAACTGACAGATGGGACATGTGAACTGGTTCTGCGGCTCCGTGTCCATCTGCACGTCCAGCCCCAGTCCTCCGAGGATGCGGTGGACCCTCCTCCTGTGATTCCTCAGAGACGTGACGTCGGGGTAGCTGCGTGAACAGATCTGACACTGGAAGGGGTAGTCCTCGCTGGGCTGCAGCGCCCCCCTGACGGGTGCCAGGCCGCCTCCCAGGATGCGGTGCACGCGCCTCCTGTGGTTCCTCAGCGACTGGACGTCCGGGTAGCCGCGGCCGCAGATGTTGCAGTGACACATCTTGGCGTAGGCCTGCGCGGAGCCGTTCAGGGACAGGTCGACGGGTCCGAACGGGGGGAGGAAATTGCCCGTGGGCCTGTGCACCTTCCGGATGTGGTCTTTGAGGGACTGCAGTTTGGAGTAGGGGCGCTGACAGAGCTGACAGCAGAAGGAGCCGGACGGCGACCCCCGGCCGAGCGGCGCCTTCGCAGGGGGGCGCTCTAGAACCGGCCCGAGGCCGTGGACCCTCCTCTTGTGCTCCTCCATGGCGGACAGGCTGGTGAACCTGAGGCCGCAGGCGGGGCACACCCGCTCCTCCTGCTGGCTGTGGGACAGCAGGTGCCTCTGGAGGCCCTCCAGGTGGCTGAAGCAGCGCACGCACACGGGACAGCGGAGCAACTTGATGGCCGGTGTGCAGGAGGAGCTGCGCATGTGGGAGTGCAGCGCCGCGGAGCTCTGGAACGTCATGCCGCAGCGGGTGCAGGGAACCCGGGTCCGAGTCGTGACCTGCCCCTTACAGCTGAAGCGCAGGTGCTTCAGTAAATAGCGGCGCCGCCTGAAGACGTTCTGGCACCGGTGGCAGGTGTAGGTTGCGCCGAGGGCCCTGTGACCCGAGGGCGGCGGTGCGGAGGACAGACCTGCGGCCTCGTTTTTGGGAGTTTGCTCGGACCCCTGCGGAGCCTGAGGCTGCACCTCCGCGTGCTGGGAGGCGAGCGTGTCCTCGGGCGCGTCCGGCGGGTAATGTCCGTGAAGGCGCTGGTGACTCTCGAAGGCGGCCCACGAGCGCAGGCTCTCGCCGCAGCGGGAGCAGATGTAGGTCTCGGCTGCGTGCATCTGCAGGTGCTCGAACAGCAGCTTGGGACATTTGAAGGCGGAGCCACACTCGCAGGTCACCTTCCGCGGGAGCACCGACGGCAACGACATGATGCCCCAACTGCCCGGACCTTTGGCGCCGCCCTCCTGCCTGCTGTTCTGGCCGTCGGGCGGCAACACGAAGATGTTCTCTCTGGGGTTGTCCACCGCGGCGCCTCCGTCCACGTCCGTGCGGACGGTCTGGCACCGCTTCCTGTGCATGTTCATGTTGTCCTTGCGTGTGAAGGCCACGCCGCAGTTGGGACACGGGAACTTCTTTCTGAGGGCGAGGAGGTGTGCGGACATGGAGACCGGCGCCAGCAGCTTCCCCGGTCTGCAGATCTTCAGGTGCTGGATCAGGGTGAACCGGCGGGAGTAGGTCTTCAGGCAGCGGTTGCAGGAGTAGCGCCGGACGCCCCATCCGTGACCTCTCTGCCATCTCAATGTTCTCCACCACGTCCTGATCTTCATCATCATCATCCTGTTCCTCTGTGGACTCTTCCAGGGTCAGCAGATCATTATGTGTGTGAGGGACGTCTGAGGTACTCGGACTGTCGTTGCGTTCATCCTCAGAAGCTGAAGGAGAGTTCCCCCTGGAACCGGCGTCCACCGTGTTGAAGTTCTTCTCCTCCAGAACGTCTTCATCGTCCTGATGGTTCTGGTGAGGAACGTGGCGTGTCTCAGTGGAGGGTTCCGTCTCACAGCGGTGTTGATCCAGGAGCTCCTGACTCATGAACAGGGTGTGGCAGTGGCTGCAGGTGGGCGGCGGCGTGGGCGACGGCGTGGGTGATGATGTCACCAGTGGGCGGGACATGTCAGTGGTGTGGGAGGTCTGGTGCAGCAGCAGTGAGGTCAGACCGCTGAAGGTCTCAGCGCAGAACACACAGCTGAATGTTTTAGAAGACGTCGGGTTCTCTGAGGTTCTGCTGTCCTGTAGTCCCAGCATGATGGGGGGTGGTGACCTCAGTCCCTCAGGTTCCTTAAGAAAATAAATAACACACATCAGATCCTGACATACACCACCAACACCATGTAACAACAAACACCACCAACACCATATAACACCAAACACCACCAACCCCACCAAAACCATACACCACCAAATAACACCAAACACCACCAACCCCACCAAAACCATACACCACCAACACCATATAACACCAAACACCACCAACACCATATAACACCAAACACCACCAACACCATATAACACCAAACACCACCAGGGTCACCAAAAACTAAAATTACACCACCAACACCATATAACCCAAAAACGTTGCCACCACCCCACCAAAAGCATGACCACCAACACCATATAACACCAAACACCACCAAAACCATACACCACCAACACCATATAACACCAAACACCACCAACACCATATAACACCAAACACCACCAACACCACATAACACCAAACACCACCAACCCCACCAACACCATATAACACCACCAACCCTACCAAAACCATATAACACCAAACACCACCAGCACCATGTAACACCAAACACCACCAACACCACATAACACCAAACACTACCAACACCATATAACAAACACCACCATATAACACCAAACACCATCATCATCACACACCATCAACACCACCAACACCATATAACACCAAACACCACCATATAACACCAAACACCATCATACACCACCAACACCATCAAACACCACCATACACCACCAACAACACCATTAACACCACCAAACACCATCACCATCATACATTACCAACATCAAACACGAACACCATCATACACCACCAACACAATCATACACCACCAACACCATCAAACATCACCAACACCATCAAACACCACCAACATCAAACATCACCAACACCATCAAACACCACCACTAACATCATACAGCATCAACACCACCATCAAACACCACCAACACCATCATACAGCACCAACACCATCATACAGCATCAACACCACCATCAAACACCAACAACACCATCATACACCACCACCATCATACAGCACCAACACCATCATGCACCACCACCTACAATCAACACCATCATACACCACCATCAAACACCACCAACACCATCATACACCACCAACACCATCATACAGCACCAACACCGTCATACACCACCAACACCATCATACACCATAAAACACCAACAATCAAACACCATCATACACCACCAACACCATCATACACCACCAACACCATCATAACACCACCACCCACAATCAACACCATCATACGCACCAACACCATCATACACCAACCAACACCATCGAATACACCACCAACACCATCATACACCACCACCCACACCATCATACACCACCAACACCATCATACACCACCAACACCATCATACACCACCACCAACAATCAACACCATCATACAACACAAACAGCATCATACAGCACCAACACCATCATACACCACCAACACCATCATACACCACCACCAACACCATCATACACCACCACCAACACCATCATACACCACCACCAACACCACCACCAACACCATCATACACCACCAACACCATCATACCATCATACACCACCACACATCATACACCACCAACACCATCATACACCACCAACACCATCATACACCACCACCAACACCATCATACACCACCAACACCATCATACACCACCACCAACACCATCATACACCACCAACACCATCATACACCACCAACACCATCATACACCACCAACACCATCATACACCACCAACACCATCATACACCACCACCAACACCATCATACACCACCAACACCATCATACACCACCAACACCATCATACACCACCAACACCATCATACACCACCAACACCATCATACACCACCAACACCATCATACACCACCACCATCATACAGCACCAACACCATCAACACCACCAACATCAACACCACCAAAACACCACCAACACCATCATACACCACCAACACCATCATACACCACCAACACCATCATACACCACCAACACCATCATACACCACCACCAACAATCAACACCATCATACACCACCAACACCATCATACACCACCAACACCATCATACACCACCAACACCATCATACACCACCACCAACAATCAACACCATCATACACCACCAACACCATCATACACCACCAACACCATCATACACCACCACCAACAATCAACACCATCATACACCACCAACACCATCATACACCACCACCAACAATCAACACCATCATACACCACCAACACCATCATACAGCACCAACACCATCATACACCACCACCAACAATCAACACCATCATACACCACCAACACCATCATACACCACCAACACCATCATACACCACCAACACGATCATACACCACCACCAACAATCAACACCATCATACACCACCAACACCATCATACACCACCAACACCATCATACACCACCACCAACAATCAACACCATCATACACCACCAACACCATCATACACCACCAACACCATCATACACCACCACCAACAATCAACACCATCATACAGCACCAACACCATCATACACCACCACCAACAATCAACACCATCATACACCACCAACACCATCATACACCACCAACAATCAACACCATCAAACACCACCAACACCATCAAACACACACACACACACACACACACACACACACACCTGAGGTGAGGGTGATGTTGAATTGCTTCAGGCCTGCGGTCCTCTGTACGGATCACGGTGCGTTGCTCAGAGAGCGGCGACATGAAAGAAGGCACGCGTAACTCAAAGGCGCATGCGCGGTAAAGACAACCTACTGTCCATCACCTGCACGAAGCCGCGCTCACTCTGAGCGTCCCGTCCACGTAACCTCCTCCACCTCCTCCACCTCCTGCTCCTCCTCCACCTCCTCCACCTCCTCCACCTCCTGCTGCTCCTGCTCCTCCTGCTCCTCAGCGCTCCTCAGCGCTGCTCCTCCTCATTGCGGCTGTGAGTCGGTTCGGCTCGGCTCGGCTCGGCTCGGCTCGGCTCGGGTGGTTCCGCTCCGGTCCGAACACAATGCTGACCGACCGACTGACCGTCTGCACACGGAGCCTCAGCTGCAGAGAGAACCCCGAGAGAGCCGCCTTCAAAATAAGAGCCGCCTTCAAAATAAGAGTCCGCCGAACCGAACGGACCCCCCCCGCCTCAACCGACTCTCACTCACTCCATCCATCCATTATCTTCTGCTTTATCCTCTATTAGAGTCGGTGGGGGGGGGGGGGGGGGGGGGGGGGGGGGGGTGTTTCCCCATGTCCATCCAGGGAAGAAAGTTTCGGGCGCTGGACAGATACACCCAGGACAGGGGGCAATCCATCACTGAACACACACACTCACTCTATATGGGTCTATTTGGAGAAATCAATTGACCTTGATCCATGTGTTTAGACTGTGGGAGGAAACCCACGTGAACACGGGGAGAACATGAAAACTCCACCCAGATGGGGATTCGAACCGGGAATCCTTAGTGCTGAGAGGAGAACATGCTAAACCACCATGCTGCCTCACACTCACTCTATATTTGCAATTTACAGCATTCAATTCACCTTGAATACGTTTTTAGACTGTGGGAGGAAACCAGAGAACCAGGAGGAACCTTACAGTCCAAAAAACATGGATTCAAGGTGAATTGGATGCTCTAAATTGCACCATATAGAATAACACCCTGTTCTGGGTGTATCTGCCTAGCACCTGAACCCCCCCCCCCCCCCCATTAAGAGAATGAACACACTCCCAGCACTTTATACCAAACTGCTGGGGGAGTGTTCAGCCTCAGCCTTACCTACAGATACCTTTGGTAGGTTCTCCTTCACCACTCGCAACGTAGAACCTTCCACAAGCATGGAGCAGGAACCTGTACCGTACCCCCTCATCATTAAAACATCAAAGATTACGGTTTTAAAGTTATGTTATTCAAGTTTCAACATTTATCTCATTTAACCTTAATGGAGCTGTTACACACACACACACACACACACACACACACTCCAGCAGCGGTCAGTGGGTGGATGAGGACGTTCAGGTGGAGGTGTTCTGATGAACTGTTTGGTTGTTCTGGACCTGGGTGGAGGTGGAGTGGAGAACCACCTGATCCCAATCCCAATCCCACCTCCTCAGATCATTGCCATTACACTGGATTAAAAAAAAAAACCTGTAACAGGAACCATAACAGGAGAGACATGAGAACAGACGCAGTTTAGATCAGTTTAATGTCCAGGATGGAGAATCGTACAAAACGGGTTCAAATAAAAAAAAACAACAGACTTCAGAAAAACATACAGGATAAACGTTTGAATATAAATGTCATCGGGTGTCAACTTCCTCCATCCCATAATAACACAACAAAACAATAAAACAAAATAAAACAATAAAACAATAAAACAAAATAAAACAATAAAACAAAATAAAACAATAAAACAAAATAAAACAATAAAACAAAATAAAACAATAAAACTAAAACAAAACAATAAAACTAAAACAAAACAATAAAACTAAAATGAAACAATAAAATAAAACAATAAAACAAAACAATAAAATATTAAAATAATACAAAAAAAATAATAAAATAAAAAATAATAAAACAAAATAATAACATAAAATAACAAAACAATAAAATAAAACACTAAACCAATAAAATGTAACTGCAGAACCCAAAACTCATGTTCATGTTGAAATGAACGCGCTTTAAAGTCTACGGAACTCAAAATGTCCTTTGTCTCTGCAGCAGCGCGTTGGAACCCGAGATCAAAGGAAAGGAACTGTACAGAACAGCTGAGGTTCTCCACATCAGCACCATAAACACCGGAACATTTACAAACACACACAGGGGGGAGAACCCGCGGGTCTGGAGCAAAGGGGACCTTCGGGGAGCGGGTTCTGTTCGGGAATCGGGAATGGCCTGCACTGCAGGAAATACTAAAGTCCACGTCCTCCTCAGTCCTCCAGGTCCTCAATCACAAAGATGGGGGGCCCCAGAGACACCAGGTGAGTCTTCTGATGTGCCTCCAGCAGGTTGAAGCAGGCGAAGGTTCTATCGCACTCCGTGCACTCATACCCCACTTGGGCCTCGTGGGTCTCCTGGTGCTGCTGGAGCTGCTGGAGGGTCTTGAAGGACTTGTAGCAGAGGTCGCAGGCGTGCTGGCCTCCCGCCGGCCCGGGGTCGCCGCGCGGTTGGGCGAGGTCGGCGTGGTTGGTTCTGCGGTGGGCAGCGAGGGCCTTCTCGGTTCTGAAGGCGTGCGGGCACAGGCCGCAGCGGTGGGGCTGGTTGCTGTGGGTCAGCTGATGCTTGGCGAGGTACTTCTTCTTGGCGAAGCCCTTTCCGCAGACGGGGCACTTGAAGGGGCGGTCCTCGTGCTGCTGCCGCTGGTGCTCCTGCAGGGTGATGCTGGAGGAGAAGCGCCGGTCGCAGATGGGGCAGTGAAAGAAGTCCTCGCCGACGTCCACCTCCTCGTCCTCCTCGATGTTGTTTGGCGCCCGCGAGGACGTCCCCAGAGCCCTCTTTTTGTGGGGGGGTGACTGAGGGGACTCGGGGACGGCGCGCCGTTGGTGCGCCCAGCGATGCTGCCGGAAGGCCTCGCTTCCGAGGAATGCCTGGCCGCATTCAGTGCACTCGTACTGCGTCGCCACCGACAGATGCGACTGCTCATGCACCTCCAGCTGCTGGGGGGTGGGGAACGTCTGGCTGCACACGCTGCACATGTGGGCGTGAACCGAAAGGTGGCTCGCCAACTCCAGGGCTTGGGCGAAACTCTCGGGGCAGATGGGGCACTGGTATATGTTGACCCGATGGGGTTTGGCGGCGTCTGGGAGCGCGGCCGGGTCGCCCGGCGGGGGGCCGGGGGGTTCCTCGTGGCCGTGCGTCTGTAAGTGACTCAGGAGGTGTGTGCGATGGCTGAAGGTCAGTTGGCAGGTGTCGCAGTGGAGGGAGCGTGTTCCCGATAACTGGTGGGTGAGCTGGTGCTTCTTGAGGTGCGAACCGTGGGTGAAATGGCGATCGCAGTCGCCGCAGGGGTACGGGCGCTCCTCGGCCGGCTCCGCCTCCCGGTGCTGGAGCTGCCGTGGAACTGGGGGCGCGCCGGTCGCCGGCGGGATCAGGGGGGGGAGCTCTTCCTCCACGGTGGCATGGCTTTTGCGGTGCTCCTCGCGACTCGCCTTGCAGGAGAACGCCGCGTGGCAGACGTCGCACGGGAAGTTCTCCTCGCGGTGCGTGAGGAGGTGCTCGGCCAGCTTCTCGGACTTGCTGAAGCGCAGCTGGCACTTGGTGCAGCGATGGGTTCGGGTCTTCAGGTGCGTGTTCTTGTGTTTGCGCAGCGCGAACCCGGAGACGAAGCCCTTGCCGCACTTCTGGCATTGGAATTCCGACTTATGGCTGCGCTGATGTTGCTGCAGGTTCTTCAGCTGGAAGAAGCACTTGCCGCACTCCTCACACTCGTGGGGTTTCTCGCCGAGGTGGCACTTCTGGTGGTCCTCCAGGCTCTCCGAGGTATGGAACGTCTTCCCACAGACATGGCAGGGAAAGTAGGGGGCGGAGTCGGAGTCGTTGCCATCTTCGCCCGGTTCTCCTTGGGTGCCCTCAGCCCCGTCGGATTCGCTCCTGCCGGTCTGCTGCCCCTTGGGTTCCCCCTGACCCTCGTGCCCGGGCTCCGTCCCGTCCCTGTGCTTACGGCGGTAGTGCTTCAGGTACGTGGACCGGCTCGAGTACGTTCTATTACACAGACCGCACGTGGACACGCTAGGGGGCCCCGGGTCGGCTCCAGGAGTCGGGGAGTCCGTGGTTTTTGGGGGTTCCCTTGTAGAATGCGTGATCCTTTGATGGGTGCTCAAGGCGTTGGCAGTCCAGAACCTCAGGTCGCAGGAGCGGCAAACAAACGGTCGGTTGGGGTCGTGGAGGGACCTGTGAAGGTCCAGGTCCGAGGGGAAGCGGAAGGTCTTGTTGCAGGTGGCGCACATGTTGACGACAGTCTCCTGGTGTTGTAACTTCAGGTGTCGCTGCAGCATCCCCGCGCTCCGGAACGCCTGGTCACAGTGGCTGCAGTCGTGCAGCTTCGGAACGGACCGGCCTTCGCGCCCGTGGGCCTCGAGGTGGCTGATGAGGCGAAGCCCGTCGGTGAAGCTCCGGTCGCACTCGGAACACTGGTACTTATGGACAACCGCTTGCTCCTTGGTTACGTCCTTGTTCTGGTCCTTGCATGAGAACTGCGTCTGCAGAACCCCGGTTCCGGTTGTGTTGGAGCCCTTGTCAAAGACGATCACATGGTCAGTACTCGCGTTCTCCGGTTCTTCAGACTTGACCTCTGCGCTCGAGCTCTTACACTTCCTAATGTGCTTGTGGTACACGGTCTTGTTCCAGAACCCCTGGTCGCACCTCCTGCAGGTTAGCGGGTACGCCGTCGAGTGCGTCCGCACGTGAATCACCAAGCCGCATTTGGTGAGGAATCTCGCGCCGCAGTGCTGACAGCGGAACGGCCGTTTGGTGCCGGCATGCCGCGCACTCTTGGAGAGCGCGGCCGCCGGACGTTCCCTGGTCGGCGGTTTGGCTCGGTCGTCGAGGGAACCCGTTGGGGACAAATCAACGGCGGTGCCTCCGGCTCCTCTCAACCTCCGTGGGGGGGTTTCCGGCTCTTCGCCGGCAGTTCCGCTGCAGTTGGTGAGGTGGCGCTGCAGATAGTCGCTCCTGATGAAGCAGCGGCGGCAGCGGGTGCAGGCGTACGGCTTCTCCCCGGTGTGGAGGCGCGTGTGGGAGGTTAAGTGAGACAGAAACTTAAAGTGGCGGGGGCAGAAGGTGCACTGGTGTCTCCACTGATCCACGCGTATGACCGCCGTCTGCTCTGGCGGTTCCTCTGGCGGCTGCGCGGCGGAACCCGGTGGAGGGGGTGTGGCCTGGCCGTTCGCTCTGAGGAACTGCTTGCACTTCACCAGCAGGTTGTGCCTCTCCAGCGTTCTCCGAGAGCTGAACTTCTTGCCGCACGTCTTGCAGGGGAACCTCCTGACGGCGTGCATTATGGCGGCGTGCCGCGACAGCTGGGCGCCGTCGGAGAACCTCATCCGGCAGGTCTTGCACTCCAGCTCCTGGCGCTGCGGCGAGGACGACGGCGACCCCTTGGTCCGCCAGCCAGTGCCAACGCAGTCCAGGCTGATCTTCTCGACTCGAACCTGAAGCCGGTGCCTCCGGCGGCCGCAGCGCGTCCGGTGGAGCTTCAGGTGGTCGGACCGCGAGAAGGCGTATTTGCAGGTTTCGCAGCGGTACGGCTTCGAGTCCATGTGGATGAGGACGTGGCGTTTTAGCGAGCGGGCCCTGGTAAAGGCCTTGGTGCAGACGTTGCAGCGCCACACTTTGGATCCGGGCGGCGAGTCGGCGGAACCTTCTACGGCCGTCTCATTGGCGGAACGTTCTACGGCCGTCCCGTCGGCGGAACCTTCTACGGCCGTCCCGTCGGTAGAACCTTCTACGGCCGTCCCGTCGGTAGAACCTTCTACGGCCGTCCCGTCGGCAGAACCTTCTACAGCCATCCTGTCAGCGGAACCATCTACGGCCGTCCCGTCGGCGCTCGGGTTTTTGCGCAAGTGCGTCCGGAGGTGGCGCTGGAGGTGGCACCGGAACTGGAAGCGTTTGGGGCAGTGGGGGCAGCGCACCTTCAACTTCTCCCTTCCCTTGGAACCGCTGGACGGCGGCGCGTTGGCGCGTTTGAGCGTCGAATCGGAACCCGGGTCCTCCACGCCCTTGGCGAGGAATGTGCAGATGGCCCGGTGTTTGTAGATCTCCCTCTTCTTGTGGAACGTCTGACATTTGAAGCACTGAACGAGGGAACCAGCGGCGTGCGCCCGCTCGTGCAGAACCAGACGTCCTCTCCGCGTGAAGACGCGCGGGCAGCGCGAACATGTCAGCAAGCTCGCCCCGTTCTCCTTGGTGTCCGTCTCAGGTTCCACCTTCAGCACCTCCGCCGGGGGTGTGACCTTGCCGCGGCAGTTGTTTCGGTGGGGCGCAAGTGACTCCTTCCGGCGGAAGCGCGTCCCGCATTCTGGACACGGGAAGGGTTTCTCGCCGGTATGGAGGCGCATGTGTCGGACCAAGGCCACCCGACTGGTGAACCACCTGTCCTCGCAGACTGTGCACTTGTTCTCGTGGAGGCCCGGCAGGTGACTCAGGCAGTGCTCGCTCATAGCGGCCTGGGTGGAGAACTCGCTCTGGCAGATCCCACAGTGGAGGTCGTCCACCTGCTGGAACAGCTGATTGACCAGCAGGTCTTTGGCCGACGTTCTCTTGTGGGGTCTGGGTTTTTGGGGTTGCTTTATCGGAAGACGTTCCTTCTTGGCGTCCGGGTCCGAGTCCGGGTCCTCCCGATGGACGGGCGCAGGCGACTTGCGTTTGGTCTTCTTTTTGGAATGGACCTTAATGTGGCGCAGGAAGAAGACGGGGAACTTGAACCGCTTGGGGCAGTGGGGGCACTGCAGCGTCCCCTTGTGCACGTGGGACTTCCTGTGCTTCAGCAAGTCGCTGATGGTGGGCAGAACCTTCTGGCAGATGGTGCACTGGATCTGCCAGCTGTGCACGCTCCTGTGTGCCAGCAGGTACTTGCGCTTCGGGAAGGTCTTCCCGCATTCCAGGCAGCTGAACGGGTTGTCCCCCTTATGCGCCAGCTGGTGGCCATTTAATGAGTGAACGTTGGAGAAGCAGCGCTCGCAGAACTTACAAATGAACGACGGCTTGGGCGACGGCGTCTCTGCGTCCGGACCGTCAGAAACATTGGGACGGGGTGACGGCGTCTCTGCGTCGGGACCGTCAGAACCGTCGGAACGGGGCGGTGGCGTCTCTGCTTCGGGTGTCGGTGCCGGGACGCGATCCGCGTCCCTGTGCTTCCTCATGTGCCGGTAGAGTCCGGACGCGTGGGCGAAGACCAATGGGCAGCGCTGGCAGGTGTAGCTGCGCATGTGGAGGGTGGGGTTCTCCGCGCGCAGGCGGCTGACCTCTTCCTGCAGCCAGCTGCTTTTGAACGGCCTGAAGCAGACCTTGCGGAGGTGCCTCCTGCAGTTGTAGGACATGGTGAAAAGGGCGGGGCATAGGGGACACCGGTACTGGCCCCCCTGCACCCTCGCTTTCCCCCGCCGGAAGTAGTCCTCCAGGCAGATGTTCTGCAGGTGGCGCATCACGCTGTGGGGGTTGCTGAATCTCAGCTCGCACAGGGGACACTTGGACAGCAGGGGCCTGTTCTCCGTCTTGCGCGCTTTGGAGCACTTGTTGCGCTGATGTTCCTCCAGGTTCCAGGAGAACTTGAAGCCTTTGAGGCAGAGGTCGCACTTGAAGGGCTTCAGCTCCACCTGCAGGGGGAGCCCTTCTCCCTGCGCCCGGCGCTCCATCTGGTTGATGTCTACGAGCTTTACGAAGCACCCAGAGAACCCGGCGTGCGCATGGCCCCCGCCCCCGGGGTGGGTAGCGGGCTCACGGGGGGGCTCACGGGGGGGCTCACGGGGCGGTTCCCGGATCAGAGGGGTGCAGCGGACCTTGCGGCGGTGCGCCCGCAGCTTCTGCTCGCTGACGAAGAACAGGCCGCAGCAGGGGCAGCGGTGGTCGCTCGTCTGGCGGTGCTGCTGCTCGTGTTTGCGGTGGGGCGCGCGCAAGATGAAGGGCTTTCCGCAGTAGCGGCAGGCGAGATTGCCCCGCTGCAGTTGCCCCTGCTGCGCCGCCGAAGACGCCTGTCCGCAGACGTGCCGCTCGGCCGCGGACTCGCAGGAGTAGAACACGCCGCAGCGGAGGCAATGCTGGACGTCCCGGAAGTGTCCCGCGTGGGCATGGTGCTGGTGCTGGATCGCAGCGTCCACATCTCCGGACGTCTCGGGGCACAGGGCGCAGCGGTACCCGGGTTCCTCCAGGGCGGCGCGCTCTGTGGCGTGCAGCACCACGACCGGCTGCAGTCTTCTCACTAGTTTAGTGGACGGCAGGACCGTTCTGCTGGAGGGCTCGGGTGGATCTTCTGAACCCGGCGGGTCTTCCGGAGCGTCCACCTCCTCCGTCCTCGTGGACCCTGGAGGTTCCTGTCTGCTCAAACCCAGACATGTGTGCAGGAAGTCGAAGCTGCTGTGCTCCACCTCGGGGTTCTCCGCCGGCTGGGCCTCCTGCTGTTCTTGGCGCCACTGCTCGGAACCCTCGACGTGATGATGGACCTCCGCGTGAACCACGTGCACGTTCCTCTGTGGAACCTCCTGTCCTGTGGTGTTCAGAGAAGGTGGAGGGTCAGGGTTCCTCACGGTTCCAGCACAGTCGGAGGTCTCCAGGCTCACATCCCCTGGCTCCACGTGTTCCTCGGAGAACATGGGTTCTGCAGAGCTGTTCGTCACCGTCTCATTTCCCAGAGTTGAAGACGCGGTCTCCCTCACAGTGTCCACACCATCGGTCTGCGCTGCGAGACTAGAACCTACACTGTGCTCCTCCTGAGGTACTGACGCCTCCATGCTCAGGGTTCTATCTGGTGTAGCCCGCTCAGGTTCTGGAGCTTCTCTTTCCAGGTTGTCATGACCTCCGTCCTCATTCTCCTCGGTTTCTTTGTCCACGCCTTCTGAGGTATCTTTGTCTTGGGGAACACGGTTCTCCTCCTGATCCTCTGTAGAACTCTTTTTCATGGTTTCATGATCTCCACCCACATGGTGCTCCTCCTCAGGTTCTGCTCTGTCCATGGCATCTTGAGCTTCATCACTCATGTTCTCCTCTGGTTCCTCAGCCACCCCTTCTGAGGAACCTGGCTCTGTACTGATACCATTCTCCTGATGTTCTGCAGCCTCCATGTCCAGGGGATTGTCTGTTTTAGACACATGGTGATCCTCCTCGGGTTCTGGAGCCCCCTGTTCCGTAACGTCATGCTCTTCAGCTGCATGGTTCTCCTCCTGATCTTCCATGGTTTTACGTTCTCCATCAACACGGTTCTCCTCCTCGGGTTCTGGTGCTTCTCTTTCCATGGCATTTTGATCTCCACCCGTCATGTTCTCACCTGTTCGTTTAGCCACTTCTCCATCTTGAACAATGTTCTCCTCCTGATTATTTGGAGGTCCCGTCTCCAGGGTATCATGCTCGTTCCTAACACGGTTCTCCTCCTCGGGTTCTGGAGCTTCTCTTTCCATGGCTTTTTGATCTCCACCCGTCATGTTCTCGTCTGTTCCTTCAGCCACTCCTCCATCTTGAACAACGTTCTCCTCCTGATCTTTTGGCAGCCCTGTCTCCAGGGTATCATGCTCGTTTCTAACACGGTTCTCCTCCTCAGGTTCTGGAGCTTCTCTTTCCCTGGCACGTTGATCTCCACTCGTCATGTTCTCGTCTGTTCCTTCAGCCACTCCTTCTGAGGTTTCTCCATCTTCAACTATGTTCTCCTCCTGATGTTCTGCGGGCCCGGTCTGTGATGTTACGCTGGGTTCTAGACGTTCCCCCTCAGAGTTCTCACTCAGCAGATGAGCAGAGTTCTGGTAGGAGGTAAGATGGTTCTGGAAGTCCATCTCAGAGCAGCTGCTGACATCAGAGTAATCATCCAGCGTTCTGATGGGAATGGAACCCGGGTCCGGGAGCATCTGGGAGACGTCCTCCAGCTCAGGCAGGCGGTGCTCCGAGGAGTTCTCGGTGAGCTCGTCTCCACGGTGCCCGGCGTTCTCCAGCGGTGGTTCCACCTCTCTGGAAACGATCTGCTCCAGAAGCTTCTGTCCTTCATTGAGGTCAAATCCAGCTAGAACGTTCTGCTCGGAACTCAGCAGTCGCAGAACGTCTGGGCGGTAACAGGCGTTCGGTCCGTGAGCCATGGTGGAACATTCAGGAATGACCTCTGAAGGAGAAGATGGAGATTAGAACGTGTGCGTTCTTCAGATGGAGCAGCAGTTAGAGGTGGAGGTACTCACAGCCGCTCACACGCCGAGAACATCCATCTGCAAAGAGCTGCGTGAGAAGAGAACCCGGTTACACACTGCAGAACCACGAGAACACTACATACACTGACCACCCACACCCACCAGGTCACTGCAGATCCACGAGAACACTACATACACTGACCACCCACACCCACCAGGTCACTGCAGAACCACGAGAACACTACATACACTGACCACCCACACCACACCCACCAGGTCACTGCAGAACCACAAGAACACAACATACACTGACCACCCACACCCACCAGGTCACTGCAGAACCACAAGAACACTACATACACTGACCACCCACACCCACCAGATCACTGCAAAACCACGAGAACATTACATACACTGACCACACACACCCACCAGGTCACTGCAGAACCACGAAAACACTACATACACTGACCACACACACCCACCAGGTCACTGCAGAACCACAACAACACTACATACACTGACCACACACCCCACCCCACCCACACACCCGCCGGATCACCGCGGAACCCACTCCTCCCCACACCCTCTGGGTCACCGTGGAGCCCACTCCACCCAACATCCGCCCCACCCCACACCCGCCGGGTCACCGCAGAACCCACTCATAACACACACACTCACACAGTGTAGTAACACACACATAGTAGTACTATACAATAACACACACTCAGAGTAGTAATGTACAATAACACACCCTCTCTCACACGCAGTAGAAGTACTGTACAAAACACACACACACACAGTGTACCGTTGTTGTAATGTTGTTGTAATGTATTAATGTTGCTGTAATGTTGCTGTATTAATGTTGTTGTAATGTTGCTGTATTAATGTTGCTGTAGTAATGTTGTTGTAATGTATTAATGTTGTATTAATGATGTTGTAATGTTGCTGTAATGTTGTTGTAATGTTGTAACGTATTAATGTTGTTGTAATGTATTAATGTTGTTGTAATGTTGCTGTAATGTTCCTTTAATGTTGCTGTATTAATGTATAAATGTTGTTGTAATGTTGTTGTAATGTTGTATTAATGTTGTTGTAATGTTGCTGTAATCTTGCTGCAATTTTGCTGTAATGTTGTTGTAATGTTGCTGTAATGTTGTATTAATGTTGCTGTAATGTTGTAGTAATGTTGCTGTAATGTAATGTTGTTGTAATGTTTCTGTAATAATGTTGTTGTAATGTTGTAGTCAGTCAGAGTTGTGAGTTCTCACCATGTTCTTTATTTACAGTTACACTGTGGGTTCCGTCGTCCTGTTCGGTCCTATCCCGTCTGTTTAATGTAATCGATCTGTAAACAGATGACATCATTAATAATCATTTACTAATTAGTCATCACACACAGACAAAGACACACACATACACACACAGACTGACGGGTCATTAGAACCCCACTGCTGTAATCCTAAAGTCCGAGGTTTAATCCACACACACACCATCTCTCTCTCTCTCTCGCGCACACACACACACACACACACACACACACACACCATCTCTCTCTCGCGCGCGCGCACACACACACACACACACACAGACAGACGGTTCTCAGCTGTAGAAGTTGTTCTCTGTCGGCGGATCAAAGTGAAAGCACCTCAGCGAGTCGCGGCGTCCGTGTCTGAGGAACCGGCACCGAGTCACGGACACGCGCTGCACGCGCCCCGGGGGTGGGGCCTCAGAGACAGAGACGGACGGACGGACACGGACACACACACACTCACCGACGCCGCGTGGAGAGACGCCGCGCAGCCGCGCGGTGGATCCAAACCCTCGGTCGGTCGGTCGGTCGGTCGGTCAGTACTTCCGGTTGCCTCGCGCTGAACGCGCGAAACAATGTGTGCACGAGCCCCAGGGTCTCTGGCGCCGCCGCCCTTCAGCCAATCACGGCGCGGCACACGGCGCGCAGGTCCCGCCCCCGGTTCTACGGGGCTTCCGCGAGGGCGTCCATTACGCGCGCGGTCTCCGGCGCCGGGTTCTCTAAAATGGCTGGTGGACTGCAGGGGAACCCTGCGCGCGCGGAGGGCCGGGCTGTGTCCCATTCCCCTCAGCACCACCCCCCCCACACACACACACACACACACACAAGTGTCCTAGAGACAGAACCCCAGTCCCTGAATGTCCCTCTAACCTAAAGACAGTGGAACCCGCATTTACTAATACCACTGCTCACTTACCTCCACCCAGCGCTGAGTCATCACTCCAACCACAGATACACACCTGGCACCGCTCCAGAACCTCTGGGGAACCATTGTGGATGTTGGCGGCGCTAGCGCCGGCACTGGCACCAGTCAAAAGGTTCTCGAATACACCCGGACATACTGCACGGCCAAAAGTATTAGGACACCCCTCATATTCACGGTCCCCTGGTGTCCCATTCAGTTCTGTAAGCATGGGGGCTAAAAGTTTGGGGAAGGCCCCGTTTGGTTCTGTTGAATTACAACCCAGTGGGGTAGGGTGGAGTTTGTGAAAGACCTTGACCGACTCACTCGAGGTCCTCAACCCCATCCAACATCTGTGGAACGAACTAGAACAAAGAGCGAGTGAGAACAAAGAGCGAGATGTTCTTCTGGAGTTCTCCACCGGCGTTCGCCGTCCACTCTTCACAGAGGAGTGAAGATGGGATGTTCTAAAGGCTCCCACCGGTGTCCCAATACTTTAGTTCCAACAGAGGAGCCAACCACAGAGCACCGAGCTGTAAACTAGAACCCACACGCTCTTCTGTTCTGATCAATCACGTCCTGATATGAGAGCGTGGCGTGGGTCCAACATGTTCTCCAGCAAGCCTGAGACGGGAAGACTTTCAGTGAGAGTAGTGACGTTGAGCAGCAAGGCCCAGCTCACAATCCATGTTCTAAGGGGACACAAAGGGGGTGGAGCTCAAGACTCAGGCAACTTGGACTGCCTTCACACCAATGGTAGAACAATGGTATTTGATGTTGTTGTAAGGTTCTGTAGACTGAAGCATTACCACCTACTACCAGAGGAGCAACGTCCTAAAATGTGGAGTGGGAACGGGTGGAGGCATACTATTATTTTAGTAGAACACAGCCACAGGGGTCAGCAAGAGTGGGAGGTTGAACCCCAGCAGGTTCCATTCAGTTCATCACCAAAACCCAGAGCATAGACCCTCCACCATCTGGAGTAGAGCCTGGGCCGGTGAGGTGTTCTCTGGGGCTTTACTGGGTCACCAGAAGTATGAAACCTTCACACCTGCAAGACTATTTAAAGGTTCTTCACTGTTCTGTACAGAACCCTGAGCCCAAAGCCACTGGGGATTCATCAGAAGGTATGGGCTCAGGTTCCGGGACAGCAGAAGTCCACTGATGGATGACTAAGCTACATCTCAAACCCTTGAATCTACCTTCAGACAGCAGGTTCTCAAAGGAGCTCATGTGAAAACATTAAGGAAGCCTAATGTAAAGCCTAATGTAAAAACATTAAGGTGGAACCAGACTTGTTCCTCAATCAAGAGTATAGACTAGAGGGTCTCCTGGATGAGACCCAACAACTGACCCCACCAAAGGACTAAGCTGGAGGTTCTCAGTTCTCTACACGATGCACCAGGGTGAAGCTAGAACACGGAACAGTGGGACACAATGGGAGACCCTTCGGCACTGAGAACCAGAATCCAGATTTCCTCACCCACCTCCCTCCACACTACTTGAGGACCGGTGTTACCGATCAGGAACCACCTAACATCTCAACGGAACGTGGCTCGAGGAGTGCAGATCCCTAAAACCATGGTTCCACAAGTTTGGAGAAAGCTGAGTTCCTGATCCTGAGGGTCACAGGAACCTCAAGCAGCACAGAAGCTTCATGTACATGAGGTCCTTTGAGAATGGACAGGACAGGCCTGAACTTGCTGCCTGAAGGTAGATTCAAGGGTTTGGGATGTAGCTTAGTCACCCATCAGTGGACTTCTGCTGTCCCGGAACCTGAGCCCAGAACCTTCTGATGAATCCCCAGTGGCTTTGGGCTCAGGGTTCTGTACAGAACAGTGAAGAACCTTTAAACAGTCTTGCAGGTGTGAAGGTTTCATACTTCTGGTGACCCAGTAAAGCCGCAGAGAACCCCTCAATGGCCCAGTCTCTACCTTTCACCCACTTACCATTACCTCAGGTTTCATTGGATTTTGGATGATGGTTCTGAATATCATCTGTGGTGTTAGAACCGAACTACTGCTTATCTTTAATGCTGTTCTCCAACATTCAGAACCTGAAGACACCATCTCAGAAACAGAGAACCCTGGAGAGAACAAACCTTTGTAGAAGACCATCCTCTCGGTTCAGTCCAGTATTCAGGAGATCCACTTCAAAGAACGTTCTTACATCAATTTTTAAAGAACACCTTTGAGTAGACCAACACCGTAGTCAGAGAACATACCAAAGGGAGCTAACAAATTACTACAGAATGGAACTGTAGGACTATAACATGGAAGTTAGAACATGAACTCCGAGAGTAGAAACAAGAAGGAGAACCTAATAGTCAGCCACAACCTGTTCCACCACCAGCACCAAACAATGGATGTTCACGTGGACTTAGGATCTAAAGAACCTGGAACTCAACACATCACGTTCTTGGTGCTGTTAGGTTCAGGATGGAGAACTCTGATGGAGAACTCATGTTCAATCAGGTTTATTAAACACTGCATAAAGGTTCTGCTAATAGAACATACCCGACCTGAACAGTACTCACTCTCTGTACCCAGGCACCTGTTCTCCATCTGCACCCACTGGTCCAGTGCCATAGTGAGGGGGGCTTACAGAACGTTGGCTCCTCCACCCTTCATCTACCCCTCGTCTAAATGTTCTGATCCAGGCTTTTTAGGTTCCTGGATAATTACCCTCCAAATTCATGAGGAACGTCCAGGAGGAACCCCCCAATGAGGAAAGTCCAATAGGAACCCCCAGTAGGAACCCCCCAATGAGGAAAGTCCAATAGGAACCCCCAGGAGGAACCCCAAAGAGGAACCCCAAATGAGGAAAGTCCAATAGGAACCCCCAGGAGGAACCCCAAAGAGGAACGCCCAGAAGGAACCCCAAAGAGGAACGCCCAGGAGGAACCCCAATGAGGAACGTCCAGGAGGAACCCCAAAGAGGAACGCCCAGGAGGAACCCCAAAGAGGAATGCCCAGGAGGAACCCCAAAGAGGAACGCCCAGGAGGAACCACAATGAGGAATGTCCGGGAGGAACGTGCGCTTGTGCATTGAGATCAGAATACAGGCCACAGTACTGACATATCTCAGATTTATAGGTTGGTGGAGAACATCATGACATCATATCTGAAGGAACCATTCCACGACGAGCATAACAAAACTTCACAACAGAACGTTACAAAGTGGAACATAATCAAAGGAAATGTAATGTTGTGACCGTTGACACCCAGGAAACCCCCCCATCCCCAGGTCCTGTTCTCCACTCGGAAGCCAAACAGTTAAGACTCCGCTCTCAATCCCCTGATCAGGTTCTGACCTTATGGTTTGTTCAGTAAACCACACAGACTCACAGAACCCCCCCCCCCCTCTGTCCTTGAACACGTCCACCGTTCAGCTGTGAGAACTCTGATGTTTGAGGAACATCTGCAGATCAGAGAACGTCTCGGTGCACTCCTTACAGTCGTACAGAACGTCCGCCGTTTTACTTCCTGTAGAACCCGGGTCCAACGCGCTCGTCTTGGAACTCGGTTCCTCATCCTCCTCACCTTCATCCCCCTCTTTATCATCCTCATCCTCGTCCTCCTCTATGGCCATGGCCTCCGCAGGCGGTTCTGGTTCTGCTTGAGCAACTTTCAAGGGCGCTTCGTTGTTGTGGTTCTCCAGATGGCGCTCCAGAGCAGAACGGACGGAGAACCGGCTGGGACAGCGGGGACAGCCCAGCAGCAGGCCGGCGCGGTCCTTCTGATGGTAGCGTACGTGCCGCCGGTACACCCGCAGGAGGCCGAAGACCCTCCCGCAGTCCTTACACTTGTAGGAGACCCTTGGCTTGTGCAGTGGAACCTCTGGAACGTCGGCCGGGGCCAGGGACTCCTCGGGGTCAGACGGCGCGGGCGAGGGCATGTCTTGGTCCTCTGGACTCTCGTCGTCGTTGTCGTGGTTACGGGGAGGCATGTCTGCGGAGGGGAGTGCGAGCGGTTCTCCGTTGGCGGTCAGCTCGGTGGCGTGGTACATGGCGACGTGGCGCGTGACGTCACAGCGCTGAGGGAAGTGCCGGCCGCAGTGAGGGCAGGTGTGCAGGGTTCCTTTGTGGTAGCGCATGTGCCGGGATAGGCTGCTGGAATGGACGAAGACGCGATGGCAGTGCTTACAGGGGAACACCTTGGAACCGGGCCCCGTCCCAGTGGGACCGCCTCGTGGCCTCCCCTTCACCCGCGGCCTGAAGGGGTCCAGCCTCTGCAGCTGGTTCTTGGAGATCATCTGGCGCATCAGGCCGTAGTACTTCAGCGGGTTCCGCCTGAGCGCGGTGGGAGACGTGTTCTCCGAGTCCTCCGAGGACTCGTCCGAGGACCTCTGGTCCGGGTGCTTGGAGAGGTGGTGCTCCTTCAGCTGGGTCAGGGAGGCGAAGCGGTACGACGGATCGGCGGAACCTCCCGACGGGGCGCGGGGGCCGTTCTTGCTCTCGCCATCGCCCGCATCTGGTTCCCGGACGTTTTCCTTGTGCAGGGCATGAACCGTGGACTTCTTGGCGTGGGCATGGCTGATCAGGTGGCTCTGCAGGTCCGACAGCCAGAAGAAGTGCAGGCCGCAGACCTTGCAAGGATAGGACCTCTCCAGGCCGTTCTCGCGTTCCTCCTCCCGCCGTAGGGAGGTTCTCGAGGACAGCGGGCCGTGCCTGTCCTTCTGGTGCGACGCCAATGTCTCCTGCCTCAGGAAGCGCTTGCCGCAGTGTCCGCAGCTGTGGAAGCGCTCGTGGGCGTGGTTCTGCAGGTGCCCGCGGAGCCCCTCCCGGTCGTAGAACACTTTGCAGCAGAGTGTGCACTTGAAGCCCTGCTCCAGAGGGCGGTACCGCTGGTGCTGCTGGAGGCTGCGCTGGTTCTTGAACATCTGGCCGCAGCGGTCACACTTACACTGCCGCTCGTTTTCTGCCAGCTTGGCGGGGGCGGCCGAGTCCGGAGAACCGTCCCGCTGCGAGGAGGGTCTGGAGGACGGCTTCCCGAACAGGAAGGAGAAGTTGGACAGGGCGGACT
>JAFMOC010000231.1:102500-110000 GCA_019802505.1 Corydoras sp. C115
CAGAGCACCTGGACAGAACACCTGAACAGAACACCTGAACAGAACACCTGAACAGAGCACCTGGACAGAGCACCTGAACAGAACACCTGGACAGAGCACCTGGACAGAGCACCTGGACAGAGCACCTGGACAGAACACCTGGACAGATGGCCCCTGCAGACCTCCAGACCATCTGCAGGAAGCGGGGCCGGTCCAAAGCATGAAGAACGTGGAGAACCTCAGTCATCCTCACCACAAGCTCCTCACTCTGCGGCCCTCAGGACGGCGTTTTCGTCTCCTGAAGGAAAACACAGGGAGGATGAGGAGGAGCTTCATCCCCACAGCGATTCGGACCCTGAACCAGGACCAAATGGACCTGACCCCACCCAGCACACCTCCAACACCTGTTTCAGTTTCTATACGTACAGTTTAAACACTGTACATTTATTTTATTATTTTATTGTATTATTTTATTTTATTTACTTAAATTTATTTTTAATTAATTTATTATTTATTTTATTTAATTATTTTGATTTATTTTGATTTGATTTTATTTAATTATTTTATTCATTCATTCATTCATTATCTCCCGCTTTATCCTCTATTAGGGTCACGGGGGGTTCCCCATGCCCATCCAGGGGAGAACATTTTGGGCGCTGGGCAGATACACCCAGGACAGGACGCCAATCTATCGCTGGACACACACTCACTGACACAGATACACTCTATATGGGGCAATTTGGAGAACTCAATTGACCTTGATCCATGTTTTTTGGACTGTGGGAGGAAACCGGAGAACCAGGAGGAAACCCACACGGACACGGGGAGGACATGGAAACTCCACCCAGATGGGGATTCGAACCGGGAATCCCTAGTGCTGAGAGGAGAACATGCCAACCACTAAACCACCGTGCCGCCGCGATTTATTTTTTCATTTAATTTAATTTAATTTAATTTATTTTTTATTTTATTTATTTATTTTTTTATTTTATTTTATTTTATTTAAATTATTTTTTATTTTATTTATTTTTGCATAACTTTTTGTAAATCCATTTTTTTTATTTTCTGTTGATGTCAGAAAAGAATTTCTCTGCTGCACCGTCTACAACCATGTGACCAATAAACCTGATTTCATTGGCGAACATGCAAATCACAACATCGTGTGTGTGTGTGTGTGTGTGTGTGTGTGTGTGTGTGTGTGTGTGTGTGTGTGTGTGTGTGTGGACAAAATGAACAAAGCTTCTAACACTATGTTAAACCTTGATAACTCTTTAATTAGACCCAGTTCATCTGTAAATAATCTCGGTGTCATTATTGATTCAGATCTCTCCTTTACAAAGCACATTAGCAATATTACTAGAATTGCATTTTTTCACCTTCGTAACATTTCGAAGCTACGAAACATCCTCTCCCTCCAAGATGCAGAAAAACTAATTCATGCTTTTATTACCTCAAGGTTAGATTATTGTAATTCACTTCTGACAGGATGTTCTAATAAATCATTACATAAATTACAACTTGTGCAGAATGCTGCAGCTAGAGTTTTAACTAAAACCAGAAAGTTTGATCATATAACTCCTGTGTTATCAAACTTGCACTGGCTACCAGTTAAGTTTTGTATCGAGTACAAAATTTTATTGATAACATATAAAATTCTACATAATCAGGCTCCACAGTATCTGAGTGAGCTGATTCAATCGTACCAGCCGACACGTGAGCTCCGATCTCAAGGTGCTGGTTTACTCTTAGCTCCTAGAATAAATAAAATTACTGCTGGTGGAGGAGCGTTCTCCCACAAGGCTCCTCAACTCTGGAATAGCCTTCCAGTTACTGTTCGTGATTCTGAATCACTATTAATCTTTAAAAATCAATTAAAAACACATTTATTTAATCTTGCGTTTAACTAATCCCCTGTAGATAAAGATGTAGATCTCAGACTTGGCTGTGTTGGGGGGTAATCTGTGATCAGTGTATGCTGGCATTTCACCTCTTCACCCACCTCATCAATAATGGGGGGGTGTGGCGCTGGAATGATGCTGTTCCGGGGAGCCATCTCAACTATGTAGAGTCTGCAGTATCTGCCTCTTTTAGTTCTGCTGCTCTAGTCAGTGATGCCGGAGTCACATGCTGCACTGTGTCAATTAATTACTTATTAATTAAATGCCGTGCTTTATTATTAGCTCTAACTCCCTTCCTTTGTCTGTTTCTTTTGAGGTGTCCCCCGGATTCCTGGAGATCCATGGCTCTGCTTACGAATACTGTATGGAACCTGACAAGGCGGTCCTGCAGGACGCCCCCTAATGGACTCACATATAGTTTTCTAGTTGTTAGTTTTTCCATTTGTTTAATATCTGGACATGTCTGTCCTACACTGTTGTTGCTGCCCGGCCGCTCAAGGAGGACGAGTCCCCCACTGAGTCTCGGTCCTCCCAAGGTTTCTTCCTTAAATAACAACATAAAAGGGAGTTTTTTCTTGCCGCTGCCGCTTCGGCTCGCTCTTTGGGGGTTTAAAGGCTTTTCATTCTGTAAAGCTGCTTTGTGACGATGTACTGTTGTAAAAAGCGCTATATAAATAAATTACTTGAACCTGAACTTACTCATTACAGATTTCTGTATTAATCAGTTTATTAATATAAGGATACAGTGAGGTTCTAACAGTGAGGTTCTAACAGTGAGGTTCTAACAGGACACAGAACCTCAATCTGATGATAACTCGGCACTCTTGTAGAACAGCATTCGTTAGTACATTAATCAGATTAGAACCCCTTCATAATAATCAGTCAGAACACATGCTTACAGGAACTAAAACAGTTCAACTTTACACCACCGGTTCCTTTGGGTTCACTAATAACAGGAACTCTGACAGGAACCAAAGACGTGAACCCCACAGAGCAGGATGGACGTCCATGTGGCCGCGGGTGGTTCCTCTACTGGAACCTTATATGGTTAATGGTTCCTGAGTTCTAATGAGCAGGCTGAGGGTACCGATCAGAACATCCCGCTCTGGAGAACCGACCCCGAGGGTCACAGCTGCAAAGAGGAGAACCAGACAGTCACAGACCGGCGTCACGGAGAGAACATACCAAACCCCCGCCCCGCACATATCAGGACACAGTTCCACAGACACGCTCCTGAACGCCATGGAGCACCTTTATAGAGGAGGAGGAGCAGAGGGAGGAGGAGCTATGAGAGGAGGAGCAGAGGGAGGAGCAGAGGGAGGAGGGGCTATGAGAGGAGGAGCAGAGGGAGGAGGAGCTATGAGAGGAGGAGGAGCAGAGGGAGGAGGGGCTATGAGAGGAGGGGCAGAGGGAGGAGGAGCACAGGGAGGAGGAGCTATGAGAGGAGGAGGAGCAGTGGGAGGAGGAGCAGAGGGAGGAGGAGCTATGAGAGGAGGGGCAGATGGAGGAGGGGCAATGAGAGGAGGGGCAGATGGAGGAGGGGCAATGAGAGGAGGGGCAGAGGGAGGAGGAGCTATGAGAGGAGGAGGAGCAGTGGGAGGAGGAGCAGAGGGAGGAGGAGCAGAGGGAGGAGGAGCTATGAGAGGAGGAGCAGAGGGAGGAGCAGAGGGAGGAGGGGCTATGAGAGGAGGAGCAGAGGGAGGAGGAGCTATGAGAGGAGGAGGAGCAGAGGGAGGAGGGGCTATGAGAGGAGGGGCAGAGGGAGGAGGAGCACAGGGAGGAGGAGCTATGAGAGGAGGAGGAGCAGTGGGAGGAGGAGCAGAGGGAGGAGGAGCTATGAGAGGAGGGGCAGATGGAGGAGCACAGGGAGGAGGAGCTATGAGAGGAGGAGGAGCAGTGGGAGGAAGGGCTATGAGAGGAGGGGCTATGAGAGGAGGAGGAGCAGTGAGAGGAGGAGCAGAGGGAGGAGGGGCAATGAGAGGAGGGGCAGAGGGAGGAGGAGCTATGAGAGGAGGAGGAGCAGTGGGAGGAGGAGCAGAGGGAGGAGGAGCTATGAGAGGAGGGGCAGAGGGAAGAGGAGCAGAGGGAGGAGCTATGAGAGGAGGGGCAGAGGGAGGAGGAGCACAGGGAGGGGGCGGCGAGAGGAGGAGCAGAGGGAGGAAGAGCTATGAGAGGAGGGGCTATAAGAGGAGGAGCAGAGGGAGGAGGAGCTATGAGAGGAGGGGCAGAGGGAGAAACATGGAGGTTTGGTTCCCTTTCAGAGTTGAAGCAGGAACTAAATGGGTTCCTCCTCACAGGGGTAACGCCTCTAAGAGTTCCTGGAGTTCTGTAGAGGTCGGTTCCACTGGGTCTTCCTGTATCTTAAAATGTAGTGGCTTGTGATTGGTATGTTCTCCCTGTGTGGACTTGCTCCCCTGGTGGAGGTCTGAGGCGCAGACGTGTCTGTGTTTCTGCTCTGCGATGGACGGGTTAACCCCCGCCCCCTGCCCCGCCCCCGCTGTAATATGAGTGGTTATTGATTATTGATCGGTATACGTTGGATCTGTAGTCCCTGCTGTGAGGAGCAGATGGAGGTTCTGGGTGGGCGGAGCCCGGGGGGCGGAGCCCGGTCTAAAGAGTCCCATCGCGCTGGACGTTCCTCCTCATTCCTCTACGCGGAACCGTCGGCTCAGAGTTCTCCTCATCGGCACCTCCGGTGGAGAGGTGGAGTCCTACAGCTCGGCGTCAGAGTAGGACTTGCTGGCGTGCTCCTTGGTGCGGTGGTGGACGTTGGAGTTGCAGGTGTGGGTGCGCGACGCCTCCTCGGTGAAGGCCGTCTCCAGGACCTTCAGGATGGACCGGCGCACCTTGTCTTTGAAGTCCTGCCCGATGAAGACGTACAGCAGCGGGTTCAGGCAGCTGTTCAGGAACGCCAGGCTGGTGGCGATGGGCAGGCCGAAGGTGGTGACGTTCTCCAGGGTGGGGTTGTTCTCGGGCGCCATGTGGTTGACCATTTCGACCAGGACCATGACGTGGTACGGCGCCCAGCACAGGAAGAAGACGGCGATGACGGCGGCGATGATCTTGAAGGGGCGTCCCGTGCGGCCGGACATGGAGCGGTTCCTCCGGAGGCGGTGGATGATGACGGCGTAGCAGGACACGATGATGGAGAACGGGATGACGAAGCCCAGCAGGAAGCGCGTGACGATCATGGCGCGGTGGCGCAGCAGGCGCAGCTCCACCACCTCGGCGCTCTTCAGGTCGTCGGAGAAGGCGAAGTTGTTGAAGCAGTTGATCACGCCGGGGTTGTACGGGTCGGGCGCCGTGTCCCTGAAGACGAAGTAGGGGGCGCTCAGGAGCAGGGAGAAGACCCAGACGCCCACGCTCAGCGCCGACGCGCAGCCCACGCTGCGGTGGTTCTGCGCCCAGATGGGCCGCACCACCGACACGCAGCGGTCCACGCTGATCACCACCAGGAGGTAGACGCTGGAGAACATGTTGAGGAACCCCAGCGTGCTGTTCAACTTGCACAGGAAGCGTCCGAACGGCCAGTGGAACTCCATGGCCGTGTACGCCACGCTGAGCGGCAGGAAGGCCGTGAACAGGAAGTCGGCGACGGCCAGGTTCAGGAACCAGACCGTGTTCACCGTCTTCTTCATCTTGAAGCCCGACACCCAGATGACCACGCCGTTGCCGACCACGCCCAGGACGAAGGCCAGGCAGTAGACCAGCAGGGACATGACGTTCAGGGACCTGCGCAGCTGCGCGTGCTCGCCGCCGTCGTCCTCGTCGTCGTAGTACTCGTAGTCCGACTGGTTGAGCGCCGTGGAGCTGTTTAGCACGGGCGTGGCCGTCTGGTTCCACATGGTTCCCTCACCTCTGAAAGACACGGAGAACATGGACATTTAAACCTCCACCAGCAGCTTCATCTACTCCACCCACACGGAACCCAGCAACAAAGCTTCTGACCTCCACCGGATCACGTTCCACAGGTGGTGAGAACACCCCATCAACACTGGAGAAGATGGATGCAAACCTTTTCCTGGTGAAGCAGTAGGTGAAGGGTGGAGGGTGGTTTGGTGGGTGGTGGAGGTTGGAGGGTGGTTTGGTGGGTGGTGGAGGTTGGAGGGTCATTTGGAGGTTGGAGGGTCATTTGGAGGTTGGAGGGTGGTTTGGTGGGTGGTGGAGGTTGGAGGGTGGTTTGGTGGGTGGTGGAGATTGGAGGGTCATTTGGAGGTTGGAGGGTCATTTGGAGGTTGGAGGGTGGTTTGGTGGGTGGTGGAGGTTGGAGGGTGGTTTGGTGGGTGGTGGAGGTTGGAGGGTCATTTGGAGGTTGGAGGGTGGTTTGGTGGGTGGTGGAGGTTGAAGGGTCATTTGGAGGTTGGAGGGTCATTTGGAGGTTGGAGGGTGGTTTGGTGGGTGGTGAAGGTTGGGGGGTCGTTTGGAGGTTGGAGGGTGGTTTGGTGGGTGGTGGAGTTTGGGGGGGTCATTTGGAGGTTGGAGGTTTGGTGGGTGGAGGGTGGTGTAGTTTTGGGGGTCATTTGGAGGTTGGAAGGTGGTTTGGTGGGTGGTGGAGGTTGGAGGGTCATTTGGAGGTTGGAGGGTGGTTTGGTGGGTGGTGGAGGTTGGAGGGTCATTTGGAGGTTGGAGGGTCATTTGGAGGTTGGAGGGTGGTTTGGTGGGTGGTGGAGGTTGGGGAGTCATTTGGAGGTTGGAGGTTTGGTGGGTGGAGGGTGGTGGAGTTTTGGGGGTCATTTGGAGGTTGGAGGGTGGTTTGGTGGGTGGTGGAGTTTGGGGGGGGTCATTTGGAGGTTGGAGGTTTGGTGGGTGGAGGGTGGTGGAGTTTTGGGGGTCATTTGG
The DNA here is from genome assembly GCA_019802505.1 of Corydoras sp. C115. NCBI lineage: Eukaryota > Metazoa > Chordata > Actinopteri > Siluriformes > Callichthyidae > Corydoras > Corydoras sp. C115. The sequence continues at coordinate 109,217 of JAFMOC010000231.1, forward strand.
AGGTTGGAGGGTGGTTTTGTGGGTGGTGGAGGTTGGGGGGTCATTTGGAGGTTGGAGGGTGGTTTGGTGGGTGGTGGAGGTTGGGGGGTCATTTGGAGGTTGGAGGGTGGTTTGGTGGGTGGTGGAGTTTGGGGGGTCATTTGGAGGTTGGAGGTTTGGTGGGTGGTGGTGGAGGTTGGGGGGTCATTTGGAGGTTGGAGGGTGATTTGGTGGGTGGTGGAGGTTGGGGGTCATTTGGAGGTTGGAGGTTTGGTGGGTGGTGGTGAAGGTTGGGGGGTCATTTGGAGGTTGGAGGGTGATTTGGTGGGTGGTGGAGGTTGGGGGTCATTTGGAGGTTTGGTGGGTGGTGGTGGAGGTTGGGGGTCATTTGGAGGTTTGGTGGGTGGTGGTGAAGGTTGGGGGGTCATTTGGAGGTTGGAGGTTTGGTGGGTGGAGGGTGGTGGAGGTTGGCGGTTACAGCGGAACAGAGTTCTAAGCCTCACCACGTGGAATAAAGGAATTGGGATGCCGATGTTCCTTCAGCGTGGTTTCAGCGTCAGTGTGTTATGAGCAGTAAACAGTTTAGGGAAGGCCCGTGTCTGCTGCAGTGAACAGACGGGTCCATGATGTCCGGTTAGTGGAGGTCAACACACTGAGATGCATTGGAACAGAGACTGCAGCTCTGCCTCATGGGAAATGTGGTTCTGTCCGATCTGAACATTTCTAATGATTTCATTTGAATAATGAAGTGCAACGCCGCCTTCCACCAGCAGAGGGCGCCGCAGACTGAGTAACGGGAGCTCCG
>JAFMOC010000231.1:117500-127500 GCA_019802505.1 Corydoras sp. C115
TGTGACTGTGTGTGTGTGTGTGTGACTGTGTATGTGTGTGTGTGTGTGTGACTGTGTGTGTGTGTGTGTGTGTGTGACTGTGTGTGTGTGTGTGTGTGTGTGTGTGTGTGTGTGTGTGACTGTGTGTGTGACTGTGTGTGATTGTGTGTGTGTGTATGTGTTTGTGTGTGTGTGTGACTGTGTGTGTGTGAGTGTATATGTGTGTGTGTGTGTGTGTGTGTGTGACTGTGTGTGATTGTGTGTGTGTGTGTGTATGTGTTTGTGTGTGTGTGTGTGACTGTGTGTGTGTGTGTGACTGTGTATGTGTGTGTGTGTGTGTGTGTGTGTGTGTGAGTGTGTGTGTGTGTGTGTGAGTGTGTGTGTGAGTGAGTGTGTGTGAGTGTGTGTGTGTGAGAACCCTCAGCAGGAACCCAAACAGCTGAGTGAGGTACAGAGTGGAACCCAGACACAGCGCAGCGGAGCCCAGGCGCCTGACCCCCCCCCCCCCCCCCCCCCCCCCGCCGGATCTGCGTCTGCTCTGACTGCGGTCGGGGGGGTGCGTCACGGCCGCGGAACCTTCTGGAATGTTGTTAGTAAGACAGAACGCTCTTCTGCGTCCCGCCACAACGTCAACATGGAACTCACAACCAGAACCACATCCTCCTGCTGACCCAAACACAGAGCAGGAACCAGGAGGAACCGGGAGGAACCAGGAGAAATCAGGAGGAATCAGGAGGAACCAGGAGGAAACGGCAGGAACTGGGGGAACCAGGAAGAACCAGGAGGAATCAGGAGGAACCGGGAGGAACCGGGAGGAACCAGGAGGAACCAGGAGGAAACAGGAGGAACCAAGAGGAACCAGGAGGAATCAGGAGGAACCAGGAGAAACCAGGAGAAACCAGGAGGAATCAGGAGGAACCGGGAGGAACCGGGAGGAACCAGGAGGAACCAGGGGGAATCAGGAGGAACTGGGAGGAACCGGGAGGAACTGGGGGAACCAGGAAGAACCAGGAGGAACTGGGGGAACCAGGAGGAACCGGGGTAACCAGAAGGAACCAGAAGGAACCGGGGTAACCAAAAGGAACAAGGAGGAACCAAGAGAAACCAGGAGGAATCAGGAGGAACTGGGGGAACCGGAAGGAACTGGGGTAACCAGAAGGAACCAGGAGGAACCAAGAGAAACCAGGAAGAATCAGGAGGAACTGGGGAACCGGGAGGAACCGGGAGGAACTGGGGGAACCAGGGGAAACCAGGAGAAACTGGGAGGAACCAGGAGGAACCGGGAGGAACCAGGAGGAATCAGGAGGAACTGGGAGAATGAGGAGGAACTGGGAGAACCAGAAGGAACCAGGGGAACCAGGAGGAACCAGGAGGAACAGATCCCGGTTCCGTTATCTACCTCAGCACGGTGGTATACAGAACCCTGGAGTTGAGTGAGGGAGGGGGGGGCAGGAGGTCACTGAGGAATTCCCCCAGTTCCACTTCCCCTGGTTCCGTGGACCGCAGTACCGCCAGTTATTTCATTATGTTTGTGTGAGAACCATCTGTGAGACACATGTTGCCCCCCCGCCCCCCCCCCCCGTACATCTCAATTAAAGCCTCACAGACGGGATAGAACCCAACGCCAATAAAACGGGGCCTCGTGATGGAATCCTTCTGGTTCCTGTCAGTTCCTGCGGGTTCCTGTCACAGAACCCAAATCTCAGAGCTGCGTCCAAACGCTGACTAACTGTGATGTCATCGGGCCACGCCCCCCCCCCTCCCCGAGAACACCGCATCCCCAAAACAGATGCGTGACCCCCGCTGACCCCCGCTGACGGATCCGGGTACAAGTGACATCATCCTCCGAATGCAGGGCCCTCTCACAGAGACCGAGCTTTCAACATAGAGTTGGCATGTTCTCCCCATCCCTCTGCTTCCCCTGAGTGCTGGGATAGGCCCTGGACACGCCCCTGTTGCTGAAGTGGGTTTTGTGATGGAGCTGCAGGACCTCCATGAGAACGTGGGTGGGGCAGATGGAGCTCGGAGGGACCATGGGTTTCTTTCTTCTGAGGAACGTTGAGGTGGAACGTTGTGAGCAGCAGCGGTGCGAGGGCGGGGGGGGGGGGGTGGAACGCCGGAGCGCTGGTGTTATATATAACCCTTAAGCACACATAATCACAGGGTGCAGTAAATGTTCCTCACGTTCCACTGTTTTTCTGTCTGGCTCTGAGACTTCAGAACCGAGCTCCCGTCTGAGCGCCGGCACTCAGCCACCCGGAGAACATGCCAAACCTCCATCCTGAAGCAGGAGGACGACCCACAGTCCACATCCACGGCAGGAACCATCTGAACCACTGAGGTTCCACAGGAGGTTGAGAAGGTCCACTCCGCGTTCCACTGCGTCCATCAACACACACACACACACACACACACACACACACAGTGGGATGAATTGGAAGCTAGATTGTGAACCTTATTAAATGTTTTATTAGAAGATGGAGGTTCTCACATCAGCAGAACATTGTAGAATCTTAGATGGTAAGATGGTCCTGACCGTTGGTCCTGACTCTCAGGTGGACCTATCCCAGCTGCGAGATGTGGAGCTGGCAGGTTCTCCACCTGTGGGAGGTGTTTTTGCAGGTGTTCTCATACGTTGGGTCACAGTGAGCTCACTCTAATGACGGCCGTGGTTCCGTCTCCGTCCGGCGCCGCAGTGTGTGAGAGGGTAGATCATGGAGAAGCCTGCTGTCCACTAAACCAGGTCCAGAAGCAGAACCTGTAATTGTGGTGGTGTGATGTCATCGTGGAACAAAATATTATTCCTCTGCCGCCTGGAAGCTGCGGCGCGCACCACCACCATCATCTCCACCTTCAGCACTCCCGCCCCCCGCTACCCAGCACTAATCAATCACATCAACACAGTCCAGAGTGACGGGATAGGATCAGGGCTTAGAGGTTAGGATTAAAGTTCAGGGTTAGAGGTTTAATTTGAGTTAAACAGGGTTATTTAAGGTGTAGGGTGTAGGGATTAGGTTGTAGTGGTTAGGGAGTAGGGTGTAGGGGTTAGGGTGTAGGGATTAGGGTGTAGTGGTTAGGGAGTAGGGGTTACGGTTAGGGTGTAGGGGTTAGGGAGTAGGGTGTAGGGGTTAGGGAGTAGGGTGTAGGGGTTAGGGTGTAGGGTGTTGGGGTTACGGTTAGGGTGTAGGGGTTAGGGAGTAGGGTGTAGGGGTTAGGGTCAGGGTGTAGTGGTTAGGGAGTAGGGGTTACGGTTAGGGTGTAGGGGTTAGGGAGTAGGGTGTAGGGGTTAGGGTCAGGGTGAAGGGGTTAGGGTGTAGGGTGTTGGGGTTATGGTTAGGGTGTAGGGGTTAGGGAGTAGGGTGTAGGGGTTAGGGTGTAGGGTGTAGGGGTTAGGGTGTAGGGGTTAGGGAGTAGGGTGTAGGGGTTAGGGAGTAGGGTGTAGGGGTTAGGGTGTAGGGGTTAGGGTCAGGGTGAAGGGGTTAGGGTATTGGGGTTACGGTTAGGGTGTAGGGGTTAGTGAGTAGGGTGTAGGGGTTAGGGTGTAGGGTGTTGGGGTTATGGTTAGGGTGTAGGGGTTAGGGAGTAGGGTGTAGGGGTTAGGGTGTAGGGTGTAGGGGTTAGGGTCAGGGTGAAGGGGAGTAGGGAGTAGGGGTTAGGGTTAGGGTGAAGGGGTTAGGGTTAGGGTGAAGGGGTTAGGGTTAGGGTGAAGGGGTTAGGGTGTAGGGGTTAGGGAGTAGGGTGTAGGGGTTAGGGTGTAGGGGTTAGGGAGTAGGGTGTAGGGGTTAGGGTGTAGGGGTTAGGGAGTAGGGTGTAGGGGTTAGGGTCAGGGTGTAGGGGTTAGGGAGTAGGGTGTAGGGGTTAGGGTGTAGGGTGTAGGGGTTAGGGTGTAGGGGTTAGGGAGTAGGGTGTAGGGGTTAGGGTGTAGGGGTTAGGGTGTAGGGTGTAGGGGTTAGGGTGTAGGGGTTAGGGAGTAGGGTGTAGGGGTTAGGGTGTAGGGGTTAGGGTGTAGGGGTTAGGGAGTAGGGTGAAGGGGTTACGGTTAGGGTGTAGGGGTTAGGGTGTAGGGAGTAGGGAGTAGGGTGTAGGGGTTAGGGTGTAGGGGTTAGGGTGTAGGGGTTAGGGAGTAGGGTGAAGGGGTTACGGTTAGGGTGTAGGGGTTAGGGTGTAGGGGTTAGGGAGTAGGGTGTAGGGGTTAGGGTGTAGGGTGAAGGGGTTACGGTTAGGGTGTAGGGGTTAGGGTGTAGGGAGTAGGGTGTAGGGGTTAGGGTGTAGGGTGTAGGGGTTAGGGTGTAGGGGTTAGGGAGTAGGGTGTAGGGGTTAGGGTGTAGGGGTTAGGGTGTAGGGTGTTGGGGTTACGGTTAGGGTGTAGGGGTTAGGGTGTAGGGGTTAGGGAGTAGGGTGTAGGGGTTAGGGTGTAGGGGTTAGGGTGTAGGGGTTAGGGAGTAGGGTGAAGGGGTTACGGTTAGGGTGTAGGGGTTAGGGTGTAGGGAGTAGGGAGTAGGGTGTAGGGGTTAGGGTGTAGGGGTTAGGGTGTAGGGGTTAGGGAGTAGGGTGAAGGGGTTACGGTTAGGGTGTAGGGGTTAGGGTGTAGGGGTTAGGGAGTAGGGTGTAGGGGTTAGGGTGTAGGGTGAAGGGGTTACGGTTAGGGTGTAGGGGTTAGGGTGTAGGGAGTAGGGTGTAGGGGTTAGGGTGTAGGGTGTAGGGGTTAGGGTGTAGGGGTTAGGGAGTAGGGTGTAGGGGTTAGGGTGTAGGGGTTAGGGTGTAGGGTGTTGGGGTTACGGTTAGGGTGTAGGGGTTAGGGTGTAGGGGTTAGGGAGTAGGGTGTAGGGGTTAGGGTGTAGGGGTTAGGGAGTAGGGTGTAGGGGTTAGGGTGTAGGGGTTAGGGAGTAGGGGTTAGGGAGTAGGGTGTAGGGGTTAGGGATAAACTACATTAAAAAAACAGACTCCATCTAATGCATGTAGCAAAGTTCTCGGTGGTTGCTGGTGACGTCACAGTGTTGGTGTGGTCGGAGCTGTAACCGTGTCACGTGGTCGATCCCTCTGAATATTTATTATTTTATTATTTGATTTCAGAGTAAGAAACCCGGATGTTTAAAGGCTGCAGTACCGAGTTCGGACACAGTGTGTCGCCATTACACAACTAACTAAATCTGCGGATCGGCCAAAATAAAAACTTTACCAACTGATCAATCTGATCGGATCTGTGTGTGTGTGTGTGTGTGTGTGTGTGTGTGTGTGTGTGTGTGTGTGTGAGGGTGTATGAGAGTGCAGTGTGTGTGAGAGGGTATGTGTGTGTATTTGAGAGTGTGGTGTGTGTGTGTTTGAGAGTGCGGTGTGTGTGTATGTGTGTGTGTGTGTTTGGGGGTGTGATGGGTGTGATGTGTGTATGAGAGTGCGGTGTGTGTGTGAGGGTATGTGTGTGTTTGAGAGTGCGGTGTGTGTGTGTATGTGTGTGTGTGTGTGTGTGTGTGTGTTTGGGGGTGTGATGTGTGTATGAGAGTGCGGTGTGTGTGAGAGGGTATGTGTGTATATTTGAGAGTGTGGTGTGTGTGATGTGTGTGTGTTTGAGGGTGTGGTGTGTGTATGAGAGTGCGGTGTGTGTGTGTGGTGTGTGTGTTTGAGGGTGTGGTGTGTGTGTGTGTGTGTGTGTGTGTGTGTGTGTGTGTGACGGTGGGGGTCTCTGGTGTGTGTGTGTGTGTGTGTAATTCAGTAGATAATAATAGTGTAGTGCCGTGTGCAGAGTGTTCATCTAATAATAAACACAGTACAGGTTGAGATTGAGCTGAAAATCCCGCTCATGGCCGCCAGAGGCCGCTGCTGTCCTGTTCGTTTCGGTTCACTCTGTTGGTGCCCCTCAGACAGGGGGACGGGTCCGACTCCGGGGGTTCTATCAGACCTTGTCCTGTTGGTTCTGTTGGTTCCTGTTGGTTCTGTTGGTTCCTGTTGGTCCATGGTAATGCTGAGTTCCTGAACCCTCGGCTTTTCTGAGGTGAATCGGAATGTTGATTCCGAGCCAGGCTTTTTCCGAACCTCACTCTGTAACCACACGAAGGCGCTGCAGCATCTGGAAGGCGGTTCCGGAACATTCCGGTGGTTACAATTCGGTTCGGGGGAACTATTAAAAACTCCCAGGAACCAGGAACCAATCCAATCAGCAGCAAACAACAGAAGACAGAGAGAAGAACTCAGGAACCAGGAACCAATCTAATCAGCAAACAGAAGACAGAGAGAAGAACTCAGGAACCGTGGAACTGGAACCTTTAAACACCAGATCATCAGCTGCACACAGAGTTTAGTTAGGAGAACATGCAAAAGATCACGCTCCACACTGCAGAATCAACTCTCACCCCAGCACACACACACACACACACACACACACACACACCACATTATAAACACACACACACACACACACACACACACACACACCACATTATAAAACACACACACACACACACACACACACACACACACACACACACACACACACAGATTATAAACACACACACGTACACACACATACACACCATTATAAACACACACACACTCACATACACACACACACACAGACATTATAAACACACACACACTATTATAAACACACATACACACACACCACATTATGAACACATGCACATACATTATAAACACACATGTACACACACACACACACACACACCTTACATTATAAACACACACATACACACACCTTACATTATAAACACACATATACACACACACACCACATTATAAACACACTCACACATACAAACACACACTGTTGGGGTGTGTGTGTGTATATGTTTGTGTTTATAATGTTTATAATGTAAGGTGTGTGTATGTGTGTGTTTATAATGTAAGGTGTGTGTGTGTGTGTGTGTGTGTGTGTGTGTTTATAATGTATGTGCATGTGTTCATAATGTGGTGTGTGTGTATGTGTGTGTTTATAATGTGTGTGTGTGTATGTGTGTGTTTATAATGTGTGTGTGTGTATGTGTGTGTTTATAATGTAAGGTGTGTGTATGTGTGTGTTTATAATGTAAGGTGTGTGTGTGTGTTTATAATGTGTGTGTGTGTATGTGTGTGTTTATAATGTAAGGTGTGTGTATGTGTGTGTTTATAATGTAAGGTGTGTGTATGTGTGTGTGTGTTTATAATGTGGTGTGTGTGTGTGTGTGTGTGTGTTTATAATGTAAGGTGTGTGTATGTGTGTGTTTATAATGTAAGGTGTGTGTGTGTGTGTTTATAATGTAAGGTGTGTGTATGTGTGTGTTTATAATGTAAGGTGAGTGTGTGTGTGTGTGTGTGTATGTGTGTGTTTATAATGTAAGGTGTGTGTGTGTTTATAATGTAAGGTGTGTGTGTGTGTGTGTGTGTTTATAATGTAAGGTGTGTGTATGTGTGTGTTTATAATGTAAGGTGTGTGTGTGTGTGTGTGTTTATAATGTAAGGTGTGTGTATGTGTGTGTTTATAATGTAAGGTGTGTGTGTGTGTGTGTGTTTATAATGTAAGGTGTGTGTGTGTGTGTGTGTGTGTACGTGTGTGTTTATAATGTAAGGTGTGTGTGTGTGTGTGTTTGTGTGTTTATAATGTAAGGTGTGTGTGTGTGTGTGTACGTGTGTGTTTATAATGTAAGGTGTGTGTGTGTGTGTGTTTATAATGTAAGGTGTGTGTGTGTGTGTGTGTGTATAATGTAAGGTGTGTGTATGTGTGTGTTTATAATGTAAGGTGTGTGTGTGTGTGTGTGTGTTTATAATGTAAGGTGTGTGTGTGTGTGTGTGTGTGTGTGTACGTGTGTGTTTATAATGTAAGGTGTGTGTGTGTGTGTGTGTTTATAATGTAAGGTGTGTGTGTGTGTGTGTGTGTTTATAATGTAAGGTGTGTGTGTGTACGTGTGTGTTTATAATGTAAGGTGTGTGTGTGTGTACGTGTGTGTTTATAATGTAAGGTGTGTGTGTATGTGTGTGTTTATAATGTAAGGTGTGTGTGTGTGTGTGTGTTTATAATGTAAGGTGTGTGTGTGTGTGTGTGTGTGTGTGTACGTGTGTGTTTATAATGTAAGGTGTGTGTGTGTGTGTACGTGTGTGTTTATAATGTAAGGTGTGTGTGTGTGTGTACGTGTGTGTTTATAATGTAAGGTGTGTGTGTGTGTGTGTGTTTATAATGTAAGGTGTGTGTGTGTGTGTGTGTGTATGTGTGTGTTTATAATGTAAGGTGTGTGTGTGTGTGTGTGTGTATGTGTGTGTTTATAATGTAAGGTGTGTGTGTGTGTGTAAGGATGTAATGTATAATGGAGAGTAATTTGTCTGATATATTAGAGATTGAGGTCATATGCTTAAAAGTTTATGTTTATTTTATTCTTAATCATTCAAATGCATTTCATTCATATCATTGAAGCATTTACTATAATGTACTATGATACTTTATGTTGATCATAGTTTTTTTGTACTATGATACTTTATGTTGATCTAATGACCCTTAGAAGGCCTCTCTTTCTCTGGTGAAAGGCCGAACTGACCTTGGCTTCTGGCTGAGGAATACATGTTTGCTAGTTACCGTCCTGAGGAAAATGCTTGGGCTCAAGCTTCACACGGTTGGGACATGGGTTGTAATGGCGGTTAATGAGACGGTTCCACTGTAGAGCAGTGTGCATCAGAGGATTTCCTTATATGGTCTTACTTCCTGTCGTCATTGATCTGATGAACCCTGTGAAGTTGGAAATGTGAGTCGTGATTGAAGCTAAGTTCCGCCCCCTGAGTACAGTCCAGAAGAATGTGAACATACCTGAGCGCGAGGTACGCACGGGGGAGCGCTGATAGGTCACCACGGTGACGCCATCGGCCTGACGCTGAGTCACGCTGCAGAACGTCCTGAATCACAGAGCATGCATTCTGTCTGCATCTGCCTCTGCAGCAGAACCCACGGTTCTCACGGCTGCAGGAACCGGTTCAGGAACCGCGCACTGCGACGACACACCCAACCAGTTCCTACATCCCCGGGACCTGTGCTCTGACATCAGCGCAGGCCCAAGCCAACCTTCTCATGGTTCCCGTCGGTCACGAAAAGCTGATCACGGTCATGATGATGTCATGATGATGTCACAATGTGTTCAGCTCACGGTTCAGAGGAACCTCAAATGAACTGAGGATCAGAACCAGGTTCCCTCTGAACGAGCTGAGAGGGGACCGTGGATCTGATGAGGAGGATGAGGTGTGTAAAGTACGCAGGGCATTGTGGGTAATGTAGTCTAACTGTTACACAGCACTGATCTCAACTAGTACTGTCTGATGTTAGATCTAACAACCTCATAATGACCTCCCAACAACCTCCTAATGACCTCCTAACAACCTCATAATGACCTCCTAACAACCTCATAATGACCTCCTAACAACCTCATAATGACCTTCCATCAACCTCATAATGACCTCCTAACAACCTCATAATGACCTCCCATCAACCTCATAATGACCTCCTAATAACCTCATAATGACCTCCCATCAACCTCATAATGACCTCCTAATGACCTCCTAATAACCTCATAATGACCTCCCATCAACCTCATAATGACCTCCTAACAACCTCATAATGACCTCCCAACAACCTCATAGTGACCTCCTAATGACCTCCTAACAACCTCCTAATGACCTCCTAACAACCTCATAATGACCTCCCAACAACCTCCTAATGACCTCCTAACAACCTCATAATGACCTCCTAATGACCTCATAATGACCTCCCATCAACCTCATAATGACCTCCTAACAACCTCATAATGACCTCCTGACAACCTCATAATGACCTCCCATCAACCTCATAGTGACCTCCTAGCAACCTCATAATGACCTCCTGACAACCTCCCAACAACCTCCCAAGAACTTTCATAATGACCTCCTAAAGACCTCCTAAATCCCCACTCCGCGCTCCTGTGCGCCTCCTGTGGTGGTCTGCAGAACCTGATGAATGACACTCCACAGAGTTCCCCGGACTCAACATGCGGTTCGCGGTTCAGAGGCCACGCCC
>JAFMOC010000231.1:132500-175000 GCA_019802505.1 Corydoras sp. C115
TGTGGGTGGAGATGTGATGATCCTCAACCTGAACGACTCATACATCAGCTTCATGAGCAGCCTGAGATACTGGATGGCCTTCAACGTGGAACGAGCCTGTCAGTCGTTCTTTGACTGTGTCTCCTGCATCAGCGGACCCTTAGGTACCCCCAGAAAAAACTCCTCAAAGACATTCCACAAGTTCTTCTTCTGAAGGGGTCTTAATCTGAGGTTCTCTTCTTCAGGTCTGTACAGGAACGACCTCCTGCAGCAGTTTCTGGAGGACTGGTACAACCAGAAGTTCCTTGGACAGCACTGCACTTTCGGGGACGATCGTCACCTGACCAATCGCATGCTGAGTTTGGGCTACGCTACCAAGTGAGTTCCCTTCTTTCTTCTCAGGGTTCTCCTCTCGGGGTGAACAGAGGTTGATGACTGGTTCTCCTCCTCAGGTACACGGCTCGGTCCAAGTGCTACACAGAGACCCCGGCCCAGTTCCTGCGCTGGCTGAACCAGCAGACCCGCTGGACCAAGTCCTACTTCCGCGAGTGGCTCTTCAATGCCTTGTGGTGGCACAAGCACAACATCTGGATGACCTACGAGTCCATCGTGGCCGGAATCTTCCCCTTCTTCGTGACGGCCACCATCCTCCAGGTCTTCTGGACTGGCACTCTGTGGAACATGCTGTGGGTTCTGTGGTGCATCCAGCTGATCGGTCTGATCAAGGCGTCCTATGCCTGCATCCTGCGGCAGAACATGGTGATGATCTTCATGTCCCTGTATTCTGCCCTCTACATGACCAGCCTCCTGCCCACCAAGTACTTTGCCATGTTGACCATCACTAAGAGCAGCTGGGGAACCTCAGGACGGAGGAAGATGGTGGGGAACTACATGCCGCTGCTGCCCCTGTCGGTGTGGTTCAGCATTCTGCTGAGTGGACTGTTCTACTGCATCTACAGCGAGAGCAAGGCAGACTGGACCTCTCCCGTCAAAAGGCAGGAGATCACGTACCTGGTCTACGGTTCCGTGGCCTACATCAGTTACTGGCTCATCATGATCTTGTGCTACTGGCTGTACGTCCAGAAACTGTGCCGTCGCCGTTCTCAGGGTTACAACGTCAGCGTGTGACGGAACGTTCCGGGAGCGACCGTGTAGTTTCTATTAATTTAATTATTTATTTATTTATTTATTTATGGACCTTGTGAAGGACTTTGTACGACGTTTAAATGTTAAATGAAGGTTCAAGATGGAGAGTCATCATCAGGTTATTAGAGTCAGTGCACTGGGTTCTGCTCTGCTGTAGGTTCAGAACCCTGACGGACCTGACGCCAGGACCGGTTCCAACATGAGTCTACAATAAACCACGTTTCTATAAGAAAGACGTTGAGTGGTTCTTCTTTCAGCTCCATATGGTGTGTTTATGTGTGTGTGATTATGGTGTGTGTGTTTATGTGTGTGTGTTTATGTGTGTGTGATTATGGTGTGTGTGATTATGTGTGTGTGATTATGGTGTGTGTGTTTATGTGTGTGATTATGGGGTGTGTGTGATTATGGTGTGTGTGATTATGGGGCGTAATTATGGGGTGTGTGTGATTATGTGGGGGTGATTATGGGGTGTGATTATGGGGTGTGTGATTATGGTGTGTGTTATTTATGGGGGGTGATTATGGGGTGTGTGATTATGGTGTGTGTGATTATGGTGTGTGTTATTTATGGGGGGTGATTATGGGGTGTGTGATTATGGTGTGTGTGATTATGGTGTGTGTGATTATGGAGGGGTGATTATTTGTGTGTGATTATGGGGTGTGTGATTATGGGGTGTGTGATTATGGGGAGAGGGGTGATTATGGGGTGTGTGTGATTATGGGGGGGGTGATTATGGGGTGTGTGATTATGTGTGTGTGATTATGGGGGGTGATTATGGGCTGTGTGTGATTATGGGGTGTGTGATTATGGGGGGGTGATTATGGGGGGTGATTATGGGGTGTGTGATTATGGTGTGTGATTATGGGGTGTGTGATTATGGGGGGTGATTATGGGCTGTGTGTGATTATGGGGTGTGTGATTATGGGGTGTGTGTGATTATGGGGAGGGGTGATTATGGGGTGTGTGTGATTATGGGGGGGGGTGATTATGGGGTGTGATTATGGGGTGTATGTGATTATGTGGGGGTGATTATGGGGTGTGTGTGATTATGTGGGGGTGATTATGGGGTGTGTGTGATTATGGAGGGGTGATTATGGGTGTGTGTGTGATTATGGGGAGGGGTGATTATGGGGTGTGTGTGATTATGGGGGGGGGTGATTATGGGGGGTGATTATGGGGGGGTGTGTGTGATTATGTGGGGGTGATTTATGGGGTGTGTGTGATTATGGGGAGGGGTGATTATGGGGGGGTGATTATGGGGGGGTGATTATGGGGTGTGTGTGCTTATGGGGGGGGTGATTATGGGGTGTGTGTGATTATGTTGGGGTGATTATGGGGTGTGTGTGATTATGTGTGTGTGATTATGGGGAGGGGTGATTATGGGGTGTGTGTGATTATGTGGGGGTGATTATGGGGTGTGATTATGGGGTGTGTGATTATGGTGTGTGTTATTTATGGGGGGTGATTATGGGGTGTGTGATTATGGTGTGTGTGATTATGGTGTGTGTTATTTATGGGGGGTGATTATGGGGTGTGTGATTATGGAGGGGTGATTATTTGTGTGTGATTATGGGGTGTGTGATTATGGGGTGTGTGATTATGGGGAGGGGTGATTATGGGGTGTGTGTGATTATGGGGGGGTGATTATGGGGGGGTGATTATGGGGTGTGTGATTATGGTGTGTGATTATGGGGGGTGATTATGGGCTGTGTGTGATTATGGGGTGTGTGATTATGGGGGGGTGATTATGGGGGGTGATTATGGGGTGTGTGATTATGGTGTGTGATTATGGGGTGTGTGATTATGGGGGGTGATTATGGGCTGTGTGTGATTATGGGGTGTATGTGATTATGTGGGGGTGATTATGGGGTGTGTGTGATTATGTGGGGGTGATTATGGGGTGTGTGTGATTATGGAGGGGTGATTATGGGGTGTGTGTGATTATGGGGAGGGGTGATTATGGGGTGTGTGTGATTATGGGGGGGGGTGATTATGGGGGGTGATTATGGGGTGTGTGTGATTATGTGGGGGTGATTATGGGGTGTGTGTGATTATGGGGAGGGGTGATTATGGGGGGGTGATTATGGGGGGGTGATTATGGGGTGTGTGTGCTTATGGGGGGGGTGATTATGGGGTGTGTGTGATTATGTTGGGGGTGATTATGGGGTGTGTGTGATTATGTGTGTGTGATTATGGGGAGGGGTGATTATGGGGTGTGTGTGATTATGGGGGGGTGATTATGGGGGGGGTGATTATGGGGGGTGATTATGGGGTTTGGTGTGTGTGTGATTATGTGGGGGTGATTATAGGGTGTGTGTGATTATGTGTGTGTGATTATGGGGGGGTGATTATGGGGTGTGTGATTATGTTGTGTGTGATTATGGGGTGTGTGTGATTATGGGGTGTGTGATTATGGGGTGTGTGTGATTATGGGGTGTGTGTGATTATGGGGAGGGGTGATTATGGGGTGTGTGTGATTATGGGGGGGTGATTATGGGGGGGGGTGATTATGGGGTGTGTGTGATTATGTGGGGGTGATTATGGGGTGTGTGTGATTATGTGTGTGTGATTATGGGGAGGGGTGATTATGGGGTGTGTGTGATTATGGGGGGTGTGATTATGGGGGGGGGTGATTTGGGGGGTGTGTGTGATTTTTTGTGGGGGTGATTATGGGGGGGGGTGATTATGGGGTGTGTGTGATTATGTGGGGGTGATTATGGGGTGTGTGTGATTATGTGTGTGTGATTATGGGGAGGGGTGATTATGGGGTGTGTGTGATTATGGGGGGGTGATTATGGGGGGGGGTGATTATGGGGGGTGTGTGTGATTATGTGGGGGTGATTATGGGGTGTGTGTGATTATGTGTGTGTGATTATGGGGAGGGGTGATTATGGGTGGGGGGTGATAATGGGGGGGTGATTATGGGGGGTGATTATGGGGTGTGTGTGATTATGTGGGGGTGATTATGGGGTGTGTGTGATTATGTGTGTGTGATTATGGGGAGGGGTGATTATGGGGTGTGTGTGATTATGGGGGGTGGGGGGTGATTATGGGGGTTTTTTTGTGTGTGTGTGATTTGGGGGGGGGTGATTATATGGGGTTTGTGTGTGATTTATGGGGTGTGTGTGATTATGGGGAGGGGTGATTTATGGGGTGTGTGTGATTATGGGGGGGTGATTATGGGGGGGGTGATTATGGGGGTGTGTGTGATTATGTGGTGGGTGATTATGGGGTGTGTGTGATTATGGGGAGGGGTGATTATGGGTGGGGGGTGATTATGGGGGGGGTGATTATGGGGGGTGATTATGGGGGGTGATTATGGGGTGTGTGTGATTATGTGGGGGTGATTATGGGGTGTGTGATTATGGTGTATGTGATTATGGGGGGGTGATTATGGGGTGTGTGTGATTATGTGGGGGTGATTATGGGGTGTGTGTGATTATGTGTGTGTGATTATGGGGGGGTGATTATGGGGTGTGTGATTATGGTGTGTGTGATTATGGGGGGTGATTATGGGGTGTGTGTGATTATGTGTGTGATTATGGTGTGTGTGATTATGGGGGTGATTATGTATGTGTGATTATGGGGGTTGATTATGGGGTGTGTGATTTATGGGGGGGTGTGATTATGTGTGTGTGTGATTATGGGGTGTGTGATTATGGGGGGGTGTGATTATGTGTGTGTGTGATTATGGGGGGTGATTATGTGGTGTGTGATTATGGGGGGGTGTGATTATGTATGTGTGATTATGGGGGGGTTGATTATGGGGTGTGTGATTATGGGGTATGTGATTATGGTGTGTGTGATTATGGGGGGTGATTATGGGGTGTGTGATTATGTGTGTGTGATTATGGGGGTTGATTATGGGGTGTGTGATTATGGGGTATGTGATTATGGTGTGTGTGATTATGGGGGGTGATTATGGGGTGTGTGATTATGGGGGGGTGATTATGTATGTGTGATTATGGGGGTTGATTATGGGGTGTGTGATTATGGGGTGTGTGATTATGGTGTGTGTGATTATGGTGTGTGTGATTATGGGGGGGTGATTATGTATGTGTGATTATGGGGGTTGATTATGGGGTGTGTGATTATGGGGGGGTGTGATTATGTGTGTGTGTGATTATGGGGGTTGATTATGGGGGGGTGTGATTATGTGTGTGTGATTATGGGGGTTGATTATGTGGTGTGTGATTATGGGGGGGTGATTATGTATGTGTGATTATGGGGGTTGATTATGGGGTGTGTGATTATGGGGTGTGTGATTATGGTGTGTGTGATTATGGTGTGTGTGATTATGGGGGGGTGATTATGTATGTGTGATTATGGGGGTTGATTATGGGGTGTGTGATTATGGGGTATGTGATTATGGTGTGTGTGATTATGGGGGGTGATTATGTGTGTGTGATTATGGGGGTTGATTATGGGGTGTGTGATTATGGGGTATGTGATTATGGTGTGTGTGATTATGGGGTGTGTGATTATGGGGGGGTGATTATGGGGTGTGTGTGATTATGGGGGTGATTATGGGGTGTGTGTGATTATGGGGAGGGTGATTATGTGGTGTGTGATTATGGTGTATGTGATTATGGGGGGGTGATTATGGGGTGTGTGATTATGATGTGTGTGATGATTATGGGGGGGTGATTATGGGGGTGATTATGGGGTGTGTGATTATGGTGTATGTGATTATGGGGGGGTGATTATGGTGTGTGTGATTATGGGGGGGTGATTATGTATGTGTGATTATGGGGGTTGATTATGGGGTGTGTGATTATGTGTGTGTGATTATGGGGGTTGATTATGGGGTGTGTGATTATGGGGGGGTGTGATTATGTGTGTGTGTGATTATGGGGGGGTGATTATGGGGTGTGTGTGATTATGGGGGTGATTATGGGGCGTGTGTGATTATGGGGAGGGTGATTATGGGGTGTGTTTGATTATGGGGGGTGATTATGGGGTGTGTGATTATGGTGTGTGTGATTATGGGGAGGGTGATTATGGGGTGTGTTTGATTATGGGGGTGATTATGGGGTGTGTGATTATGGTGTGTGTGATTATGGGGGGGTGATTATGGTGGTGATTATGGTGTGTGTGATTATGTGGGGGTGATTATGGGGTGTGTGTGATTATGGTGTATGTGATTATGGGGGGGTGATTATGGGGTGTGTGTGATTATGGGGGGTGATTATGGGGTGTGTGTGATTATGGTGTGTGTGTGTGATTATGGGGTGTGTGTGATTATGGTGTGTGTGTGTGATTATGGGGAGGTGATTATGGGGTGTGTGTGATTATGGGGGGGGGTGATTATGGGGTGTGTGTGATTATGGGGGAGTGATTATGGGATGTGTGTGATTATGGGGGGGTGATTATGGGGTGTGTGTGATTATGGGGGTTGATTATGGGGTGTGTGATTATGGGGGGGTGTGATTATGTGTGTGTGTGATTATGGGGGGTGATTATGTGGTGTGTGATTATGTGTGTGTGATTATGGGGGTTGATTATGGGGTGTGTGATTATGGGGGTGTGTGATTATGTGTGTGTGTGATTATGGGGTGTGTGATTATGGGGGGTGATTATGGGGTGTGTGTGATTATGGGGAGGGTGATTATGTGGTGTGTGATTATGGTGTATGTGATTATGGGGGGGTGATTATGGGGTGTGTGATTATGGTGTGTGTGATTATGGGGGGGTGATTATGTATGTGTGATTATGGGGGTTGATTATGGGGTGTGTGATTATGGGGGGGTGTGATTATGTGTGTGTGTGATTATGGGGTGTGTGATTATGGGGGGTGATTATGGGGTGTGTGTGATTATGGGGGTGATCATGGGGTGTGTGTGATTATGGGGGGGTGATTATGGGGGTGATTGTGGGGTGTGTGATTATGGTGTATGTGATTGTGGGGTGTGTGATTATGGTGTGTGTGTGTGATTATGGGGAGGTGATTATGGGGTGTGTGATTATGGGGGGGTGATTATGTATGTGTGATTATGGGGGTTGATTATGGGGTGTGTGATTATGGGGGGGTGTGATTATGTGTGTGTGTGATTATGGGGTGTGTGATTATGGGGGGGTGATTATGGGGTGTGTGTGATTATGGGGGTGATCATGGGGTGTGTGTGATTATGGGGAGGGTGATTATGGGGTGTGTTTGATTATGGGGGTGATTATGGGGTGTGTGATTATGGTGTGTGTGATTATGGGGGGGTGATTATGGGGGTGATTGTGGGGTGTGTGATTATGGTGTATGTGATTGTGGGGTGTGTGATTATGGTGTGTGTGTGTGATTATGGGGAGTTGATTATGGGGTGTGTGTGATTATGGGGGGTGATTATGGGGTGTGTGTGATTATGGGGGAGTGATTATGGGATGTGTGTGATTATGGGGGGGGTGATTATGGGGTGTGTGTGATTATGGGGGGGGGGTGATTATGGGGTGTGTGATTATGGGGAGGTGATTATGGGGTGTGTGTGATTATGGGGGGGGGGTGATTATGGGGTGTGTGATTATGGGGAGGTGATTATGGGGTGTGTGTGATTATGGGGGGTGATTATGGGGTGTGTGTGATTATGGGGGGTGATTATGGGGTGTGTGTGATTATGGGGGAGTGATTATGGGGTGTGTGTGATTATGGGGGAGTGATTATGGGGTGTGTGTGATTATGGGGGGGGGGTGATTATGGGGTGTGTGTGATTATGGGGGGGTGATTATGGGGTGTGTGTGATTATGGGGGGGTGATTATGGGGTGTGTGTGATTATGGGGTGTGGGCAGTGACATGGCGACAGCATAAAGGGTCATAGCCTTAAGATGCTTTTGGTTTGCAGACTCGTCGTGGGGCCTCTCAGGGCCCTTCCCAGTGGGTGTAGTGTGGTGCTTGTAGTCAGGAGAACTTGGACTGGCCCCCTCCACCTGGGTTCGTTCCACCACCTTCTCCTGAAGTCCTTGACCAGCACCCAGTCTCTGGGTTGGACCGGGTGAAGTGGACGATCGGCTGACCTGCTCAGACACAAAAGAAGGCGCTTTGAGCAGCGGTACACAGTGCTACAGCATTGCTTCATCACGGAGGTGGTCCTCTAGGACCTGCAGACTTAGACTGGTGTTTAGAGGTCTGCTGAAGACAAGCTCGAACGCTGACAACTTTGCTTGTGGGTGTGTTCTACACTGCCACGATACCCGGTGGGGGGGGGGGGGTAGACACTTAGTCTATCCCAGACCTGTTTCCTGATTCAGTTTTGTCAAACCTGATTTCATTGTGCAACCTTCTTATTTTATTTACTTATTAATTATTATTTTTCGAAGCGCTCCAGCTCTCGCTGGGTGGTAACTACAATGTTTTCTTATGTCTATTCCTAAGTACAGAGTAGTACAGAGTAGTCCCCCATGAAAAAAAGGTGTCCCATCTTCACTAGAGATTCTCAGAGGCAGGCCCCATCTTGGAATGGTTTCTCTCAGAATCACCTTGGCAACTACTTCTCCATCCTGTTTACCTCCACCCACTGTTTGAACATGCACACACACACACAGGTGTTAGTTCTACAAAGTCAGTTTGCCAGTGTTGGAATGGTTCTGTAGGCGTTGGGTGTCCTGAGGGGTTTCTGAGAGGAATCATTCCAAGATGGGGCCTGCCTCAGAGAGTCTCTAGCGACGATGGGACACCTTGGCAACTGCTTCTCCATCCTGTTTACCTTTTGGAATAATCTCCACCCACTGTTTGAACATGAACACACACACACACGGGTGTTAGTTCTACAAAGTCAGTTTGCCAGTGTTGGAATGGTTCTGTAGGCGCTGGGTGTCCTGAGGGGTTCTGTGCAGCTCTGGTGGGGTTTACGGGGTGTGTGTGATATTGGGGTGTGATTATAGGGTGTGTGTTTATTATACATTTACATTACATTTACATTTAGTCATTTAGCAGACGCTTTTATCCAAAGCGACTTACAAATGAGAACACCACAAGTCAGAAGCCATGGAGAAAACCAACTATACTGTAAGTTCATCAACCTGATTGTTATTCGAAGCTGCGCCCCCCCCCCCCTCTTTTTTTTTTTTTTTTTTTTTTTTTTTTTTTTTTTTTTTTTTTTTTTTATAACAGGTATTTGGTAAATAGATGTGTCTTAAGCAGTTTCTTAAAACTGTTTAGAGATTCTGCCTTACGGACAGAGTTTGGAAGATCGTTCCACCATTTTGCAGTGGTGAACGCCACAGAATGAGAATTAGCTCCTCGGTGAGGTGGAATCGCCAGGCGACAATCATCACTGGAGCGAAGTGAACGAGTCGGAGTGTATTTTGAAAAGATAGAGTGAAGGTAAGAGGGGGAAGATCCAGAAATGGTTCTGTATGCCAGAGTCAGCGACTTGTACTGAATGCGAGCAGCTACAGGAAGCCAATGGAGGGAAGTGAGTAATGGAGTGACGTGAGTTCGCTTGGGCTGGTTAAACACGAGTCGGGCTGCAGAGTTTTGAATTAATTGAAGAGGTCTGATGGTGGAATTTGGGATACCGGCAAGAAGTGCATTACAATAATCAAGCCGGGATAAGACTAGGGCTTGAACAAGCAGTTGGGTAGCATGTTCAGTCAGAAAGGGTCTGATCTTCCTTATGTTATAAAGAAGGAATCTACAAGAACGGGCGGTTTTGATCACATGATCAGAGAGTTTAAGGTGGGAGTCTATAGTGAACCCAAGGTTCCGGACCGAGTCAGTTGGGGAGATTGTGGAGCCATCAATTTGGAAGGTCAGGTTGTGATGGATTGAGGGTTTAGCAGGGATAATGAGAAGCTCTGTTTTTTCTAAGTTTAATTTGAGATGACGGGCCTTCATCCAGACAGATATGTCGGAGAGGCATGCAGATACCCGATTTGAGATGGTGGTGTCATCAGGGGCAAAAGACAGATGAAGTTGAGTGTCATCAGCATAGCAGTGGTAAGAGAAACCATGTGCCTGGATGACTGTGCTCAGTGATGTCATGTAAAGAGAGAAGAGGAGAGGACCAAGTACAGAGCCCTGAGGCACACCAGTGCGTACTTGGTGAGAGTTAGAGATCTCCCCATTCCATGACACTTTGAAGGTCCTTCCTGTGAGATAGGATCGGAACCATTCAAGTGTCGTATCAGAAAAGCCTAATTCAGCTAGAGTGGACAGTAGAATCTGATGATTTACTGTATCAAAAGCTGCCGAAAGGTCTAACAAAATGAGGACCGAGGATTGAGATTTGGCTTTGGCAGATTTAAGTGAGTCAATCACAGAGAGTAATGCTGTCTCCGTGGAGTGACCACATCTAAAACCGGATTGATTGGGATCGAGGAGATTATTCTGATTAAGAAATTTGGAGACCTGTGTGGATACCACCCGTTCAAGTGTTTTAGACAGGAAAGGTAAAAGAGAAACAGGTCTGTAGCTCTCGACCAAATTTGGGTTGAGCGTAGGTTTTTTGAGTAGGGGTTTGACTATGGCTTGTTTAAAACAATTTGGAAAAGTCCCTGACGTGAGAGAGGAGTTAATGATGTGTGTGAGAGCTGGTGTGATAGAGGAGGCAATGGATTGAAGAAGGTGGGATGGGATGGAATCAAGGGGGCAAGTAGTTGGGTTACTGGCCAGAAGAATTTTGGAGATGTCAGATTCTGTGACAGGGGAGAAGGAGGAGAGGGTTTGATGGCTGGATGTGTGAGATGTAGTGCTGTGGAAATGGTGAGTATGAAAGAGTTTGCTGATGCCCTCAATTTTTTCTGTGAAAAAAGTTGCAAAGACATCAGCTGACAGAGAAGTGTTGGGAGGGGGAGAGGGAGGAGTTAGTAGGGAGTTGAAAGTACTAAATAAGGTGCGGGCATCTGAGATGCATGTTACCTTGGACTGGAAGAACAAGGATTTCGCAGCAGTTACATCCTTGGAGAAAGTGGCAAGTGAAGACTGGTAAGTTTCTAAGTCTGAAGACAGACCAGACTTGCGCCACTTTCTTTCGGCAGAACGAAGCGAAGTACGTTGCTTCCGAAGCGTCTCCGTGAGCCATGGATTGGATGGAGAACTATGTGTTTTCCTGGTGGATTTTGGACAGACCTGATCAAGACATGAAGCCAAGGTGGAGCAGAATGTGCTTGATGCAGTGTTGGTGTCAAGGGTTAAGAAGTTACTGATGCTAGGAAGGGTATCTGTAACCAAGTCGGCAAAGAGTGTGTTAGAGAGGGCACTAAGATTGTGACGTACCTGAGATGTTTTGCTGATGATCACGGGAGAAGGTGGAAGAGAGACAGAGAACTGAATGAAGAAGTGGTCTGATTCATGAAGTGGAGTGATGTGTATGTCAGAAGAGAGACATGAGCGCGTCATGATGAGGTCGAGCTGGTTGCCAGCCCGGTGAGTAGCTGAGGTGCGGAGTAGATGGAGGTCTAGGCTGGAGATGAGATCGAGGAACTCAGCGGCGTACGGTCGGTCTAAGTGAATGTTGAAATCGCCGAGGACAACAAGAGGACAACCATCATCTGGGAGAGATGATAATAGCATATCAAATTCCTCGACAAAGTTATCTAGTTGACCTGGGGGACGATAGATGACAAGAAAATGACATTTAACC
This sequence comes from Corydoras sp. C115, assembly GCA_019802505.1. Lineage (NCBI taxonomy): Eukaryota > Metazoa > Chordata > Actinopteri > Siluriformes > Callichthyidae > Corydoras > Corydoras sp. C115. The sequence continues at coordinate 144,195 of JAFMOC010000231.1, forward strand.
GGTTCAGTGATTGTCAGGCATGGAATTCGAATGAGACAGTGTTTGATACAAGTGTAAGAGGAGAGAATTTCCATTTGTGGGTAATAAGCAAACCTGTACCACCTCCTCTTTTGCCAATACGAGGAGAGTGCGAGAAGTGGAAATTAGTTGAAAGGGCAGCTGGTGTGGCGGAATTCTCTGGGCGAATCCACGTCTCAGTGAGGGCTAAAACCTGAAGACCAGCATGAGCCGCAAAAGCAGGAATGAAATCAGATTTCTTGGTGGCTGACTGACAATTCCATAGTCCTGCAGAGAAGGTGAAGGGCTCGCTTGTATTCACCTGCTGCAGAGTTCGCAGGTGTGCGAGAGTGCGCCTTCTCCTCTGAGGAAAGGAGCGTCTGTGTGAGGAGTAAATAACAGGGATGAACTGAAAACACATGCTGATGTGTGAAAGGAAAGGTATGAAAGGAAAAGAAAATGAATGGATATGAATAGATATAATTGAAATGGATTGCCTTGTCGTTGTCCTTGCTCGGTGGACAGGATTATGGGGTGTGTGGGGGGGTCCCCACACACAGGGGGTATTGGTGTGTGTGATTACGGGGTGCTTGTGTGTGTGGGATTACGGGGGGTGTTTGTGTATGTGTGTTTGTGTGTGCATGAGTGTGTATGTGTGTTTGTGTGTGTGTGTGTTATTATTGGATGTGTGTATGTGTGTGTGTGTGTATGTGTGTGTGTGATTACAGAAAGTAACTATGACTGTGGAACGTTGAGTTTGGTGGTTGTCATAGAGATAAAATTAAAGGAGCATCACTTAGAACATCAGATGCGTTGTGTTCAGCCGAAGCTGAGAGAGTTCTCCTGCCGTCAGATGGTTGAAGGTTCCACAGATCAGTTCAGGTAGGAGACACGTGTCTGAGATGTTGGTGGAGGATCATTTAAGTTCAGAGACTGCAGTCTAAATGTTCAGAGGCTTCATTAGTTCCTCATGAGTTCTTTATACTTGGTTCTGAAATGCACTAATGACTAATAATTAATGACTAAAAGAGGAACCATGGATCAAAAGCTGGGGATTAAAGAACTACCCTTGTTCTTACAGCAGAACAAAAGATGGTTCCTCTTTCCCTTAAATCACCGTCACCGTGACCTTAACCTCTGTGTCCTGTTCTCACGCCACGTTCCACCCACATGAGCATCACCTCCTCCAGACCTCGACCTGAACCATGGTTCCTATTGCAGATGGGGAGCTATGCCTGGTGGTACTGCAGGTCCTCAGAACATCCATCTGACCCGTGTGTCCATGTGGCAGTTCTACTTTCTACTAGTTCTAGTTCTACTAAGAACCACATGGGCTGAAGTAGGACCTCCGTCTGGTTGCTACGTGAGACATGGGTATCATTCCTCTATCTGACAGGAACCAGCGCAGGATGGGGTTCTGCTCCAGTTCCATTCTCCAACATTATAAAGGAATGAACCATGACGTCATTGCTGTTCTAACAGTGTTGTCATTCGGTTCCTTCAGGTTCTGCTCTGTGCCCCGGTCCCTGAGGAGCCCTTTCCTCTTTCTGAACCAGTTCTAGAGTTTCAAGAGGTTCTGAAGTGTCTGTGTTCTAAAGGCATGGTGTCTGAACCTGTTCTTGTGAGAGTAAAGATGCTTATCTTCTCTGATGTTCTGATGAGGCCCGAGGCAACGAGGTGGAGTTCCTCCGACAGCAGCTACGTGATGATTGACTGAGTGACGTAGAGGACCAGGATATAAACTGGTGGAGTGGAGAATGAGAACAGATCTACAGAGAGACAGCGCAAGAGTGAGAGAGCGAGAGCGAGAGAGGTCGTCCTGAATCTGAATCAGGTAAGAACGTTCTCTGGAACATTATAGAACCTTTCCTTCTGTTCTGTCTTCTGTTCTGTCTTCTGTTCTACGTTCTGTTCTACGTTCTGTAAAGCCATCAGGACTCAGAGTTCTGAAGGGGAACAGTAAGGGGTTCAGGACTCAGGTTCTGGTCTGGATGGGGTCTTGGTGGAGGTTTGGAGATCAGACTCAACGAACCTGACGGAGATCCTTCTCTTTGATGTTGCAGAAACTGAGGAACTAAAGAGGAACCAAGGAGGACCTAAAGATGAAGGGTCGAGCGGTTCTGAGGAACATTGGTACCGGGGTCTCCATCCTGTTCACCTGGCTGTTTGCAGTGCTGGTTCTGGCCGTGGTGGTGGCCGCCTACATCGGTCACATCCACATCTTCTCCACCGAATACGGCATCTTGGCCTTTGGCTTTTATGGTCTCCTGCTGCTTCTCCACGTGATGGTGCAGAGCATCTTTGCTCTGGTGGAACATCGGCGAATGAGATCCCGACGAGATGCTTGCAGCTTCACCAAGACCGTGGGCTTCACCATTTCAGCTTATCAAGAAGATCCCAAGTACCTGCAGGACTGCCTGAACTCGGTGCGGAACCTCCAGTACCCACCGGAACTCATGCGGATCGTCATGGTGATCGACGGAAACTCGGAGGACGACAAGTACATGATGGACATGTTTAGAGAGACCTTTGCAGACATGAATCCAGGCTTCTTCACCTGGAAGCACAACTACCACACATGGGATCCCGCAGAACATGAAGGTCAGGAGGACCCCGAGCGCAGATGGGTGGAGGATCTGATCCAGAACCGCAGGTGTGTTTGCATCATGCAGCAGTGGGGCGGCAAGAGGGAGGTCATGTACACCGCCTTCAAAGCCCTCGGAACATCTGTGGACTACATCCAGGTAAGCAGCTCCTCCTGGAGTTTGGGAGTTCTGGTGGTAGTTTCATGATCATCTCGGTTAATGAACCCTTCTTCTTCTTCTTCTTCTTCCTCATCCATCAGGTCTGTGATTCAGACACCAAGCTGGACCCCATGGCAGTGGTGGAGCTGGTCAAGGTTCTGGAGAGCAACCAGAAATATGGAGCTGTGGGTGGAGATGTGATGATCCTCAACTTGAAGGACTCGTACATCAGCTTCATGAGCAGCCTGAGATACTGGATGGCCTTCAACGTGGAACGAGCCTGTCAGTCGTTCTTCAACTGCGTCTCCTGCATCAGCGGACCCTTAGGTACCCCGAGGAACTTATATATTTATAGGAACTCCTCAAAGTCACTTCATTGAATCCTTCAGCTGTAGTTCCAGAAGTTCTCCTCCTGAAGGGGTCTTAATCTGGGGTTCTCTTCTTCAGGTCTGTACAGGAACGACCTTCTGCAGCAGTTTCTGGAGGACTGGTACAACCAGAAGTTCCTTGGACAGCACTGCACTTTCGGGGACGATCGTCACCTGACCAATCGCATGTTGAGTTTGGGCTACGCTACCAAGTGAGTTCCCTTCTTTTTTCTCAGGGTTCTCCTCTCGGGGTGAACAGAGGTTGATGACTGGTTCTCCTCCTCAGATACACGGCTCGGTCCAAGTGCTACACCGAGACCCCGGCCCAGTTCCTGCGCTGGCTGAACCAGCAGACCCGCTGGACCAAGTCCTACTTCCGTGAGTGGCTCTTCAATGCCATGTGGTGGCACAAGCACAACATCTGGATGACCTACGAGTCCATCGTGGCCGGAATCTTCCCCTTCTTCGTGACGGCCACCATCATCAAGCTGTTCTGGACCGGCACTCTGTGGAACATCCTGTGGGTTCTGTGCTGCATCCAGCTGATCGGTCTGATCAAGGCGTCCTATGCCTGCATCCTGCGGCAGAACATGGTGATGATCTTCATGTCCCTGTATTCTGCCCTCTACATGACCAGCCTCCTGCCCACCAAGTACTTTGCCATGTTGACCATCACTAAGAGCAGCTGGGGAACCTCAGGACGGAGGAAGATGGTGGGGAACTACATGCCGCTGCTGCCCCTGTCGGTGTGGTTCAGCATTCTGCTGAGTGGACTGTTCTACTGCATCTACAGCGAGAGCAAGGCAGACTGGACCTCTCCCGTCAAAAGGCAGGAGATCACGTACCTGGTCTACGGTTCCGTGGCCTACGTCAGTTACTGGCTCATCATGATCTTGTGCTACTGGCTGTTCGTCCGGAAACTGTGCCGTCGCCGTTCTCAGGGTTACGACGTCAGCGTGTGACGGAACGTTCCGGGAGCGACCGTGTAGTTTCTTTAAATTGAACTATTTATTTATTTATGTATTTATTTATGGACCTTGTGAAGGACTTTGTTATCATCATTCTGTTCATCTCACACTGATGACCCCACATCCTGAAGACCCCACATCCTGAAGATCCCACTTCCTGAAGAACCTACACCCTGAAAAACCCAACATCCTGAAGATCCCTCATCCTGAAGATCCCACTTCCTGAAGATCCCACTTCCTGAAGACCCCACATCCTGAAGAACCTACACCCTGAAAAACCCCTCATCCTGAAGACCCCACATCCTGAAGAACCCACACCCTGAAAAATCCAACATCCTGAAGAACCCATTTCAAGAACCTGAGCTCTCTCACACTCACTCAGTCTGAACTTTATTTAAACCTTTAAAGTGTTTTTTTATGAAGTGGATGATGTTGGTCAGAGTATCGGGTCGGTGTCCTCATACTTTCGCTCCTCAGTCTGGGCTGTGCGGCTCTGACCGTGTTTTTAATGGAACAGCAGCGCCCCTGCTGGTGGACGGCGGTACGGACGCAGGGCTGTGAGGAAGCTGCGGCTGAAAGACTTTAAATCATTAAGGTTAATTGTACACGCCGTAACCGCAGTGCCACGCCCTGTTAATAAATAATGTTAATGTTAATTAATTCGTGTACTACCAATTAATAAAGCAAATTAAGCACGTTATTTGATTGCTTTTTAATTGTTAAACTGCAGTTTAATGAACGCCTTTGATCTTTTACGTTTTGAGTTCATATTCAGATGCGTTCTGTGATCGAGTGTGACGTCATGTTTTTAATTAGTGTAAATATTAGGCTTTAGTGTAAAACGCCGGATCTGCTCTGCGTTCTTCACATGTGAGAGAACCGAAGTAAAGGCGCAATCGGCGTTCCAATTCAGGAAAGGTCCCGTTTACTCCACGCAGAAGGAGGTGCGATCACGTGACTGACACGCCCACCGAATCGGAACATTGCTCTCAGTTCCAGGGTTCGAGTATCACACATGTTCATTAATTAATTAATGATTTCATTAGATTAATTAAACTGTCCAACCAAACGTTTAGAACTCCGAGCTGCAACAACACAGACAAGAATCAACCGTTTAAAGAACCGACTCCATGACGTAACAACCCCCTGCTGAGCGCTCATCATTCAGATCATTAACGTTAATTAAACTTTATGTTAATTATTTTCTACTGATTCATGGTTCTCTTTATAAAGTCTTTCTCCCGGTGGGTCTCACAGACCTGGCAACCCTGCAGCCGTGTTCCCGACTCCTCAGTAAGGAACGTAGCTATTGGCTGTCCAAAAAGTGGCTACATGACGTCATCGCTGATCTAATTTGCATAATGGATCATTCTTTCATCCATTCATTATCTCCCGCTTTATCCTCTATTAGGGTCACGGTGGGGTTCCCCATGCCCATCCAGGGGAGAACATCTCAGGCACTGGGCAGATAGACCCAGGACAGGGCACCAATCCATCGCTGGGCACACACTCACTCACACAGACACTCTATATGGGGCAATTTTGAGAATTCAATTGACTTGATCCATGTTTTTGGACTGTGGGAGGAAACCGGAGAACCCAGAGGAAACCCACGCAGACACGGGGAGAACATGGAAACTCCACCCAGATGGGGATTCGAACCGGGAATCCCTAGTGCTGAGAGGAGAACGTGCTAACCACTAAGCCACCGTGCCGCCCTTAATGGATCATTTCTGCGTTTAATTAGAGTCTTTAGAATAAAGAACACAGAGACCCGAAATCCGTTCCACCTCCCAACAAACTCTACGTTCTAGACTTTATAAACCTGAATGTCCACCCAGGACAGGGGGGCAATCTACCACTGAACACACTCACACACACACACACACACAGTCTATATGGGGCAATTTAGAGCATTCAATTTACCTTGAATCCATGTTTCTGAACTGTGGGAGGAAACCGGAAAACCCGGAGGAAACCCAAACGGACACGGGGAGAACATGCAAACTCCACCCAGATGGGGATTCGAACCGGGATCCTCAGCACTGAGAGGAGAACATGCTAAATCACTAAGACAGCGTGCCGCCCCTGACTGAGGTCTAATGTTGCTTTAGATATGTAGACAGTGTTGGGCAGCAGAGCAGGGGGTGGGGCGGGGGGCGGGGCTTTAAAGTCCACTTAAATCATTTAGATGTTGGATAAAGACAGGATTTGGCCTGCTGTCCCCCCCCATCCTCATGTTGTCTTCCCCCCATCCTCTTGCTGTCCTCCCTCTGTTCTCTTGCTGTCCCACCTCTGTTTTCATGTGGTCCTCCCTCTGTCCCCCCCATCCTCTTGCTGTTCCCCCCCATCCTCTTGCTGTCCTCCCTCTGTCCTCTTACTGTCCCCCCTCTGTTTTCATGTGGTCCTCCCTCTGTCCCCACCCCATCCTCTTGCTGTCGTCCCTCTGTTCTCTTGCTGTCCTCCCTCTGTCCTCTTACTGTCCCACCTCTGTTTTCATGCGGTCCTCCCTCTGTCCCCCCCTCTGTCCTCCCACTGTTTTCATGTGGTCCTCCCTCTGTCCCCCCAGTCTTTTTGCTGTCCCCCCTCTGTTTTCATGCGGTCCTCCCTCTGTCCCCCCCTCTGTCCTCCCACTGTTTTCATGCGGTCCTCCCTCTGTCCCCCCCATCCTCTTGCTGTTCCCCCCCATCCTCTTGCTGTTCCCCCTCTGTTTTCATGCGGTCCTCCCTCTGTCCTCTTACTGTCCCCCCTCTGTTTTCATGCGGTCCTCCCTCTGTCCCCACCCCATCCTCTTGCTGTTCCCCCCCATCCTCTTGCTGTTCCCCCTCTGTTTTCATGCGGTCCTCCCTCTGTCCTCTTACTGTCCCCCCTCTGTTTTCATGTGGTCCTCCCTCTGTCCCCACCCCATCCTCTTGCTGTTCCCCCTCTGTTCTCTTGCTGTCCTCCCTCTGTCCTCTTACTGTCCCCCCTCTGTTTTCATGCGGTCCTCCCTCTGTCCCCACCCCATCCTCTTGCTGTTCCCCCCCATCCTCTTGCTGTTCCCCCTCTGTTCTCTTGCTGTCCTCCCTCTGTCCTCTTACTGTCCCCCCTCTGTTTTCATGCGGTCCTCCCTCTGTCCCCACCCCATCCTCTTGCTGTTCCCCCTCTGTTCTCTTGCTGTCCTCCCCTCTGTCCTCTTACTGTCCCCCCTCTGTTTTCATGCGGTCCTCCCTCTGTCCCCACCCCATCCTCTTGCTGTTCCCCCCCATCCTCTTGCTGTTCCCCCTCTGTTCTCTTGCTGTCCTCCCTCTGTCCTCTTACTGTCCCCCCTCTGTTTTCATGCGGTCCTCCCTCTGTCCCCACCCCATCCTCTTGCTGTTCCCCCCCATCCTCTTGCTGTCCTCCCTCTGTCCTCTTACTGTCCCCCCTCTGTTTTCATGCGGTCCTCCCTCTGTCCCCCCCTCTGTCCTCCCACTGTTTTCATGTGGTCCTCCCTCTGTCCCCACCCCATCCTCTTGCTGTTCCCCCTCTGTTTTCATGCGGTCCTCCCTCTGTCCTCTTGCTGTCCTCCCTCTGCGAGGTGATGGAGGTGGAGGTGCTGCAGAGGGGGCAGGGCTTGTCTGCCGTGCTTGTGGACAGGTCCACCGTTAAGCCCTTGAGCTTTGACTCATGCAGGTGGAGGTGTGGAGCAGTATAAAGACGGTTCCACTCGCGGAGAACCAGATTCCACGGCTCACAGGAGCGAGGAGCGGAATGCGGAGAGGAGCGCTCTGATTGGACGAGCCTCGTTCATTTGTTTGTTGTAAATGGTTCCTGAGGTCAGACAAAGCCGGTTTGAAATTGCTTTGATCTGCTTCTAATTAAATCACTTAAAGGTGAAGAGCGCAGCCGTGGAACCCACAGAACCGACAGAACCGACAGAACTCACAGAACCCACAGGACCCACAGAACCCACAGAACCAAGGTAATGAGCATTATGACTGATTAATTCTCCTTTAATTAATGGGTTCATTAATTATTAATTGAATTAAAGATCAATAAGGTATTAAAGTCTCATTCTCATTAACGAGTTCTCCGTTAACGTCCCTTTAAATCCATGATGTCATTAAACCAATCAGACGCTTTCTTCTGATGTTGATTAGTTTGGTTCTATTGATTATGGAGATCAATCAGAACGTTCTGATTTACAGATCAAAGTTCAAAGATCAAAAGGTGATTTCATCTGTTTGAAGATGAAAGGTTAAATGAAGGTTAATTGATGGTTTGGTTGATTGATCTCTGGATTTTTATTAATTAAATTTTTTTAAACGAACGACGGGCGGCATGGTGTCTTAGTGGTTAGCACGTTCGCCTCTCAGCACTAAGGATTCCCGGTTCGAATCCCCATCTGGGTGGAGTTTCCATGTTCTCCTGGTGTCGGCGTGGGTTTCCTCTGGGTTCTCCAGTTTCCTCCCACAGTCCAAAAACATGGATCAAGTTAATTGAATTCTCAAAAATTGCCCCATATAGAGTGTGTCTGTGTGAGTGAGTGTGTGCCCAGCGATGGATTGGTGCCCTGTCCTGGGTCTATCTGCCCAGCGCCCGAGGCGTTCTCCCCTGGGTGGGCATGGGGAACCCCACCGCGACCCTAATAGAGGATAAAGCGGGAGATAATGAATGAATGAATAAACGAACGACGTTCTCTGATCTGATCACAACTCTCAGATCAATACCAATCTATAAATATTCAACCAGTCACAGAGGACCTGGTCTAGAACAGAGATGCTCAGCAGGTTCTGATTGGTTGGTTCTGCAAATCACTGTGGTTCCATTGGCTCTCCTTTTGGGAGATCATGGTCCATATTTTGTGGGTGGTGGAGTTGTGGTGGTTCCTCTTTAGAACCACAGGGGGTGATGGACTGCTGGTTCAGGATCCATGTTCTGTTGTAGAAGCACGTTTAGATGTTTGGTGTTCTCCTGATGTTCTGCTCATCAGTTATATTGGTGCGAGTCTGAGAACCGTGAACCGTGTCTTGGAACCAAGAACGTAATGATGTAGTCTGAGGTCGTAAACCTGTTAGCAGGTCATGATGAGGTCTGTGGATGTTCATGAACATCTGGACTGCGGAGGTCTGTCCTGATTGACCCTTCTCTTTGATGTTGCAGAAACTGAGGAACTAAAGAGGAACCAAGGAGGACCTAAAGATGAAGGGTCGAGCGGTTCTGAGGAACATTGGTACCGGGGTCTCCATCCTGTTTACCTGGCTGTTTGCAGTGCTGGTTCTGGCCGTGGTGGTGGCCGCCTACATCGGTCACATCCACATCTTCTCCACCGAATACGGCATCTTGGCCTTTGGCTTTTATGGTCTCCTGCTGCTTCTCCACGTGATGGTGCAGAGCATCTTTGCTCTGGTGGAACATCGGCGAATGAGATCCCGACGAGATGCTTGTACCTACCGCAAAAAAGTGGGCTTCACCATCTCAGCTTATCAAGAAGATCCCAAGTACCTGCAGGACTGCCTGAACTCGGTGCGGAACCTCCAGTACCCACCGGAACTCATCCGCTTTATCATGGTGATCGACGGAAACTCGGAGGACGACAAGTACATGATGGACATGTTTGGAGAGACCTTTGCAGACATGAATCCAGGCTTCTTCACCTGGAAGCACAACTACCACACATGGGATCCAGCAGAACATGAAGGCCAGGAGGACCCCGAGCGCAGACTAGTGGAGGACCTGATCCAGAACCGCAGGTGTGTTTGCATCATGCAGCAGTGGGGCGGCAAGAGGGAGGTCATGTACACCGCCTTCAAAGCCCTCGGAACATCTGTGGACTACATCCAGGTAAGCAGCTCCTCCTGGAGTTTGGGAGTTCTGGTGGTAGTTTCATGATCATCTCGGTTAATGAACCCTTCTTCTTATTCTTCATCTTCTTCCTCCTCCATCAGGTCTGTGATTCAGACACCAAGCTGGACCCCATGGCAGTGGTGGAGCTGGTCAAGGTTCTGGAGAGCAACGAGAAATATGGAGCTGTGGGTGGAGATGTGATGATCCTCAACCTGAACGACTCATACATCAGCTTCATGAGCAGCCTGAGGTACTGGATGGCCTTCAACGTGGAACGAGCCTGTCAGTCGTTCTTTGACTGTGTCTCCTGCATCAGCGGACCCTTAGGTACCCCCAGAAAGAACTCCTCAAAGACATTCCACAAGTTCTCCTTCTGAAGGGGTCTTAATCTGAGGTTCTCTTCTTCAGGTCTGTACAGGAACGACCTTCTGCAGCGGTTTCTGGAGGACTGGTACAACCAGAAGTTCCTTGGACAGCACTGCACTTTCGGGGACGATCGTCACCTGACCAATCGCATGCTGAGTTTGGGCTACGCTACCAAGTGAGTTCCCTTCTTTCTTCTCAGGGTTCTCCTCTCGGGGTGAACAGAGGTTGATGACTGGTTCTCCTCCTCAGGTACACGGCTCGGTCCAAGTGCTACACCGAGACCCCGGCCCAATTCCTGCGCTGGCTGAACCAGCAGACCCGCTGGACCAAGTCCTACTTCCGTGAGTGGCTCTTCAACGCCTTGTGGTGGCACAAGCACAACATCTGGATGACTTACGAATCCATCGTGGCCGGAATCTTCCCCTTCTTCGTGACGGCCACCATCATCAAGCTGTTCTGGACCGGCACTCTGTGGAACATCCTGTGGGTTCTGTGCTGCATTCAGCTGATTGGTCTGATCAAGGCGTCCTATGCCTGCATCCTTCATCAAAACGCCGTGATGATCTTCATGTCCCTGTATTCTGCCCTCTACATGACCAGCCTCCTGCCCGCCAAGTACTTTGCCATGTTGACAATCAACATCAGCAGCTGGGGAACCTCGGGACGGAGGAACATGGTGGGGAACTACATCCCCCTGCTGCCCCTGTCGGTGTGGTTCAGCATTCTGCTGAGTGGACTGTTCTACTGCATCTACAACGAGAGCAAGGCAGACTGGACCTCTCCCGTCAAAAGGCAGGAGATCATGTACCTGGTCTACGGTTCCGTGGCCTACGTCAGTTACTGGCTCATCATGATTTTGTGCTACTGGCTGTTCATCCGGAAACTGTGCCGTCGCCGTTCTCAGGGTTACGACGTCAGCGTGTGACGGAATGTTCCGGGAGTTTAGATTAATTTATGTGTACAGTCGGCGCGTTCCGTCTTATTTATTGATGTCGGTTCTCATGCGGTTGTTTACGGCTTCTGAAGGTTCTCAAACCTCCTGATGGAATATGAAGTATCTGAAGTGACTTGAACATTATTTGGACTTTGCACATGTTGACGTTCCGATGCGGTGGGTTTGGACAGCAGGTTCTCCAGCTCTCCTGGAGAACTCAGTGTTCTCCTGAGCTTGGTCAGTGTCTCTATTCTGAGCGTGGTTCCTCCGGATCTGAGCTCTGAGGTGTTCTTGATGCTGACCGGGTTCCGTAAACATTGTACACTGTGATCTGATAACTAAATATAATATTTTTGTAAGAACGTTTGCGGTTCTGTGCATTTGTAGTTGATCACGTTCACATTCTCTCCTCCACACGGAGAACGCAGATCCAGGTTCTGTCCTGCCGTCATCAGGGTTTCCACCGACCACTGATTCCTGAAGGAACCGTCTTCGTATCTGTGTTCCACTGTTGGGTTCTCTCAGTCTGACCAGCTCGTTCCCTAAAGCATCTCAGTTTGAGATCTTAACCCTTTTTAATGTGACCATGGGAACTCCTGCTCTGTAGGCTGTAATGAGGACCACTGACCATGTGACCATGTTCTAATCATCTAATCATTCCTATAGTATAATCATCTGATGTTCCACCAACGTTCTAATGCACTATGACCTCATTCCCGCAGAGAGACCCGGTCCCACTCATCATGTCTCTATTCCGTTGTCTCTGAGTCCCGTTGGACAGCAGACCCGGCGGGTCTCTCGGCGCTCTTGTTTGCAGAGTCAAATTTATTTGGACGGAGGGAAGGTGGTGTGGAACCGTGACTCTTTGGCGTGGCGGCGAGGTCAACACACACAGCCGTTAAGAAGACAAATGAAGTCAGGTGTAGTTCAGGTGTAGTTCAGGTGTAGTTCCTGTTTGCCACACCAGAGCTCCTGAATACGGTTCCCACCCCACACTCACCCTGCTGCATAAAGGAACCTCAGCGGAACCTGTATTAGAGCAAAGGGCCAGGCTCTCAGGGCTGTGAGGACCGTGATGTGGACGCTCAGGTTCCCTCCCCAGCGGGCGGTTACACCTCCGATCAAAACAACAAGGCAGAACCGGAACTCCCAGTTAAGGGCCCTGATCAGGGGCCCACCGTGTTCTAAAGTTTCAGAGTTTAGAAACATTCAAGATCCTCGAATAATTAACCTGCCTCTCAGGTTCTGAGTTGGTTCTGAATCGACCCTGCATTGGTTCCGAGTTGGTTCTGGATTGGTTCAGAGTTAGTTCTGTATTAGTTCTGAGTTGGTTCTGTATTGGTTCTGTGTTGGTTCCGAGTTGGTTCTGGATTAGTTCTGAGTTAGTTCTGTGTTGGTTCTGAGTTGGTTCTGCATTGGTTCAGAGTTGGTTCTGGATTGACTCTGCATTGGTTCCGATTTGGCTCTGCATTGGTTCCGAGTTGGTTCTGTGTTGTTTCCGAGTTGGTTCTGTGTTGGTTCTGAGTTGGTTCTGCATTGGTTCTAAGTTGGTTCCGAGTTAGTTCTGTATTGGTACCGAGTTCGTTCTGCGTTGGTTCCGAGTTGGTTCTGTCTTGGTTCTGCATTGGTTTCGAGTTGGTTCTAGATTGGTTCCAAGTTGGTTCTGAGTTCTGTCTTGGTTTTGTATTGGTTTTGAATTAGTTATGAGTTTGCTCTGTGTTGGTTCTGAGTTGATTCTCTGTTGGTTCTGTGTTGGTTCAGAGTTCTCTGTTGGTTCTGTGTTGGTTCCGATTTGGCTTTGTTTTGGCTCTACGTTGGTTCTGAGTTGGTTCTCTGTTGGCTCTGCCTTGGTTCTGCATTGGTTCCAAGTTGGTTCTGTGTTGGTTCCGTTCTGGCTTTGTGTTGGCTCTGCGTTGGTTCTGTGTTGGCTCTGCTTTGACTGCATGTTAAATCAGTCAGTACCGGTTCTGTTCAGGTTCTGTTCAGGTTCTGTATTAGTTCTGTTCAGGTTCTGTATTGGTTCTGGTTCTGTATTGGTTCTGTACTGGTTCTGTGTCAGTTTGTGAACTTGGTTCTGGTCATATTCTAGGTTCTACTCCTTTGGTAGGTTTTCCTTTTGTCCTTGATTTCAGTTAAACGGATCATTATGGAACCTTCTGGACCAGTGGAACTAGAACCTTTGTTCCAGGTTCTAAGAAAAATAAATGTTTTTTGGTTTTCTGATCTCATGAATTAATTAGACATTTCTGATTGGACTGGATTCTAAAGAGTTCTTTTTATAAATACAGTAGCTAATCGTCCTCTTAAGGTCACGATGGGTGACTGAGCCTATCCCGGCTTTCATTGGGTGAAAGGTAGGAACACCCGTACAGATCAGACGCACAAACACTCACACCTCGGAACGTTTCCCGCTTCCATTCGGTGCTCTTACGTTCAGAACTGTGGGAGGGAATCACAGCACGTGGAGAATATGCAAACACACAGTGAGGTCGGTGCATTGAGTGAGTTTAACATGTTCTCTTTAGAACGAGAGAGACCTTGGTGTGAGTTATACTGTGCTCTATTAGTGTCACCTTAAAGTGAGAGGGTCCTTCAACCCGGTTCCTCTAAAGGTTCCGTCTATATTTCGGAGTGGACAGTGTGACGGAACCCTGTGTTGCTGCAGCAGTGGACATTCACGTCACGTCACGTCGTTTAGGTTCTTCAATCCAAACGAGTTACAGATGAGAGAACATCACAGTCAGATGCTCGGGAACATGTTCTCATCAGATCAGAACCTTTTCATTTCAGATGGTTCTTAAAGATGTTCAGAGACTCAGCGAGTTGGGAAGATGGTTCCACCGTTCATCAGTGGAGAACCACACAGAGTGACCTCAGCACCACGGTGAGGTGGAACCACCAGGTGACATTGACTCTAGAACGTAGTGAATGCGTCGGAGTGTGTTTTAAAATCTAGAGTGAAAGTCAGAGGGGCCAGACCAGGGAGCCAATCAGAGTGGAGAGGTGGAGTCACATGATTCACTTGGGTGGCTGATCACAAGTTGGGATGCAGGTTCTAAATCAGTTGTAGAGGTCCGCTGGTGCATGCTGGGAGACCAGTGAGCAATTGTAAGATGTTTAAGATGGGAGTCCATTCTGTAACCATGGTTACGGTGCAGGACGGGTGGAGAGACGGTGGAACTCGGTTTGGGAGGTCAGGTGATCACGGATTGAGGGGTTATGAGAACCTCATGACAGGCCTTCAGCCAATCATACCAGTCGGTGAGGCGGTGGATATCCGATTCCAAGTACAGAGCCTTGAAGAACTCCAGTGAGAACTTGGTGAGAGAACATCTCCATCCATGACCCTTTGAAGGTCCCTCCTGATTCACATGTCATTCCAGAGCCTCGTTTGAATCAGTGCCCAGTAGAACCTGATCGTTTACTCTATAGAACGCCGGCGAAAGGTCCAGCAGAGGACAGTGGATGGGATGGAGATCCACCAGAACCGCAGGGTGGCCGTCCCATTGTATCCTATCCCAGCACTGAGTCATGTGATAAATTTGGCGTTGATTTTTCCAGCAGAACCAGTTTGAGGAGTAAATTTGGCAGATGTTTTTTTATGAGTTACCTAATCTCTGTTGTGTTGACATTATCGGTTCTCAATGAAACCACCAATCTGTGTGGTGTTATTCTACAGGGGAACCATCCATACCCTCATTGTAGGTACCACAGAGGGGGAACTAATGGACTATAGGCGAACTGATGTACCCTATACCACATTGGGTCCCACAGAGGGTAAAGGTCCAGTAGAGGACAGAGGACGTGATGGAGATCCAGCAGAACCCAGAATGTGTCCCTCGTACAGAACATGGAACTCTTTGGAGTTACAGTTATGCAGAGACGTAAAACCCCTGCGACCTGGGTGTGTTTGCACTAAAGTTAGGTTCACCTTTAGAACGTTCTCTTAGTCACTCTGGCCACGCCCACTGGACCTCATGGGAACTTCTATTCTGGCCTGCGGTCCACGTTCCAAATGTTCTGTAGAACAGTGAGGTTGAGGTCCGTCCACGCAAACCCTAAAGTTGTGACACAGGGACATTTAGCAGGGTGGCCGTCCCACTGTGTCCTATCCCAGCACAGGTGTAAGTCAGGTGGTAAATTTGGCTTTTTCATGCAGCAGAACCAGTTTGAGGATTAGGTTTGGCAGATGGTTTTTTTGGAGTTGTTTTGACGTCGTGGGTTCTCGCCGTGCGTGTTGAAGGCGTGGAGACGGTTTTCACAGATAAAAAGAGAACTATGTCGTGAGGATTAATCAGCCTGCAAACACAAAAGATACCAGGAACCAAACCCAGAACCGAGATCGCACTGATTTAATAATAACCTGATGATTCAAAGCGCTCATACCACGGCGCGGGTTCACCACCGGACGAGGACGAGGTACTTCACTAACGCAGGACAGACACGAGGACAACGTGTGTGCGTAAACCCCCCCAACGCCCACATCCCCGGGATTTAGGATGGGTTCAGAGGTTTGTTCTCCTCACACTCAGCGCTCACGTCCGTTATGGAGAACCGTTTTAGTCACTTGTCTTTCCACCCCGGGGCTGTTGTTGGGGAACAGCCCGGGTTCCGGGGCAAGCCTTTCCAGTTTTTCCAGAGCAGACTCGGAACGTCTCCTCTTCATGGAGGGTGATCGTGCTGGGACAGGACGCTGTTGTTCTCGGGTATCAGAGAGCTGCTTTAGGGGAAGAGGCCACGCCCAAAAACAACGAGTCAGGGCAAGAAATCATTGTATGAGGGGTAAAGTCACCAGAACCTCTGGCATTGTGTTCTAAACCCAGAGACAAGTGAAGAACATTTGAATAACTGACACATCCAGAATGTGTTTACTGCTCATGTTCTCAGGTCCAGAGTTCCTCCACATGACCTCAATGGAACCACCAATATGTGTGGTGTTATTCTACAGGAGAACCATCTAGACCCTCACTGTAGGTACCACAGAGAGGGAATTAAATGATGTACCATGTGCCACAGAGGTTACCTACCCAGTGACAAACACTGTACCCCTATACCACAGAGAGTACCTACCCAGTGACAAACACTGTACCCCTATACCACAGAGGTTACATACCCAGTGACAAACACTGTACCCCTATACCACAGAGGGTACCTACCCAGTGACAAACACTGTGCCCCTATACCACAGAGGGAACCTACCCAGTGACAAACACTGTACCCCTATAGAACAGAGGGTACCTACCCAGTGACATACACTGTACCCCTATACCACAGAGGGAACCTACCCAGTGACAAACACTGTACCCCTATACCATAGAGGGAACCTACCCAGGGACAAACACTGTACCCCTATACCACAGAGGTTACCTACCCAGTGACAAACACTGTACCCCTATACCACAGAGGGTACCCACCCAGTGACAAACACTGTACCCCTATACCACAGAGGGAACCTACCCAGTGACAAACACTGTACCCCTATACCACAGAGGGTACCTACCCAGTGACAAACACTGTACCCCTATTCCACAGAGGGAACCTACCCAGTGACAAATTGGTGGTTCCATTGAGGTCCAGAGTTCCTCCACTTGACCTCAATGGAACCACCAATTTGTATTGTGTTATTCTACAGAGGAACCATCTAGACCCTCACTGTAGGTACCACAGAGAGGGAATGAAAGGGCTGAAAGAATGTACCCTATTCCACAGAGGGTACCTAACCAGTGGCAAACACTGTACCATATACCACAGAGGGAACCTACCCAGTGACAAACACTGTACCCTATACCACAGAGGGTACCTACCCAGTGACAAACACTGTACCCCTATACCACAGAGGGTACCCACCCAGTGACAAACACTGTACCCCTATACCACAGAGGGAACCTACCCAGTGACAAACACCGTACCCCTATACCACAGAGGGTACCTACCCAGTGACAAACACCGTACCCCTATACCACAGAGGGAACCTACCCAGTGACAAACACTGTACCCCTATACCACAGAGGTTACCTACCCAGTGACAAACACTGTACCCCTATACCACAGAGGGAACCTACCCAGTGACAAACACTGTACCCCTATACCACAGAGGGTACCTACCCAGTGACAAACACTGTACCCCTATTCCACAGAGGGAACCTACCCAGTGACAAACACTGTACCCCTATACCACAAAGGGTACCTACCCAGTGACAAACACCGTACCCCTATACCACAGAGGGTACCTACCCAGTGACAAACACCGTATCCCTATACCACAGAAGGTACCTACTGTACCTAGTGACAAACACTCTACCCCTATAGAACAGAGGGTACCTACCCAGTGACAAACACTGTACCCCTATACCACAGAGGGTACCTACCCAGTGACAAACACTGTACCCCTATACTACAGAGGGAACCTACCCAGTGACAAACACTGTATCCCTATACCACAGAGGGTACCTACCCAGTGACAAACACTGTACCCCTATAGAACAGAGGGTACCTACCCAGTGACAAACACTGTACCCCTATAGAACAGAGGGTACCTACCCAGTGACAAACACTGTACCCCTATAGAACAGAGGGAACCTACCCAGTGACAGTGATCTATACCTCAGAGGTAACCCGGGGTGGTAACAGAGGGGTAAAAGGCCTCAAACCCCTGACCCTCAGACAGTAACGACTCAGAGGAAGAACGTTCTAACAGACCAACTGAAGAGATTTTAGACCATAATCCAACTTCTGTGAATGTCATGAGCTGTTCATTACGGTTCTGTAACATCATTACGCAAACATTACATAAACAAAAAAAAACAACAATTAATGGATTAATTAGTCACAATAAAAAAAACAAGTGTTACTTCCTGATCAAAGATTCCTCAGAGTGATGACATCATCTGATAAATGACATTTTAATTCACTCTTCTGCCCCGGCCCTCGTCCAGAGGAACCTTCATCATCGTACCATGAAGGTCAGAAGTGACGTCATGGTGACGTTCCTGTCAGCTCTCAGGAACAGGTCTCCCTTTATCGGAAACATTTGCCATACCATAATAATATAATACTATAATACTAGGAACCGTAATGGTTGATGGTTCGGGGTATGTTCTCAGTTTGGGGTCAGTCTATACAGCAGGGCTGTCTGTACCCATCATCATGAAGACATGAGTCTGAGGGACACCTGCTCTGAGATAGTATAGATTAGCATTAATTAGTATGAACTGGTATAAGCTGCCCTTATAGCTCTGGAGAAGGTCAGAGGAACCAGTAGAACTCAGTCATGACTGTAGAACCTGACCTTCTACGTTGTCCCGCTGCCGTGAGGAGATGAAGTTGGTCAGCCACATGGCTTAGATGCCTCCATCCACTGGCACCTCCACCAGTTTGGACCGGAAGGTTCATGGAGTCATGCTGGAGGAACCATATTTTGATTCTCCATCAGAAATCTTGGTTCATCTCAAAAGGTGGTTCTGAACCGATCACTGATTCAGGGTTCCTCTTTTATTTACCAGTATTTCTGTTTCCCTTTAATGGTTGGGGAGCAGGGTTGGGGAGCAGGGTTGAGGAGAAGGGTCAAGGAGCAAGGTTGAGGAGCAGGGTTGGGGAGCAGGGTTGGGAGCAGGGTTGGGGAACTGGGTTGGGGAGCTGGGTTGGGGCGCACCTCCTGTTCATCACTGATGAAGTTCCCATCCTCAGGACCATCTACACTGGAGGTTCTTCCTCCATCACCTCAGTGTTCTCTCCCTGCAGCTGCAGAGAACCCCACTTGGTTCCTGATACTGGAACCCTGATCAGATCTGTAAGTGATGATCAGCCCTCACTCGGGTCCCTCGGTTCTAGGTCAGTCCTGTTTCAGGTTCTTTTGTTCTGGTCTGAAGGAGATGGTGAGACTCGGTGGAGGAGGTTCCTCGGGCTTTGTGCTCAGGGGTGGAACCTAAGCATGTAATGTTCTAAATGTCATTACAGAACTTATAAAATCATTGTAAAACAATCTCCTGATTGATTGGGAGTTTAAACGGATGACAGACGTTCCGAGCCCATCCCACAGGTGACTCATGACTGAAGGTTGTAGATTTCATAAACCTGCAGCTTTAGAACTTAAATCCATTGTTCTGCATTTATTCTGAATCATCAGCGCTCAGCAGTTTCACCAGAATCGCCATCAAAATGAACTGCGGCCAATCAGAGAGGGGCTGCTCCCATCCCAACCAATCAGAACGTCTGCATGAGTCTGACCTTTAAACCACGTTGACTGAACAAATCTGTAATTATCTAATCAGTCTGATTATCAACATCAGTAATTAATTACTTTATTATTATCATTATTATTTATTTATTTATGCTTATCGTTAATATTATTTTTATTTGTTTATTATTGTAATTACTATTATGTATTTTATCATTGTTATTTATTAGTTTATTATTATTTATTTGTTTATACTTAATTTTATTGTTTGTATCATCTTTAATATTTATTCGTTTATTATAATGAATATGTTGATTTTTAATGTATTATTATCATCATCATCTATATTATTGATTAGTTTGTTCTCATTATTATTAATTGCTTTATTAATGTTTACAAATCATGTGAAGGTTCTTTAGAAGCAGCGAAAGTGGAAGCAGAGTGCGTTCAGCTTTATTAGAGTTCTATAGAAAGCATTTTAAGTTTCAGGATCAAAATCTGACATCAGAACCTCAAAACCTCAGAACCTCAAAACATCAGAACCTCAGAATATCAGAACCTCAAAACATCAGAACCTGAGAACATCAGAACATCAGAACGTCAAAACCTCAAAACATCAGAACCTCAAAACATCAGAACCTCAAAACCTCAAAACATCAGAACATCAGAAAATCAGAACCTCAGAACATCAGAACCTCAAAACCTCAGAACATCAGAAAATAAGAACCTCAGAACCTCAAAACATCGGAACCTCAGAACATCAGAACCTCAAAACATCAGAACATCAGAACATCAGAACCTCAAAACATCAGAACCTCAAAACATCAGAACCTTCACGTAATCCATTCATCACGATGAGAACGTGAACTCGAGCACGTGAACATGACGTATTAGGAGTATGACAAACTGACGTTAATCTGATATTAGAACATTAGAATCTCTTTCTGTTTTTATTATTGTTCTCTTTATTTACCTTTATTGTAATTGTATTTTTTTGTTGAAACGCTTTTTATTATTATTATTAATGTTATTATTGTTGTTGTTGTTGTTGTTATTAATGTTATTATTATTCTATATTCGCCTCATCGGTGTGTCGGGTTGAACGTTGTAAATCTCACACACGTCTCGTTATTCTGCTGAAGCTGAAACTTGTCGATGACATGAATCAATTAATAGATTATTAATGAGCAGATTAGTGCTGATTCATTCGATTGCTTTTCTGTGGATGAATTCATCTTCATGATTAGAATTCAACGCGTTATTTCACTCGATAAAGATTTTTAAATTGTTTTACAGACAGCTGATGAAGCTGTGGCTTCCTGAACATGTTCTCTACCGAGCGGCTCTGGCGTCACCTGGTGTTGAACAGGTGTAATAGCATGCGTTATTATTATTAATTCATTCATTCATTATCTCCCGCTTAATCCTCTATTAGGGTCGCGGTGGGGTTCCCCATGCCCATCCAGGGGAGAACGTCTCGGGCGCTGGGCAGATACACCCAGGACAGGGCGCCAATCCATCGCTGGGCACACACTCACTCACACAAACACATTCTATATGGGGCAATTTAGAGAATTCAATTGACTTGATCCATGTTTTTGGACTGTGGGAGGAAACCGGAGGATGTTCTCCCCATGTCTCCACGCAGACACGGGGAGAACATGGAAACTCCACCCAGATGGGGAATCGAACCGGGAATTAATAATATTAATAATAATAATAATAATACTTTTTTATTTACTTAACGATGTCCTGAGACCTTAAAGACGCTGTACAACAATTAAAACAATATAACATTAATTAATTAATTAATTAATTAATTAATTAATTAATTAATAAGAACACATCAAACAAACAATAACAATAATGCAACTTCAAAGAGAAGAAGAGCAGAATTAAAATAAAAAACGTTCAAACGATCTGAAACGGGGTGGAGTACAGTATCACAGAGTACAGTTTCACAGAGTATAGTACAGTATCACAGAGTACAGTTTCACAGAGTATAGTACAGTATCACAGAGTATAGTACAGTATCACAGAGTATAGTATCACAGAGTACAGTGCAGTATCATACAGAGGGGTGGAGTACAGTATCACAGAGTAAAGTACAGTATCATACAGGGGGTAGAGTACAGTGGAGTATAGTACAGTATCATACAGAAGGGTGGAGTACAGTACAGTGGAGTATAGTGGAGTATGGTGCAGTATCATACAGTGGAGGTCGTGTTGGATCCCTACCCCGCGCGGCGTCTTTCATCACCATGGAAACAGAAGCCGTCTCTTCAGACAGATGGGAGGAGTTTGGGGTTTGATGGACGTGGAGACGTCTCTTTGATCTTCCGACGTCGTTAAAGTTCAGTCCGTTGGCGCCACCTAGTGTTCAACACACACAACTGCACATCTGATTTAACGGCGTGAGAGGACAGAGACGAGGACAGAGACCAGGACAGAGATGCTCCATTTAAAGCTGACTCATTCTTTATTAATAAAGGAACTGCGGGGGTTCCACCTGCTGCAGGAACCAGATCAGGAACCTTCAGTGGTGTCTTGTGGTTTGACGGCGGTGTGAAGCGTGTATTTGAGGCACGGTTTGTCCCCCGGTTCCGGTTCTCTTGTGCAGAGGTGGTACAGCAACCTGTGGGGACGTGACAGCGATGCGTCAGACATCGTTCTGAGAGGACCATCTCCGTCAGAACGTCCTGAACTTACCCCAGAAGGAGGAGCTGCAGCAGCAGTAACGAGGTCAGACTGAGGGCCAGGAGGGCGGGTCCTGGAACCTGCACCAGGACAGACGGTTCCTCGGGGGGCGACGGTGGGAACTGTCCGGCGGGCAGCAGGGCCCGATCGAACACGTCCTGCAGTTCCTCGTGATCGGCGCCCGTCGGAGGGACCACTGCGGACGGGAGCGACATGCGAACGTTTCAGGAGACGGTCCGGAGGTCCGGGACGCGATGCTCCGGAGGACGCGGGGTTCTCAGAGCGGAACCTCACCTGTGAGATGGAGGTAGATGCGAACGATGGAACGGTCCTGAGAGAAGATCTCGCACTGATAGGTTCCCGAGTGCTCGGGCTGCGCCCTGGGGATGGAGAGGTTCTGACCCGCGTCGTGTCCGACTGTCACCTCTCTGAAGCGCTCGGTCAGCCGGGTCCTCAGCTTCAACACACAGGTTCAGACCATTACATTACATTACATTACATTTAATTACATTACATTACATTTAATTACATTACATTACATTTCCATTTAGTCATTTATTAGACACTTTTATCCAAAGCGACTGATGAGAACATTACAGTCAGAAGTTCTGCAGAAAACCAACTCCACTGTAAATTCATCAAACCTGATTGTTATTTGATGCTGCGCCCCCCCCCCCCCCCCTTTTTTTTCTATAACAGGTTTTTGTTAAAGAGATGCGTCTTCAGTCGTTTCTTAAAGCTGCTCAGTGATTCTTACAGACAGAGTTGGGAAGATCGTACTATCATGTTGCAGTGGTGAACGCCACAGAGTGAGAATCAGCTCCTCGGTGAGGTGGAACCACCAGGGGGCGATCATCACCGGAGCGAAGTGAACGAGTCGGAGTGTATTTTGAAAAGATAAAGTGAAGGTAGGAGGGGCCAGATCCAGAAATGGTTCTGTAGATCAGAGTCAGCGACTTGTACTGAATGTAGCAGCTACAGGGAGGCAATGGAGGGAAGTGAGTAATGGAGGGACATGAGTTCTTGGGGGTTAAACACGAGTCGGGCTGCAGAGTTTTGAATTAGTTGAAGAGGTCTGATTGTGGACGCTGGGATACCGGCAAGTAGCGCATTACAATAATCATGCCGGGATAGGACCTAGTGCTTGAACGAGCAGTTGGGTCTCATGTTCAGTGAAGAAGGGTCTGATCTTTCTTATGTTGTAAAGAAGGAATCTGCAGGAACGGGGGGGGGGGGGGTTTGATCACATGATCAGAGAGTTTAAGGTGGGAGTCTATAGTGAACCCAAGGTTCCGGACCGAATCGGTTGGGGAGATTGTGGAGCCGTCGGTTTGGAAGGTCAGGTTGTGATGGAGTGAGGGTTAACCAGACCTCCCACCATAGCAGGTTCCTTCCTCAGCTTTGTGGATCCATACGGGTTCTTTCGGTTCCATGGGTGTTTGTGGACGCCCTGTTACAGGAGGCTCGAACCACCGACCCTCTGCGGCGGCACGGTGGAGCATGGTGGAGCACGGTGGAGCACGGTGGAGCAGGGTGGAGCAGGGTGGCGCACGGTGGAGCAGGGTGGAGCATGGTGGAGCATGGTGGAGCACGGTGGCGCACGGTGGAGCAGGGTGGAGCAGGGTGGAGCAGGGTGGCGCACGGTGGAGCAGGGTGGAGCATGGTGGAGCATGGTGGAGCACGGTGGCGCACGGTGGAGCAGGGTGGAGCAGGGTGGAGCAGGGTGGCGCACGGTGGAGCAGGGTGGAGCAGGGTGGAGCACGGTGGAGCAGGGTGGAACTGTAAGGATTTAATCCACAGAGCAGCATCAGGTTCTTTCAGACAGAACCGAGTCTCTGTGACTCCTCAGGGATTCGGAATCTGTCCACATCAACATCAGAACCATCTGCAGAACCCTGTGCTTTGGTTCCAAAATATCAGAACCTGAACCTGATATGTGGGGTGTGCAGTGGTACAGTGGACCTGGAACCAGAACCAGAACCGGTGGGTTCCTCACCTGTGTGTATCTCCAGACGAACCGGATGTTCTGCGGTAACATGAACGGAACGCTACAGGACATCTGAACGGGACTGCTGTCCATCACAGTGAGGTTCTGCACTGCACACACACACACACACACACACACACACACACACACAGTGTTGGTGTTAATGTGTGTCAGTGTTAAAGGTGTGTATCAGATGGAGGTTGATGGTGTTGGTGATGGTAGTGGTGGTGGTGTTGTTGATGGAGATTGATTGTTTTGGTGATGGTGTTGGTGGTGATGGAGGTTGGTGTTGGTGGTGGTGTTGATGGTGGTGGTGTTGAAGGAGTTAAGGTGTGTGGGGCAGGTGGTGTTGATGGTGATGGAGGTTGGTGGTGTTGAT
The DNA here is from genome assembly GCA_019802505.1 of Corydoras sp. C115. NCBI lineage: Eukaryota > Metazoa > Chordata > Actinopteri > Siluriformes > Callichthyidae > Corydoras > Corydoras sp. C115. Next base: position 168,619 of record JAFMOC010000231.1, read on the forward strand.
GGTGATGGTGGTGATGGAGGTTGATGGTGTTGATGGTGATGGAGGTTGTTGGTGTTGATGGTGATGGAGGTTGGTGGTGTTGATGGAGGTTGGTGGTGTTGATGGTGATGGAGGTTGTTGGTGTTGATGGTGATGGAGGTTGTTGGTGTTGATGGTGATGGAGGTTGTTGGTGTTGATGGTGATGGAGGTTGTTGGTGTTGATGGTGATGGAGGTTGTTGGTGTTGATGGTGATGGAGGTTGGTGGTGTTGATGGAGGTTGGTGGTGTTGATGGTGATGGAGGTTGTTGGTGTTGATGGTGATGGAGGTTGGTGGTGTTGATGGTGATGGTGGTGTTGATGGTGATGGAGGTTGGTGGTGTTGATGGTGGGGGTGGTGTTGATGGTGGTTGGTGGTGCAGGTGGAGGTGCAGACTCACTGGGACAGTCCAGAGGAAACTCACAGGTATCAAACTGACACGTCACACAGTTATAAACAGAACCCTGATCCTGAAACCCTGCTCCAGAAACAACACCCACATTAGTACAACACACACACACACACTGACACACACACACACACACACACTGACACACACAGTTATAAACAGAACCCTGATCCTGAAACCCTGCTCCAGAAACAACACCCACATTAGTACAACACACACACACACACTGACACACACACACACACACACACACACACACACACACTGACACACACACACACACACACACTGACACACACAGTTATAAACAGAACCCTGATCCTGAAACCCTGCTCCAGAAACAACATCCACATTAGTACAACACACACACACACTAAACATAATGAGACATGTTTACTCACCACATGGAGGATAACATTCAGACACTGAGAGAGAGACAGAGAGAGACAGAGACAGAGAGAGAGACAGAGAAAGACAGAGACAGAGAGAGAGAGAGAGAGAGAGACAGAGAGAGAGAGACAGAGAGAGACAGAGACAGAGAGAGAGAGAGAGAGAGAGAGAGAGACAGAGAGACAGAGAGACAGAGACAGAGAGAGAGAGAGAGAGAGAGAGACAGAGACAGAGAGAGACAGAGAGAGAGACAGAGAAAGAGACAGAGAGAGAGAGACAGAGATGAAGGTTATTTAGTTTCAGCTCTGATCTGATCACAATCAATCAATCAATCACAACCAAGGTTGCAGGGTGGTTGTAGGGTGGTTGTAGGGTGGTTGCAGGGTGGTTGCAGGGTGGTTGTAGGGTGGTTGTAGGGTGGTTGTAGGGTGGTTGCAGGGTGGTTGCAGGGTGGTTGCAGGGTGGTTGCAGGGTGGTTGTAGGGTGGTTGTAGGGTGGTTTCAGTGGGTTGCAGGGTGGTGGTGTTCATTGTGATCGAGGACAGTGGACCCAGCTGTGGAACCTGCTCTGAGGTTTGCTTTTTGCAGGACGAGGTTCTGATTGGTTAACTCACCTCGGGGAAGTTTAGAGGCATGATGGGTAAAATTCCTAACAGCCGCAAGTAAGCCAACTGCATATTCACTGTCTGAGAGAGAGAGAGAGAGAGAGAGACAGAGAGAGAGAGAGAGAGAGAGACAGAGAGAGAGAGAGAGAGAGAGAGAGAGAGAGAGAGAGACAGAGAGAGAGAGAGAGAGAGAGAGAGACAGAGAGAGAGAGAGAGACAGAGAGAGAGAGACAGAGAGAGAGAGAGAGAGAGACAGAGAGAGAGAGAGAGAGAGAGAGACAGAGAGAGAGACAGAGAGAGAGATGCAGAGAGAGACAGAGAGAGAGAGAGAGACAGAGAGAGAGAGAGACAGAGAGAGAGAGAGAGAGACAGAGAGAGAGAGAGAGATGCAGAGAGAGACAGAGAGAGAGAGAGAGACAGAGAGAGAGACAGAGAGAGAGAGAGAGAGAGAGACAGAGAGACTTTTGACTTTTAAAAATAACATTTATTTCTAGAAATAATTTACTTTAAAAAAACACAGAGGAAAAAGTATATATATATACGAAATATTTTACATACATGTGTATACATCACATATGGCATATCTACACACACACACACACACACACACACACACATATCTATATGTATACACACACACACACACATATATATATATATACACATTATGCCCCCCCATATTATGCCCATTTTTTTTTTTTTTTTTTTTTTTTCCCATTTCAGAGACAAAAAAATAAATCATTTTCATCATTAACGAGGCATAAAACCTCCCCCTGGCCCCATATCTTAGAAAAGTCCAACAGTCTGTGTGTGATTTTATAAAAATTAAAATCAACGGTCAGTCGGATTTTAATTAATGTCTTTAACATTAGCTCAGCGCTCAAAGTCCCAGATCCTCTCAGTTTATTTTGCCTTGTAATCCATATGGCAAGCTTGGCTTCACCTATTAAAAAGTTTATCAGGCAGACCTTCTGTTTGTTGGCTTTGGAGTATGTTGGGCCAAAGATGAAAAGACTGTCCGTCAACAGCATCTCCAGTTTAAGCATCCAGGCCCTCAGAGAGTCGAACATTAGTGTTAGCCTGTTACACCTCAGAAACAGGTGCTCCACCGTCTCCTCGCTCTCACAGAATGGACAGGTATTCACTACAGTGGGGTTTATGTGAGAAACATGTTTGTTTGTGGCTATAGCTTTATGGATAATCCGCCACTGCAGATCACCTGTGTGTTTTTTGATGGGGGGTTTATACAAAGTTCTCCAGCATTGCAGTGGTGAGGCACTCGGGGGAAACAAGTCCACCCATCCAGATTCCTTTACCCCCTTTAGAGCATTCTGGTACAAGGTCTTTACACTGACTGCGTACAGAGCTTTTTTTGAAGCAGTTGCAAAATCTGTGAGTTGCGGGGTTTTGAAAGACAATAGTGATTTCTCCTCCAGATGTTGTTCTGTTGCTGCAGATATAAAAAGGGTAGGAGAAAGTTCTGCCTGTCCATCTGCCCCCTCCTCCAGACCCTGACGGTGGACTGCAGGCAGTGCAGAGGTCAGTTGATTTATTACGTTCTGCAACAGACGGGTGGATTTGATGCCCGTCTCTGTACTCAGTGTAATCACGGACTTCCAAGTACCCGCATCCCTCAGACTCCCGAGCTTGTTCAGTCCAGCTTTCAGGAAAACTTGGCGGACAGTCCAGGATGTCAAAGCTTCTATTTGGGTCAGTGGGTTAAAGAACAGTGGCTCCTCACTGATGTTCATGAAGGGCTTTTCCTCTGATCTTCTGATCTTCAGTGTAGAGGACCAAGCTCTCAGAACTGACTGGTAAAAAGCGGACGTTCTGGATAGGTCCATATCTTTTAACTGTAGGATGAACAGGTGTCTATCGTAGCCAGCATTCTCTACCCGTTGGAGCAGTTGTCGGGCTGTGATGTTCCATGCCAGTTCTCTGTTGTATAGAAAACGCTGAACTGTCTGAAGTCTAAAAGCTTTTATTCGACTTGATAGATCGATGAGACCCTGTCCCCCCTCCTGTCTCGAGAGGTATAGAACCGGAGCGCGAGTCCAGTGCTGTCCACTCCAAAAAAAATTCACAATTTTTCTCTGTACCTCTCTAATTAAGGATATTGGTGGTTCCAGAGCGATGATTTTATGCCACAGCATAGATGCTATCAGGTTGTTGGTGACTAGCACCCTCCCCCTAAAGGATAACTGTGGCAGGATCCAAGTCCATTGTGAAATCCTACCCTCCACTTTCTCCACTGTTCCATCCCAGTTTTTATTTATGAATTCTTCTGTTCCCAGATAGACTCCTAGATATCGGATACCACTTTTACCCCACTGTAGGTTCTCAGGTAGAACTGGAGGTTCATGGTCTTCCCACAGACCAAACAGGACAGATTCGGATTTACTCCAGTTCACCTTGGATGAGGATGCTGCTGTGTACATTGACAGACTATTTTCTAGTATTTGGATATCTTCTTGGCCTGAGATGAAAACTGTGATGTCATCAGCGTAGGCAGACAGCACCATCTTTTCCGGAGAACTCCAGGTACTGAGTCCCTTCATCTTGGCCCTCAGTCTGCATAGTAGAGGTTCAATTGCTAGACTGTATAGCTGACCGGACAGAGGACATCCCTGGCGTATGCCTCTCTGTAAATCGAGCGGCCTGCTGAGTCCCCCACCTACCTTTAATAGAACTGTGGCACCGGAGTATAAAAGCTTAATCCAATGTAAAAACTGTCCATTAAAACCAAACGCTTCCAAAGTTTTAAAAAGGTACAGGTGATCAATTCTATCGAACGCTTTTTCCTGATCTAAAGATAAAAACCCAAGATCATAAAAATTCATTTTACATAACGCAAACAAATCGCGTACGAGAAAAACATTGTCCATTATGCATCGTTCAGGGACACAGTACGTCTGATCTGAGTGAATTAAAAACGCCATGTGTTTTTTTAGTCTGTTCGATAGGCATTTTGATAAAATTTTATAATCAGTGCATAAAAGTGCCACAGGTCTCCAGTTCTTTAAAAGACTCAGGTCCCCTTTTTTGGGTAGAAGAGATAAAACCGCTCTCGTGCAGCTGACTGGGAGTTGTCCATTTTTAAAAGACCATTTAAAAACTTCATGCAGGTCAGAGCCTATTACATCCCAAAAAAACTTGTAAAATTCCGCATTAAGTCCATCGATTCCAGCTGCCCGTCCAGTGGACAGCTGCTGAGCCGCTACAGTAAGTTCACTGAGTTTGAGGTCACTGTCCAAACTTTCAACTTGTAATGGACTCAGCTTGGGTAATTCTTTTAAAAGTTCCAGTCTGCAGGTGGCATCTGTTCTCTCGGATGTGTACAGCTCAGAATAAAAATCCAATGCAAGCTTTCTCATCTCAGCCGGGTTTGTTGTTAAAGATCCGTCTGGACACTTCAGATGGAGCATCTTATTCTGTGGCCTCACTCTTCGTTCCAAGTTAAAAAAGAAAGTTGTTGGAGCGTCCATGTCACTAATACTGGAGAATTGATGTTTAATTAATGCTTGCTTTGCATTTTCATTTAAATACGAGCTCAACGCTTTCTTTTTCTTCTCCCAGCTCACTTTCTTTTCAGGGACATTTTGAGATAACATTTCATCTTCCAAAGCTCTTAAATCTTGTTCTAATTTCAGAACTGAAGCTTTTACTTCTGCCTTGGTATGCTGTTGATATTGTTCACAGAAAATTCTTATTTGCGTTTTTCCCAGCTCCCACCATGTTGTCAGTGCTTCAAAAGAGTTTTTCTTTGACCTTCATTTTTCCCAGAAAAGTCTTAAGTTATTACATCTTGTAAAAGCTTCGTACTAAAATGCCACAGAGGTTTTTGTTTGCTATTGGTGGACAGCATGAAGTCTAGTGTTACAAGGTGGTGATCTGAAATACCACTTGGATAAATGCAGACATTCAGGATTTTGTTCCGATCAGTTTTTTTAAGATAAAACCGATCAAGTCGAGCTGCACTGATTTTGGACTCCATTGTTTTGATCCATGTGTATTGTCTTACATTTTTGTTTATTTCTCTCCATGGATCATATAGTCTCTGGGTATTTGATAAACTTTTAAGAGCATGTGCAGAAGAGGGGTGTGGTTCATCTCCTTTCCTGTCTAAGGTAAAATCTGTGGTACAATTCCAGTCTCCGCCCATCACAATCACGCTGTCATGGCCTTCATCTTGTAGTTTCTTTTGAAGGTGGTGAAAGAATCTGCTTCGTTCTACCCTCACATTTGGGGCATAAACATTAATAAAAAGGAAAGGTGTGCCTCTGATTTCAGTTTTTATCATCATAATTCGGCCTTGTTCTATTTCCAAAAACTGGGTATTATGTAAGAGTAAGTTCTTGGAAAACAGGATTGATACACCTGCAGTAAAGTTTGAGCCATGGCTTAAAAAAGATAACTTATCTTCCCAGGACATGTTCCATTCAGAAGTGTTTTTAATGTCACTGTGGGTTTCTTGTAAAAAAACAATATCAATGTTTTTTTGTTTAATAAGTTCTAAAACTGCAGCCCTTTTAATTCTATCCCTTCCCCCATTAATATTTAAAGTTCCCACTCGTACTGTCTCCATGTGAGAAAAAGGAAGAAGAAAGAGGATTTTAAGGACCAGAGACATAACAGGAAAACCCACACCGTGTAAATACAGATCCATTTTAAATTAGCAGGATTTTTTTTTTTGTTCTTTTAATGTCCGTCTCACTTTTGTCATCAGTTTTTTTAGTCTGTATCTTTTCTGTTGGCTTAGTTCGGTTTCCGTTGCACATTGTCTTGCCTTTTCTACTGATTTAATGAACTTTTCACAATCTGGGAAAAATTCATCCACTTCTACAGATTTACCAAATGTTTCATCCAAGAAATCACTTAATTCTTGGATTGAGTAGAGCTTCTGGTCTGGTCCAGGGAGAGACACTGTTTCAGAGATATCTGAACAGTTGTCCTCCTCTATC